>JAJEJO010001841.1:0-63315 GCA_020662805.1 Glaucomys volans | reverse complement strand
CTCCCTCTCCCTCTCCCTCTCCCTCCCCCTCCCCCTCCCCCTCTCCCCCTTCCCCCCTCCCCTCCTCCTTCTGATCATCAGGTGAGCTGCTTCCCTGTGCTCCACTCTTCTGCCATGATGCTTTGCCTCACCTTGAGTCCTGAGGAATGGAGCCTGCTGTCTATGGATCAAAACCTCTGAAACTGTGAGCCCTCAAATAAGCCTCTCCTCCTCTATAATTGTGCCTTTTGGGTCTTTTAGTCACAGCGGCAAAATAGCTGACTAAAACACTGGCTTTGAACTTGTGATTCTCCTGCCTCAGCCTCCTAATTCCTTGGGATTATGGGTGTGCGCCAGAGCACCTGGCTAAGGAGTGGCTATTTTGAGATCAGCATGGGAACCAAGGATGTGGCTCAGTGGAAGAGTGCTTGCCTGGAAAGTATGAGGTCCTGGGTTCCAGCCCCAGCAACCATCCGATCCTCCAATCCAGTTCAATCCAATAAAATCAGAGTGTAGCCTAGCCTAGTAGTTTATGATAGCTTCATAGCTTCATCACATTTTAATCAGATGTCTTCAATAATTTATTTTTAAGTTGTCTTTCATTATGATATGTTTGGTGAGGACTATTATTTGTTGGAATCCTCAGTGCTGTGAGATGATGTTGTCTTTTTCAGCTTGGTTAAGAAACCCAATTCTTGGAAGGGCTGGTCCTGGGGTGGGGCGGGGGGAGCAAAAGACTTGACTGATACACATCCACTGGATCTCCCAGCCCAGAGACAGCTGCTTCCTCTTGGACTACTTCCCTTCCCTCCTCTCCCCTGCCCAGGATAGTGCGACAATGGACCAGGGTGTCCCTCCCCAGTCCCTTCTTTTTCTAATCTACCTTCATGGCTCTTTTCACTCTGGACTGACAGCGGGGCAGATGGGAGTATCACCAACCCATAGACTTGAGAGCTGGAGAGGGCAAAGACTACATTCCTCCATCCATCTTCCTCCCTCCCTCCCTCCCTCCTTCCCTCCCTCTTTTGTCCTGGGGATTGAATGCAGGGCCTTGCACATGGTATATAAATGCTCTGCCACTGAGCTATATTCTCAGATCTTTTTAATCTTGGGATGAGACCTTGCTAAGTTACCCAGGCTGGCTTCAAACTTGCAGTCCTCCTGTCTGTCTCCTGAGAAGCTGGTATTGCAGGTGTGCATCACTGTGCCCTGATTAATTCATCTTTTTTTTTTTTATCTCTAATCTGTGTAGTACACAGTTGGAGTTCACAGGATGAACAAATGAATGACTGAATGCATGGATACAACGATGACTCTCTTAGCCAGAGTTCTGACCCATCTGCACTTGACCTTCCCAGCTGTGACTCCAAGGGGCTTCACGGGTGGCTTTCTTGGAGAGAGGTTCTTCAACCCTTCCAACTTTGCACATGCTCCTGTGTGTGCATCTTTTAGTTGCTGTACTCCAGCAAGTCGTCAGGGAGAGGGCTGACAACGTGGGCTGCAAATCAGAAATGCTCGTTGGTCTTTGGCCCACCTGGCTTCCTCCCTTTGTGTGCTGTGCCCTTTGTAGTAGTGCCCCACCCCAGATGGCACTCTTCTTACTCTTGCATAAGCTCACTCGTCTTAAAAGATCTTAAAAGGTCAAGATACTCATGACCATAAGGAGAGTGCCCTAGAAAGTTCCTCTCACCCCCTGTGGGTGTATTTGCATTGTAATAACAGAAAACTTCAAGTCATAGAAGTGACTCTTGAATCTGGGGAGGGATATTGGGCTGAAGTGGGGCTGGGGTGAAAGACACTGAAAGAACAGCAGGTGACCAATCCACCTTGGGGACTGGTCCTAATTCGTAGTATTAGTAGCCTCCCTGCCTCTCCTTTCTGCTGCCCATGGTTATTTAGTCTGCCATAGTTGGGACCTGGCTACCCAGTCTGCTCCCCATTTGGGGCATTGTTCTGTGTCCTTCAATGGCAGCTAAATTTGTGTATCTCTTGTTGAGACTGCAGATGTCTTGACATAGAGATCGGGTGTCCCACCTTTCTTGTTCCCCCAAGTCTTGCTACTAGGCTGCTATTTCTCTGAATGTTTGTGCCCCTCCCCCATCCACACGTTGAAACTTAATCTCTAATGCACTAAAATGAAGAGCTGATTTCTTTGGGAGGTGATTAGGTCAGGAGACAGGAGCTCAGAGAGTGTGATTAGTATCTTTATAAATGACACCCAAAGAGGTTTCTTTGCTCCTTCGGCCATGTGAGGACCAACAATTTGCCCTCCATGAAGCAGAGAGCAGCCCTCACCTAGTACTGAATGTGTGCATCTTGGTTTTGGACCTTTCAGCTTCACAAATTGTGAGCAATCAATTTCTGTTATTTACAGATTAGCCAATCTGCTGGGTATGGTGGTGCATACCTGTAATCTCAAGGACTCTAGAGGCTGAGTCATGAGGATTGTAAGTTGGAGGCCAGACTCAGCAATTTAGCTGGGGATGTGGCTCAGTGGTAAAGTGCCTCTAGGTTCAGTCTCCAGTAGAAAGAAAGAAAGAAAAGAGAAAAGAAGAGGAGAAACAAAATGAAACCAGTCTAAGGCATTTTGTAATAGAAGAACAGAACAAGACAAAAACTTTGTAGCCAAGACACAAAATTAAATAACACATCAGCGGGGCTTCCTTGGGGCCTGTTTTCTCTAGTCTTCCCAGTGTCTTCAGTTAGCTTTGTGTTGCTGTCTTCCAGAAATAGTCACAGCAACATTTCTGGTCCTAGATGCTTTTTCAGAATCTTGGGGTTCTCCACACAGAGGTGGTTTATTCCCCCTTCCCTTGAACCTAGGTGGAACTTGATGTGTGCCACAATGAATAGAATGCGGCTGAAGGATGCTGTGTGGCTTCTAAGGTTTCCAAGAGGTGTTGGGCTTCTGTGTGGCCAGCTCTTGTTAAGCTCATTCTTGGTATTCAATTACTACCACGCTAGGAGTGACCCAAAGCTAGACTAAGCAGAGAGACCACACGGACAACTGCTGAGGGAAGGGACCTGAGGCCCTCAGTCAACAGCTGGCATTGACCCTCAGGCACATGGATGAGAAAGTCATTAGACATCCCAGCTTGCCAGCCTTGAAGGCTTCCAGGGGAGGTCCCAGTACTGGAGCAGAGACCAACTGTCCCTGTTATATCTTATTCCAAATCCTGACCCTGAGGATTTTCTTTTCCTTTCTTTTTTCTTTTCTTTTCTTTTCCTTTTCTTCTCTTCTCTTTTCTTTTCTGTGCTGGAGTTGGAACCCTGGGCCTTGTGCGTGCTAGGCTAGTACTCTGTCACCACACCCCCAGCCTCTAAATGGTTGTTTTGTCCAGTTGAGTTTGGACACCTATACTGGGGACTGAACAATGTTTTGGTTAACTGTGGACTGCATATAATGCAGTGGTCCTGTAAGATTGTAGTAGAGCAGAAAAATTCCCATCATCTAATGATGTAATTGTCATCGTGATGTTTTAGAGCAATGCATTACTCCTGTGCATAGTAATGCTGGTGTTAAAAGAAAAAAAACAACAAAATCTACTGTACTAACAGTCAGAAATATAGCAGATGCAATTATGCACAGTATGTAATATATGATGATGATGATAATAATAATAATAATAATAATAATAATAATAATAATGATAATAATAATAAGTGACTGCGTTACTGGTTTGGGTATTTACTATGCTTTTATCATTAGAGTTACTCTTTCTACTTATTAAAAAAAAAAGTTTACTGAGCATTGGGGATGTAGGTCAAAGGTAGAGTGCTTGCCTAGCATGTGTGAGGCCCTGGGTTCAAAAAAGAAGTTTACTGTAAAAGTATGCTGTGTTACACCAGCAGCAGCCTTATACATCTCGTGATTGTATTGATAAGTCATGCGAATTGATGGTGCTATACCATCTAGATTTGTGTAAGTACACACTAAGATGTTTGCACAATAATGAAATTACTTAATGAGGACAGAATTTCTCTGAGTGTACCCGTCATTAAGCAACATGATTATAACCAGATCACTAAAATAATGGAGAAACTGCTTCTCTTTGGGACTGAATTTTTTTACCATTGAGGACCATTTTACAGAAAGAAAGAAGGAAAAGCTGAAACAGCCACCTCCTCTCTTCTCTCCAGTCCACCTTTCCTCATTCCTCCTTCACTTCTCCAGGAAAGCCTTCTCTGCTCCCTCAGGTTTCCAATCACTGACTTTCAGAGTCTCTTGCCTTTTGTATTGACCCAGTTTGTGATTATATATGTGTTTGTTGTTAGGAATGAAAGATATGCTCCCCAAGGGGAAGGACCTTGTGGGTGTCCACCGTGCTATTAAGCCACCTACCATGATCCTGGTACACACAAAGCTGTTGATTGAATGAACTTGAACTTGCCCAGGTTATACATTCAGTACTTGATCTGGGAGAAGAAACTAGTACTCCAGCACCTTTGAAAGTTTCCTCTGCCACACGAGTGTGCCTCCACTCCAAACCTTCTCTTGCTCTTTTTAGAGACCATCTAAAGAGTAAGGCATGGTGTCTACAGAAGTCTTCTCAAACCAAAAACATTCCATCTTCATCTCCCCAGACTCCTTGCCAAAATAAGCCGGGAAAGGTTTTGTGAATGCCTGGATTCCAGCAGGAGTTGAACTGGTCTGAGAAGAAAAACAGAGAAAAAGGAAATAGCTCCAAATGTTGATTTGTTTAAACTTCTTCACAAACTTTACAACACAGGGAAATCAACAGAGACACTCCTGTAACGAAGTCATCAGCCAACATCGCTGATTTCCCGCAACAAGAAATGATCCCCACTTCATGGGGTAGATATGAACAGGGTCATTAAAGTATGCCCAAGGAGGGAGGGAGAGAGGGTTTACTTTTTCTGTCTCCTTCAAGTCTGTGCTCTGAAAACTCAGCAGGAATTTAAACAAATAGCACAGAGGAATGGTGAATCTTGTCATATTTAAAGAAAACGCGCCTTCAGACTTCACCTCCTTTTAATGCCTTGGCTTCTGCAAGTTTCACTTTTGAAAATGCTGCCAGTTTTTTTTTTCCCCTTCCCCATCTGAAAAGCCTACTTCAGGAAAACAAAATTAACGTCAAATTGTTTGAATATTTTTCTGTGCATTATGTCCCTCTAGGTCAAGAAGAAATTGTTGCTCCTCTCATATAAATGAATGTCAGGAGAAAGAAAGGAAGGAGGGTAATTAGGAATGAGAAATGGGGTCATAATGCTTCCCCTTTAGTTCAAAAATGAAAAATAGGGGCTGGGGATGTAGATCAGTGGTAGAGTGTGTGCTGAGTATGTGAGGTCCTGAGTTTGATCCCTAGCACCAAGAAGAGAAAGAAAAGAAAAGGAAAGGAAGGAAAAAAAGAGAAAGAAAGAAAAAAAGAAAGAAACCAAAAGAAAGAAAGAAAGAAAGTAGGCTTAGGGGAGGATCAGAGGTAAGTGGACAGAGCTACCAACACAAGGGTATTACATGGGCCAGGCATGGTGGCCAAAGCCTGTAATGCCAGCAACCTGGGAGACTGAGGCAGGAGGATTCCAAGGTTGAGGCTGGCCTCAGCAACTTAGTGTAACTCTTGTCTCAAAATAAAAAGTAGGGGGGATGTAGTTCAGTGGTAGAGCATTTGAGCGGCAGTAGAATTACATGGGTAAAATGGGGGAGGGTAGAATTGGTTCCTTTGCATTAAAGGTAGAAAGAGGGACTGAAGAGAAGAATGCTCCCACAGTCCTCAGTAGGGCACATTTTAAATTAACCATCTAATTAATGAACGTTTGTTTTTGGTACTGGAGATTGAACCCAGGGACACTCTATCACTGAACTACACACCAGCTCTTTTATTATTACACTAAATTGCTCAGGCTGGTTTCAAACTTGCCATCCTCCTGCCTCAGCCTCCTGAGTTGCTGGGATTACAGGAGTGCACAGTTGTGTTCAGTGGGCACATTTATTTAACTGAACTCAAGAAAGGATCTGGTTCAAGTGTTCTGACTTTGGACAAATTCCTCAACTTCCCTAAGCCTCAGTTTTCTCACCTATAAAAAGGGAAGAAGAGATCTTAATTGACAGGGTATGAAGGTTAAATAACACAAAGCAAATAGAACACCTGGCCCAAGGTAAAGTGTTCTGTAAAAGTTAGGAAGAAATATAAAAAGTTCCCTCAGGAGGCAGTCGGTGGGTCAGGAACCCTGGAAAGCTTGGTGGGCTTCTCCTGGTGAGGCGGCCCAGATTGAGGGTGCAAGGCTCCTCGCCCCTGCTTAAGCAAGTTCTTTCACACACCGTCCCATCCACACTTTGGCCCGAAAATTCGGTGAGGGTTTTTCTTCCTTCTCTCTGTTGTTGTTGGGTTCTGATTACTTCCATCTGGCTGCTGTAGCCCCAGCGAGTCTCTAAAAAACAAAACAAAAATCCTCCCTACAAAACATAAGCACCAAACCTAGACGGCTGCTTCGCTTCTCACCAACACGTGCTCCAAAGGCAACTTGTGCGAGTCACGACGGGGGTCGCACCGGGACCCCTGGCACCTGCGCTAGCTGCCGGCGGGAAGAGGGTCCGCCTGGACCCAGCCCCCGCCTCTCCTCCCTCCCGTCCCGGGCTTCCGCCCCGGCGCCCGGACAAGCGGGCGCCCTGGGAACTACGACCCGGGCATCTCCCGGCGGAGGGAAGAGGGAGTGGGGAGGGCGGGGGCATTTCAGAGATTGAAAACAGAGCACTCCCAGCGCCTCAGCTCCGGAGCTCATCTGACTTGAGTTAGAGACACTCCCCAATCCCCCATTCCGGCGCCTTAAAAAAGTGTTGGAGACTGGCGCGTAGTCTCGTTTCCTGCACAAACTTTCCTGTAGGGGTGCTTTCTTTCCTTGGTGCTCAGGTTGGGGAGAGTCCTCGGCTGTCCTTTTCTCCTCTCCGGGTGGCGTCCGGGTCCTCCCCCAGTCTCCCAGGGCGGGGAGCGCGCAGCGCGGGCGGGCGCTGGGCGCCCTACTGTGCCAAAACCCAGCGCGCGGGGGCGCTGCGCCGTCCCGGCGGCGCTGATGGATTGCAGGAGTGCCGGCGCTCGCCAGCCGAGGCAGCACGGCTCCGCGGACTTTTTTTCAAACTCCCATCAATGAGACTTCGAGGAGAAGAGGGAGGCGGCGGCGGCGACAGCGGACGCGGAGGAAGGCAAGGAGAAGCGGGAGGAGCCGGAGGAAGAAACGCGGGCCGCGCGGCGAGACAGAGCCTCGCGGAGCTGCCTGCTCGCCAGCGGTAGGCGCTGGCTGGCCCCCGGCTGCCTGGGTCGCCTCCTCTGCCTTTCCCGCCCCGCCCAGGCCATCCTGAGCCCCGGCACACCGCAGCCTGCGGCTGGTGGCCGCGCCAGCCAAGTTGGGATGGGGGCCTGCAACCGCTGCCCGGCGCCGGAGAGGCCACCTGCGTGCTAGAGGCAAACTTTTGTCTCCTCGGTAAAGTTGCATTGGCTTTCTTTTGCTTGCTTGTGGTTGCAAAGTGCCTCCTATCCCGGCCGAGCCCAGGCCGACTGGGATGCTGCGCGGTCTTCGGAGGGTCCCAGGGCCGGGTACTGGTGCCACTGAGCGGGATCCTGACACCGGGCTTAGGGGGGCTGGAGACGAATGGGGCTGACCCCGCTTCTGGCTATGGCGCAGTAGGGCGAGGACTTAAAGGGGATCTTGGACTGGGAGCTAGTGGCCGGTGGGTCAACTTGGCAACTCCGTCCCTACCTGGGAGAAGGCGCCACTCTTCGTGGGGTGCACAGCCAAGGGGGGCCTTCGTCGGGTCGCACCGCGCGGAATCTAGAGCCGTTTTGCGGAGGGTGGGGGTGGCGTCGGAGGCTGAGATGCCCAGAGGCTCGCATAGGTGGGCAGTGGGAACGTGTCTGAGGGAGTGTGCTGTGTACTGAGGGGCTCGCCACTTGAGAACTTCTAACTCCACTTCTCTGCGCCGCGCGTCCCGGAGCCCGGCCTTTCTTTCTTCCTGGCTCCTTGCTCCCCCTCGCTCGGCCCTGTCGCCCCCTCCCCCTCGGAGGCACTCTCTTCTCCGACCTCCTTTCTGGCCTTTTTCCTCCTCCTCTTCTGCCCTAGGCCCAGAGATTCCCTTGACTTCCCGAAGGGATCCGCACGTAATCCTTTGACGGGTCCGGGCCCCCACACCCCTCACTTTCGTCCCCGCCCCCCACTCACCGTCTCCCTCCTACCCCCCACCCCACCCCGGGGACAATCTCTCAACAAGTATATTTGCTGAGGAATTTGAAAAATCCACTACTGCAACTTGATCTGTGTGTGATGGATGGGGAGAGGCGCGGAGAGAGTTGGGCGCCAATCCTATTAAGGGTTTAGAGAGGGGAGCGTTTTCCCCTGACGGGGGCGGGGGCGGGTGTAGTGCGGGGTGGGGGAAGGGAGCGTGTGCTTGGGTGTGTGTGTGTGTGTGTGTGTGTGTGTGTGTGTCCGCGCGCGTGCGCGCGTCTCGCCAAGGAGCTGGAAGTCCACCCAACTCCGCGCTTTTTCATCCCGGCAGTAATTGCTGTCATTTCCTAGGAAACCCGACTTCTATTGAGCAGGGAGCTGGGGATGGAACCCGCGCACCTCACCCAGATGACCCGCCGCAGAGGTGCTCAGCCTTGGGTTCTCCTTAGGGTTCCTCTCCCCACTGCCTTCTCTTTTGTGTAATTGCTGTGTGGCTCACAGAATTGATTCCAATCAGAAAGTAGACCTCTCGCTTGAGTCAGGTCCCATGCTGTGGGGGTTCACGCGGCTCTCTGTACCTCAGCCCCTGCGTCCCTTTGGGCGCTCGGCTTTGCAGTTCCGTGGCGGTGGAGCAGTCCTGGGCCCCCAACCCCGCTGCCCTTGCTGGGCGTGTGAAGGTTTAATCCCAACAGCTTCAGATAAAGGGAGCAGTTGTAAAACGGTCATATGCTGTTTGCAGACGAGGCTCTGGGGGATGTTGGAGAATTTGAAAGTAAACGTTTCCCTCTCAAGCGGCATAAAATAGTGTTTAAACAAATATTGTATTGGCATGCTCAGGGGGCTTGGTGCCAAAAAGTAAAGTAAATAAACTGTGAAATCCAAAATATACAGCGGGTGATAGCGGTGAAATAGGCGGGCTTGTCACAAGTCTCTCTGATGCGATCTGTTTGTTCTAGCCACCTCCCCTAGAGCCCCCACCCCGCCCATTTCCTTACCTTGGCTGGGAGTTTCCTTTGCTCTGGCTTCTGTGTGTCTGGGGGCAGGCCCTCCTGGGTTTGGGAGCGATCTGCAGTTGCTCAGTCTGGGGGTATTCATTGTGTGCTACTTGGGACGTCTCTCCAGGGAAGGGGAGGAGAGCCGGGGAGAGGGCACCCTGTCCAATTCTGTCTGGTTTGAATTTTGAGGCTCTTTAGACTTCTCTCAGTTTCTGTCTGGGTTTCTGGTCTGTCCTGGGGCAGTAGTTCTAGAATGTGGAATCCAGGCCCTGCAGATGCACTCCACTCCTTCCCCAGGGCCTCTATCTTGCCAGTTTCTTTCTTCATCTTTCTTGCTTTCGATTTGTTAGACTTTCTATTTCTTTCCTTAAGATTCCAGGAATTTTGGAGATTCTCTCTGGGACACAAATCCTACTCAAACCCAGCCATATGGAAAGTTATTACTTGTCTGATGAGTTTTAAAGTTAATTATATTTTGTAAGATTTAGGGTGGTTTTGTATTTCCCCTCTTACTTTGAGAACCACGCCAATTTCATGAGGTAGTTTTCTGATCCCAGGGGAATTTAAACTAATACAGGGAAGGTCCAGCATTCAAAGGAGCTCACTTGCCCAGGACAGAGCCTTCCGAGTCTCCTGCCCTGTCTTGGCTCAGTGTCTGATCTGGAGACAGGTCAGAGTGGTGTGGTTGCAAAGTCAGTTGGTGAGCATGAGGAGAGGGAGAAAGCACTCCTAAGCCTGGGTCAAGCTCATTTAGGAGAGGAATTACTAGATGGGTTTATCCTCTGTGGGAAATCATGTGATGGGAATTTGCACAGCGTCTAGATTCCTTAAGCCTGGACTTCCAGGCTGCACCCAAACTCACAGACCCACTCTCCACCCCATGAGGCTTTAGAAGGAACTTCAGTCTCAGCCCACCTTGAAGAAGTTAACTGAGCCCCCTTAGCTTTCTTAGGATGCACCAGTTCCCTTGGGAGAGCACCAAGCAGAGAGGAAATCCTTGACTTGCCTGGTCAGAAGAGGGGGCCTCAGGGCTATGGGTCAGCGGCTCACTGCCTGGCTGCGGGGGTCTTGGGGGCTGTGTACTGTAGCTGGCTTGTTTGCACTACAGACTGAAAAATACACAAATACTTCACGCTTTTTGTACTCCCACAAGTGCCCTGTACACAGTGCAGCCCCTGGGGCTGGATTAGCAAACCAGGGGATTCAGCAGGCAGGCAGACAAAATTGGATATTTGCCTAATAAACACCCTTTTTCCATCAGGGCCCCCCTTGGTCACCCCAGGGGAAAACTTCACTGCACAGATGCCAGCAATTCCCTTTAAATGAGACCAGGAGGTTGTCGTGTGCACTTTGAAAGCCTGTGTGACCCCCTCACACCCAGCTGGCTTGTTAAAGCTCAAAACCAGAGTCCTACACCCTTGTGTCTCTGTGGGCAGCGCAGCTGGTCTGGTTGGGAAAGTTTTAGCAGGGCTTCCTTTCTTGTGCAGGGCACTCCAGGGTGGTGGAGCAAACCAGCCTTGCTTCTTTAGTCCAGGATGGGAGGATCTACCTGTGCAAGAGCCTTTTTCCTGGTGCACATGGGGCTGTCAGGCCAGGTGGACCTTGCTGTGGACAGCTGCAGCCCTTCCCGCTGGGCCAGGGCCCTTTGAAAAGGAACCCCAGGGAAGCAGTTCCCTCCTTTCTTCTTTTCACTAAGTGTCAGAAGCATGGACAAATGAAACACGTGAAGAATGCCAAAGAGAGAAACAGTATTCTCAGATTCCAGAAAATTCGGAGAGCAGGGATTGGTGATTATCCCAAGAAGCAGAATGCCCAGCAATTACAGTGTGCAAAACTGTCTCACTTCTAAAGAACTCAGGGAGGGGAAACTGCTCTGTGATTGTTTTCTCAGGCCTGTTTAAAAGCAGATTTGAGAAAGGGTCATGGACATTGGTGTATAATAGGACCCTTTAGTGACACCTTCGACACTTTCGTGGTTTCAAATAAACATAATGCCAGATTCAGTACTAATTATTTCCTCTAAAATTAATCTGAGGGTTTGCTGTGGAATATCGAGGATTTTAAAAAGCAAAATATTGGTCATTGTTTATCGGCTTTCAGGACAAAAGACCCTTAATCTACGTTAACTATATTTAATATTACGTATTGTACATGGATGATGATGATATGTTACTTCTTTAGTGTCTTATTTTTGCCCAATTCTTTCATCGCCAAAAGAATCCCTAATATCCCTGTTTTAAGTTTTATTTTCTGGTTTCTTAAAAAACATTGGGGGTGGGGTGGGGAGTAACTCATTTAAGATGTGATCAAGGAGCACATATTAATCTACTTTTGAGATTTGGGTTTAAATGAAACTAGTTAATGTGGTTTTGTGTCTGTGCACATGTGTGTTGTTAAAAAAAAAAAAGCAGGTTCCTGGGAAGTGTGTTTTAACTGAGTGCTGGGTTTCACCATTAGCATAAGAAAAACAGTTTTAGTGCTTTTACTATTGTCTTGAATGAGGAGTCGCTGCAAATGGAAGGAAAGTGGGGCTCCAGGCCGATGGCCCATTGAGATTCTTCAGCAGCCTGAGCTAGTCATCTGCCTAGGAAATCTGTGATCGGATATCACTTTTATCTCGCTGTTCCATTCTCTGGCCTTTTTCACATGTTCACTTTTGTCAAGGTTTATTGATTATGTTTTCTTCTCTGCAAATCTGTGGAAAATTTAATGAACCAAAAACAGCAGTGGAATAAAGGGGACTTTTTATTCATTGGCACGGGATTGGGATTGACCCTCCCTCCCAACCTTCCCAGGGCGGGAGGGGGGCCCCAGGCCTCCAGCAAGAGGGCTGGGGGGAGGAGAGGGGGTGGCCCTGCTTCCAGGACAAGGCGGGGCTTCCCCAGGCCTGGGGCCTGGGGGCTGACCAGCATGGGGGACTCCTGCCCCAAGTGAAAACTCAAAGATCTTCCTGGAGAGCCTGTGTCCCGCCAACTCCTCTCTGGCCTACCGACTGCAGCTCTGAGCCTTGTCCTCCAGGACCCTGGCTGGGGGGCTTGGGATGGGGCGATGGGGGACGTTTGTATCTCTCAGCCTTACAGACCATTCCAGGGCAGGGCCTTCCCTGCTCCAGTTAAGTGTCTCCCTGCCTCCAACCCAGCTCGCAACCCTGTAATTAAGCAAAGCCCCTGGTGTGATTACGCGTTGCTGACTCGGCTGGGTTTGGAGCCCGTTCTCTCTACGAAAACCGGTGACCTCTTGCTCTTTCTAGAGGCTTCCTGGTCAGCCTGGGTCACACTGATCTTGTCTGTCTCCCCCACTCTTTCTTCCTTCCTCTCTTCTGTCTTCAGTCCTTTCTTTTCTGTCCCTTTCTCCCTTTTCCTTTCCTCCGTCACCCCTTCCCGCGTCCTTTCCTCTCTCTCCTTTCTTGGTTTATTTTTCTCGCCCTTTTCCTCCCCGCCCCCTCCTTTCTCTTCCTCTCTCCTTTCTTTTCTCTACCTCCGTCTCCCCGCTCCTCTTTGTCTCCCCACTTTGCCTCTCCTCTCTTTCCTTTCCCACCTCTCTCTCTTCTGCCTTCCACTTCTGCCCCTTTTTCCTCGATCCCGCCGGGTGCAGGGCTTGCCGGCCAGGCCTCGGGGAGGTCGCGTGTGCGGGCGGCAGCGACCCTGCGGCGTCCGGGAACTTTCAGTGCCGGATCGCCTGCCCACCGGCCGGCCGCGTCCCTCCCACCTGCGCGCCCGCCTGTTTTGCGGCGCGCGAACAATGGCCACATTGTTGCGGGTGGCGGGAGACTGGACCTGCTCGTGGCGAGCCGGGGAGAAGCCAGCCGGCCAGAGCCCGGTAGGCCGCGGCCGGGGCGCACCAAGCCCGCTTCTACCCGGGAGACGGGCCAGCTCCAAAAGCCGCTGCAGCGCCATCCCCTTCTCCTGCGCAGTGGCTCGCCCTCCTCCCGTTAACCGATCGGGCGTCGGAGTTTGGTGTACAGTTTGAGGGAAGAGAGAGAAAGGGTCGGTCACCAAACTTTTTGTAGCGTCTGAAACTTTTTCTGTGAAGCATCTACGGATTACAGCTCGGAGGCCTTCTCCGCTCTGTCACCCCCCAGGATGGGGGTGGGGTGGGGAACGGGAGGGTGGCCCTCTCCTCCTTTCGTCTTGACCCGTAGGGATTCAAAACCTCTTAGCACTCAGAAAAAGATCTTTAAATGCTTAAAAGAGCATCGTGCCGGGGTCCAAGATAGTCCCCCTTTCAGCCGATGCTTAGCGCGCTTCTTTGTGCGGTGGACAATGCAATAAGTCAGCTCGACTTTGGAGCCACATTTATAAGGAACTGTAAGGGCCGCTCAAGTACACTTGTGCTAAGTTGAATTGATTGAAATTTAATGGCGGTTAGTGGCGATGAATGGTAATGATTTTCCAGCGTATCTTTGGCATACTTGACATTAATAACTGGAGTGTGTGTGTGTACCCGCCTGAGAGCACGCCACACACGTGAGGCGGTAGCATTATTCATTTCTGAGATGCCAGTCCTTCCTCTCCTCAAATCCTTTTCCTTCTTACCATAATTCAGTTGTTCCAGTGATTAAAAAAAAAAAAGAAAGAAAGGAAGAAAAAAAAGGGAAGAAGGAAAGAAAAATCTTTCTCCATTGAGCACGTACATCATGTCAACATAATTTTGAGCTCATGATTTTTTTCAATTCCTACATAAATCAGCTTCTAATATACAGAATGTGATGAATTTGTTTTAGCTGCCATCATGAATTAATGGTATGCAAATAGAAGCTTTGCAGGTGAAATGATTTACTTAATAATTTCAACTTCTAATATTTAAGCTCATTCATTATGTTTGGAGGTTTAAAAAAAAAAGTCCATATTTTTAAGTCTGAGATGGGGAGTTTGGTGTGCAAGTATGTGCACTGTGGGCGGATCTTGATGGCCAGAAAATAGTGTTTCACTTGTTGGTTCTTTGAGAATCTGCAGTTCACCAAGCAGTGGCCTAAGGAAGGTAGGATAAAAGACTAACCCAACTTCACCCCAGGGGAGGACACCGAATCACATCTACCCAATTCCAACATGGCAATCACCTGCCCTGTTCCATGGGAATGAACCAACTGGGATTGGGGAGCTAAGGAAGTCTTCCTATTTGAACTGGTCTTAAGGGATAAGTGATACTGGAGGAAGGAGGGTGAAGGGGCTCTGATGCCCTGGGCCCCTATCTTTGTCATGTGTTAAAGTCATCTTAAGAGTTGATCATTAAGTATCTGCTTGTGAAAGTGGCATTGGTGTAGAAAGATAGTCTAGAAGACCATCCAGATTTCTTCTTGGAAGACTTTCTTACATACAGCATCTTTTCAAACTATTTTCTTCTGGAAGAAGTTGAGGAAGAGAGTAAGAATGATAAATGCATGCACTACGAAGAGAAATCAGCATGAACCTCTTCCAGTTGGCCTCATGGATGGGGAAACCCAGCCCCTCAACCTCGGAATGACCCGTTGTTGCTTTTCCTCTATGGTTCTTCACCCTTCAGAATGAACCAGCTCTGCCTCCAGAGCTAAGCACATCCTGTCCTCTGGGCAGCTCTCTCTGTCACCTGGGGCTGGGTGTGGTGAATTATGCCTGTAAGCCCAGGTGCTCAGGCACCTGAGGAGGGAGGATCACAAGTTCAAACCCAGCTTCAGCAACTTAATGAGGCCCTGAGCAACTTAGTGAGACCCTCTCTCAAAATAAAAGATCAAAAAGGCTGGGTATGTGGCTCAGTGGCTAAGCGCCCCTGGGTTCAAAATCTGGAACTTAAAAAAAAAAAAAAAGAAGAGTCAGCGGGAAGGCAGATGGCAGGACGAGAGTCTAGGGAAAGTTTGAGGTCTTTGGCAAGGAATGTGGCTGTCTTCCTTTGTGGCCGCCATTTCTACCCAGCTTCAGTATGCAGGGCACGCATGGGATGTGGTCACAGGATGTGTATGTATGAGCATAGTGGTGGACTTGGGGGACGTTGGTGGGGGCAGGAAAAGCAGTTGGCCTCTGATGGCCTTTTCAGATTCTCCTGAAAGCTGAAGACAAGGAAGGGCTGATACATAAATATGTCACAGATCTCTAAAGATAAGGATAGAGTTTGACTTTACTTCTCAAAAAATTGAGGTCATGGTGGTCAGATGACAGGTTGAAGGCACATCACTCAGATGTTTCTGCGAACAGTGGTGGGTTGTGCTCTCATGATACATTGTGTGTGTCCAGGTAGTGACAGTATATTTAGAGCTGGCCCTCACTGTCTGCAGAGATCAAGGAGAGGGGATGTCTCTGGTGTTCATGCATCCAGGTTGTGCCTGCGCTCCTTGCCTTGTTTGTATCAGAAAAGAGGAAATCAGTCAGCATTTGCTCAGCCAGGACTTTTCAGGGATGCAGATCAAGAGTTGGAACAGGATGGGGGGCTTTCTTATTTTTAATTTTTATTTTTTCTTTTGAGTTATACAGGACAGTAGAGTCTATTTTGGCATGTTTATGCAAACATGGAGTGTATCTTCTAATTAGGATCCCAGTCTTGTGATATACATGATATGGAGATCCACTGTGGTGTATTCTTATAGGTACATGGGAGAGTTCTGTCAGATTCATTCCACTGTCTTTCCTATCCCTGTCCCCCCTCCCTTCCCTTAATTCCCCTTTGATCCACTGAACTTCTATTCTGCTCCTCCAGGATGGGAGGCTTTGAATGGTAATTCAAATGCCTTTATCTAGAGATGTAGTACATAATATACATAAGATAGTATGTTACACACACAATATAATATGTAAGATTACTTTTCCCTCTGTTAAGTGTGAATGAGGGATGTGCAATATGTATATTTATGTGGATATACATTTATATCAGTAAAACTAAGCACCAGCCCTTTTTGTGAATTAGATTTTTTTCTTTTCTCAGGTGTACTTATGCAAAAAAAGAGAAATAGAAGAGAATAAGGTCAGAACTAGAGTGAATAGGAGCAAATCTGAAGGCAAGACTTCAAAAACTGCTGGGTGCGGTGGCACATACCTGCAATCCCAGTGGATCAGAAGACTGAGGCAGGAGGATTGCGAGTTCAAATCCAACCTCTGCAACTCAGTGAGACTCTGTCTCAAATAAAATATAAAAAGGGTTGGGGATGTGGCTCCGTGGTTAAACACCTCTAGGTTCAATCCCTGGTACCAAAAAAAAAAAATAGAAGGATGGTGATGTAGCTCAGTGGTAAAGTGGGTTCAATTTGCAGTACTACAAAGAGAGAGAGAGAGAGAGAGAGAAAGAGAGGAAAAAAATCAGAAAAGCCTCCAAAATTGTCTCTAGGTATCTAGGTAGGGTTCTGAACCTCTGAGATGAGATTCAGGTGACAGCTTGTCAAATATGCAGATTCTCAGGCCCCAGGGAAAACCTGTTCAATGAGAACTGCTGCCGAGTGGGGCCAGGTGCCTGCGTTCTCATCAAGGTGGGGTGCTGGGGATTGACATTTTCTTACTATGATGTCCCTCAGTTCTGGGACACTCCAAGACTGAATTGTCGGCAGGTGGGAAGACCTACAGACGCTGCCTGGCCAGCTGCTGCTGGGCTGGTGGTTAGGGCAAGCAAATGAACCGGGGATTGATTTGCTCCTTCTCCCAAACTGCACACGATCTCTCCTTCTTGGGGCACTGGCTGAGACTATGATGGCTCTGTGATCACAGCTTTTGCTGGCCGCCAGGAGAAATGAGAAAGTGTGTCAGATTCTAACCTTGGTTTATGTGCTGTGGGTTCTGTCCTGAGGGTCCCTGGGATGACACCTATCTTTTCCTGCGTTTGCTTTATGATTGTTTCATGGCTGAAGTGGCTGGAAGCTGGACTCTCTTTGGGTCCAGACTGTTGTTTGGCCGTTTGAATAGGTCTTTTGGAAGTATAAGTCACACTTGAAGGACATACCTGTGGACATTTTTATTGTCCCCAAGAAGGGTAGGAAGGACCTAGATTGGTAGGGGTGAGGAACTGGTGTGGGCAGTTACCTCCTCCCACCCTGATTGCACTGGGCCTGGAAGCTGGAAGGAGCTTGTGGTGAGGGTCAGCAGACCAGCCTGTTTCTCCCAGTCAGTATAAAGGGGCTTCAGCACAGGTCACCTCTGACCTGATTCACCCATTCATCTCTGCCCCTCCCCACAAACCTCAGGCTCTACCCTTGAATCTTGGCTGCTCAGGCCATGAGAAGCCAGGGCTGTGGGTGTGGGGCCTCAGAACCTTTGCTGAAACCCAGACCACTTCTGTTTTCTTGGTCTCTGCCTCTTGAGGAAGAGAGTCCTCTTTGTTCAGAGACTTAGCCTGTGTAAGTGGACAGATGTCTCCCAAGTCCTCTAGACTGCTCAGGTCCCTCCATTTCCTCTTCAGGGGTTCCTTGTTGTGACTCTGGTTCTAGGTCCAGAGTCCATTGGTATAATGTGATTCACAAGTGCTGATGATCTTAACACCCGTGCCTCCCGTGCCCTGACCTGCCTTTTATTTTGATTCCCTGCCTCAGGCCAAGCACACACAGCATCTGCCCTCCAGACTGCTGTGTCAACAGTAAAAGCGAGTGGGCATGTGGGCCATGGCGAGCTTCATTTTGTCCTTATGGAATGTTCCATTAATGGCGTCAGGCTGGCTAGGGTAGGACTTAGGAGCTCAGGCTTCACATAGAAAGGCCTGGTTTGTGCTTAGCATGTGGAGGCCCTGGTTCAATTCCCAGCACTGCAAAAAAAAATTAAATCCCCACCAGAAAAGAAAAAAGAAAAAAAAAAAAAAGAAAAGAAAAGAAAAGAAAAGGAAAAAAGGAGGAAAGGGAAGTGGGATGTGGGAAAGGCTGGTTTGAATCCCACTACTGTGTGACTTAGCTAGGTTACCTAGCCTTTCTGAGCCTTGATTTTTCTCAACTATAAGCAGAGCCTTCTTTGAAAGGTTGTGGGGATGAGTAGATGGGATGGCTCGTGACAAGTGCCTGGCATATTATCTTGGGTAAAACCAGGAGCTGAGTAAATATTAGTTGTCATTCTCATCTTTCCTGTTAAAGGCCCAGGGATCAAACCAAAGGAACAAAGTAGGACACAGCTTAGTCCTTCACCCCCTGGAATTGTCTTATTCCTGTATAGAGCTGGTGGTGCATGTGTAGGTTGGAAGTCTTCAAAGGGAACCACATTCCCTGGTGTCCCAGATGTGGGCTTCCAGCCCCTTGTTTGAACCTGCGCTGTGTCCTCAGTCTCCCTTGCCACCCCTGTGGTGTTTATGGGGATTGCATGATCTCTTTGTGGTTAGGGCCATATGCTTGTTGTCACATGAGGCTGGGAGCCCAGGGCCAGGGTCCCAGCGTTGGTGTTGCATCCTTGGTCCTGACAGACCAGGGCCCTTGTGGGCCTCCTGCAGCTCAGCAGGGCCCTGTGGGGCCATGGTGGGTAGAATCACAGGCAAGAGCACCCTCGGAGGGCCATGGGAGTGGAGGCTTGTGCCACTTTGAGGAGGGACTTCTGCAGGGGCTTCTCCCTGGCACAGCCTGCAGGTGTGTGCTTGAGTCTGTGGGGCCAGGGTGACAGGCCACTACATCCTTCAGCTCTTGGGCTCACTCTGGGAAGGGGTGGTGTTTACCTGCTTGTCTTTCTTCTCCTAATCTCTGCTGTCTGTGTCCCCTCCATCTCCTCTGTCTCTCCTGGGTGCCTGGCTGCATGGATGCAGAAGAGTCTCCAAATCCCAGTGTCCCTTCTCGTAGGTCTATCTGGGCTGACAGTTTGGGTTCTGCCCAAATGCTGTCTGCCCTGTGGGACAGGCTCGACTAGAGGAAAAAGGGGATGGAGAGTGGACCACCTCTGCCCTGCCCTGCTCTGCCTTGCCTGGGTCCTCCACGGCCAGCAAGCACCCTGGCCCTAGCTCACATGCCTGGTCCCTGCACCCTGGTCTTGTCATTCACGTTTTAAGAATGTCTAGTTCCTCACTGTGACGTAGGGTGCTTGGAAGGAGTCTCGGGGAACATGGGGCTGCTGGAACATCAGGACATGAGCAGCTTCTCTTTGTGGCCTCAGGCTGTCAGCTGAGCCAGGGGGTCCCAACAGCTGCTTTCCAGGTACGTTTTAGTATCAGATGAGGCTCTGAGTGGGAGCCCCAGCATGGCCGTAGTTCAAGGTTAGGGTCCTGGGAATGGAGGCCTTTCCTGTCACTGTGGTCCTGCTGATGGAGGACACCTGGGCCTTTAAATGCCTGCAGTTCTGCTCATGTGGTGCAACTTTTTGGGGGATTGTGATTTTGGGGAGGTGGTACTGGAGATTGAACCTGGGGGTGCTGTACCACTGAGCCACATCCCCAACCCTTTTTGTTTTTTATTTTGAGACAGGGTCTTGCTGAGTTGCTTAGAGCCTCACTGAGTTTCTGAGACTGATCTTGAACTTGTGATCCTCCTGTCTTAGCATCCCGAGTCTCTGGGATTACAGGCATTAATAGGCCTGCACCACTGTGCCGGGCTCCTGTCTATATTAATAGAGTCCCCCTGCTCCATTCAGATTCCCAAGAGATTTGTAAAGCAGATTGAGGAGCCTCGGTGTCACTGGGGACCCTCTGGCAGGGGAGGGGAAGTGGGCTGAGAGCATTTCCATTCCCCCCAGGTCTCTGGTGGGCAAGACCTTGGTGCTGTCTCCTGGTACAGGTATGGCCTCAGCATTCAGCCCCCCATGTCACCAACAGCAGCAGAGACCCGTGCTCCCGTGGAATGTTCCTCCAGTCTGCATCTTGCCTGGGTGCTCGGTGGTCAGTGGTCAGGCAAGAAAGCCGCAGGAGGCATCAGGAGCTGAGTTTCCTGATGTTTGGGCTCTCGGGTCTTCATTCTCCCCTTCTGCTTATGATTTCAGTGGTGGGCAGTGAAGTTCCCAGACCAGAGCTGCTGTGGAAATCTACTGACTAACTTGTGGAGTCAGCTCCCTGAGGGAGCTCAGGTTCTCATGGCCAGGGCATCTTCATGATCACATGGGCTATGTGGGGCATCTATGAGGCAGGCTTGCTGACCCTTGGCTAAGTTGGGTTCCAGTACCAGAGCACTAGCAGCCCTGTCCTAATGGCAATGAGGGGATCTAGCTGAGGACATTTCTTTTACTTGACTGGTGGCCTAATGCCTAATTGTCTAGGCTGTAACCGGGGGTCCCTCACATGGAAAACTTGTTTCCAATCACAGATATCCTCATGGCGCATGTCTGATCGGTGTCTAGTTTATTACTGCCTGATCTTGCTCTGGCACTGGGGAATTTTACTGGGGTTCTTCCTGCCACCCAGGAAAAACCTGTCCTGGGTAGGCCCTCGTTCTTCCCATGGAAGTTGCATATTTATGGATCACACAATATGAAACAAGTTCAAAGATTTATTACCAACAGATCCTGTGAGGCAGAAAGACAGTCCTCTGTCCGCAGGTCACAAGAGGCCCAGTGAAGAGTCAGGTGTGTGTGTGGGGGGGCAACTAGCAGTGTGTCAGTGTCTATGTGTCAGTGTGTGTATCTCTATCCATCCCCTTCCACCACCCACCCATCCCCCCTTCCTTCATTCACTCATTCATATATATAAGGGAAGAGGATGTGGGTTAAAGTTCTCAGGCAGATGCCTGAATGGTCCATTCAAAGAAAGCCATGAGAAGACAGGAGCCTGCGGTGACGGCCCAGCTGCTGGGTGGGAGAGAAGCCTCCACGTTCCTATCTCTCTGTTGTTCATGGCCCAACCCTAAAATCAGGACCCTGTCCCAAGTTGACTCCTGACTGTTGCTTTGGGAACAGCTGCTCTGCCATGAGCAAGGGTTAGAGTGCTGATTCTCAGTGAGGGAGATCTGTCCCAGGAGGACATTTGACTATGTCTGGAGACATTTTTGGTTGTCACAGGTGGTTGCTACTGGTGTCTAGATGGTAGGGGCCAAAGGTGCTGCTCAGCATCCTGTAATGCACAGGGCAGCCCCTTGACAAGGGGTTATCCAGCTCAGGTGTCAACAGCGTCAGTGGTGCTCCTATCGGGGGACCCTGGGTGGATGAAATCACCAGAGGTCTGCTGGAGGGTTCTCCTCCAGGATGACACACAGGCTGCTACTGCTGGGGTGTCTGGGGACCCTGGAGCTGGGCCATCACAGCAGGCCCCAATACTTTTTATATACCTCCTTCTCACACCAGGTTGGAATCATAAACCTTATTTCCTGTGCCTTGAATTTGAAGTGGCATGGCAGTGCCATCAAGAGGAATTCCTTGTGTAATCCATCAGTCAATCAGCCAGCACTCCCTGGAACATCTGTTACGTGCTGGGCGCTTGTTAGGCTCACTGCGTACCTGGCTAACTTGGTTACGGAGCTGCTGCCTCTGGAATCCCAGTGAGTTTCTCAAATGTGATCTTCCTCCATCGTCCTCCAGGCCTAGGAAGAAGGCTGTTTTAGAAAAGCCAGGAATTAACCAGTGTGACCTTGAATGGTGGCTACGTAGAGATGTTGGCAGGAGCAGGAATCGCCCTGAGAGAAGCTGGGTGGAACAGTTTTTCTGGCCCTGGCTACCAAATTTCCCACTTGACAGTGCATTTTGTTTTGGGCTGCTCCTGGCAGCTGGCAGTCAGGGAATGCAGAGTCTTGGGCCAGCATGGTGAAGGGTCCTGGGTTGAGGCTTTTGGCAGCAGCTCTTTATTTAACCAAACAGTTGTGCTAAGCGGTCTGGGAAGGCCTTCTTCCCAGAGGTCTGGGCTGGGTCTTCCTTGATGAGGACTTTGCCAATGAAGGACAGGAGGGGGAAGGGTAGTCCAAGCAGAGGAACTCACAGGGAGAAATGCTGGACAGAGTGTGGCACTTCTGGAACCTCTGGTTTGGGTGGGAATGGGGATCAGCCTGGAGATGTCTCAAAGGGGCAGCTTTGTGGTTCCAAGGGTGACTCTGCTGATACATTGTGTACCTGTGGTTTATCTATGAAAACATGCAGTCTGGAACACTTGGGATCTTCATGTGCAGAAAAGCAATGATTACCTTTGCCTTTTTATTCTCCCCTCTTGGGTTTAGACTGACTCAGTTTCTAAAGTTTTTTTTTTTTTTTTCCTTTTTTTTTTCCCCTGACAGGTGGGTCAGGTACAATTGTGTGTATGTGTGGTGGGGGGATTCCCAGCAAATATGCACAGACTTCTCATCCTGCCAACTCCTGCTCTTCTGTGGGGTGCATACCCCCTTCCTGTACCTGACCTACTCTCTGAAGATAACCCCCACCCAGAGTCACCTCTTGGACTTGTTGTAGGGAACAGCTGGTGGAAAAGAAGAGAAAATTAGGCAGGTTCTTCAAACACTCCCCTATGATCCTCAGGAACACCTTTTGTGATTTAGGAGTGGTGTTAGAGTCATGCATCCATTGTCCATTCATTAATCCATCTATCATTCAATTATCTTTGAATGATATCCATCCATTATGAATGGATGGGTGAATAATCCATCCATTATTCTTCCATCATTTGTTCATCCATCCTTCAATCCTCCCTCCACTGACCTATCTTCCATCCATCCTCCCACCCCATCTATCCATTCATCCTCCCACCCTCCCACCCACCCATCCACCCATCCATGTACCCATCCACCTACCAATTCATCTATCCGTTCATTCATCCATTCACCCACCAGTCCACCCATCCGCCCATCCACCCATCCATTCATCCATCCATCCACCCATCCACCCATCCACCCATCCACCCATCCACCCATCCACCTATCCACCCATCCACCCATCCACCCATTCACCCATCCATTCATTCTTATCCACTCATTGACTATAGGGATTTTTTTGCACCCAGGGACTCTCCCATGCGAGGCAAGTGCTGTACCGCTGAGCTACTTCCCCAACCCTTTTTTTTATGTTGAGACAAGATCTCACTAAGTTGCCTAGGCTGGCCTTGAACATGTGATTCTCCTACCTTGGCCTTTCAAGTAATTGGGATTATAGGCCACCATACCTGCCTAACTACAGTGATTTTTAAGGTCTCTGCTGTTGATCTTCAGTGTAGCTTTCCTCCTCATCCAAAGCCAAGGGTCCCCTCCTCTGTGAAGTCTTTCTTGCCTAGAGTCTCACTTGTCCCTGGGGTGTCTCTTACTTATATTACTCATCAATGTTGTCTTTTTATTTTCCATTTATGTATGCTTAGTAAATATTGATAAATGAATTTGGGGAAAATATTTAATGGGAGGAAATGGACTTGTTCATTTTTCTGTGACATCACTCTTAAGAAAAGCAAGCCAGGCAGTCTCCAGATTGACTTCCTTGGTTTGGGAGAGTAAAAGCAATTGCTCATTGATGATTAGATTTAATTGAGTTGAGTTTTCATACAATCTAAGCCTGTGTTATAGTTCATTTGGGTCCCACACATAATCTGTGTGTATGGTATTTTTTACTCACTTTGGGGGTTGTAAATGGGAGGCAGGATGTTTTGCATTGGAAATGAGGAGAGGTAATCAGAGTTCCAAGCTGTGAGTTGCCATGTGACCTCAGAGGACCTTGCCTTCCTCTGAGCCTCTCCTAGTTTCTTTCTTGGATAAAACCATTTCTGGCACTCTTAAACTGTGACATTCATTGCCTGGGATCACAGTATTAGTGATTAGAAAGGAAATTCCTTAGAAAACTTGGAATGGACCCACCATTTGACCCACGTATCCCACTCCTTGGTTTATACCCAAAGGACTTAACATCAACATACTACAGTGATGCAGCCACATCAATGTTTATAGCAGCCCAATTCACTATAGCTAGATTGTGGAACCAACCTAGATGCCCTTCAGTAGATGAATGGATAAAGAAACTGTGGTATAGATACACAATGGAATATTACTCAGCCATAAAGAAGAATAAAATTATGGCATTTGCAGGTAAATGGATGCAGTTTGAGAATATCATGCTAAGTGAAATAATCCAATCCCAGAAAACCAAAGGCTTAATGATCTCTCTGATAAGTGGATGATGATACATAAAGTGGGGTGGGAGGGAGGCAAGAATGGAGGAAGGATGAATTGCACCGAGGAAAAAGAGGGGTGGGGACAGGGAAGGGGGAAAGAAAAATAACAGTGAGACAAACGTCATTATGTACATGTATGATTATGCAAATGGTGTGACTCTACTTCTTGTACAACCAGAGAAACAATTGTATTCCACTCGTGTACGATGAATCAAAATAAATTAAATTAAAAAAATAAATAAAGAGGATGAAACTTGGAAAAAAAAAAAAGAAAAGTTGGTGTTCAGAGTTTTCAGACTCATCAGCAGTCATTTCACTGATGTACTTGATCTTAGTGGACCTTAGTTGACCACTTAGTGGATGAGGGACCGTGCTTGTGTCTTTAAATGCTGTCACACCTTCTCAAAATGGAAGGGGCCTTGGAGACCGTGTGCCACCTTAGCCCACCATCACTAGGTCTGGGACACCCATGCAGCACATGGTAGTGACTCCAGACAAGTCAGTATTATCATTTACATTTTATAGATGCCAGTGAAGTTTTGTGGTTTTATTGTCATTGCTCAAGGTCCCAAAGACAGAATGTCAGTGTCACAGCTTCCTCCTCTCTCTGGGGTCAGTTCTGTCCTATCTTCTGAGGGTAGGGCAAGGCAGGGCACAGCCTTTGGTCAGAGGAGACTCACTCAGCCCTGGGAATGTGGCTCTGTGGTCATCTCAGCCTGTCTCCTTCATCTCCTGCTCCAAGAGGAGGTCCACCCACTCTTGCCCCTCCTGTAGTCCCCAGCTTTCCTAGGGAGAGTCATGAGTATTTCCCTGGGCTAGCTCTTTCCCAGGCTACCCCACCATATAGGCAAGTGGGAACGTGGTGCGTTCAAACCTCCCAGCCTGGCTTCAGCTTGACCCCGGCTAGTGCTCCCCATGAAGGGATCATCTTATTGGAAAGGGCCTCGGTTTGTTGGAGCAGGGGCTCAGAGCAGGCCCTAGAAACTGACTGCAAATCCAGCTCCGTGCCTTTGTTTTTTCATGTGTTAAAATGAGGGTAACGGTAAGGGTGGCTCCCATCTCACAGGGGTGGAGGGAAGATGAAAGACGACTTATGTGTCAAGTACCTAGTGCACAGTGAGCATGCAATGAATCTCGATTGTTATTATTACAAAGGCGGCCCAGGTGGGCATGGTATATTTGGCAGCTACATCCACACTAGTGACTCATTTAGGGTAAAGTTAAGAAAATCCGGACTTTCGTTTAGCACGTGCCTCCGCTTTACAACACAGTCCCCATCTTGCTGGGTCCTAAGAACTCAGTTTGTACTGAAAATCATCTTGGCAGGGAGCAGAGCCTACCCTTACCAGAATGTGGGCGCCCTGCACCCTTCTCTCTGGCCAGGAAAGCCTGTGTTTTTAAGAGGAGCCGATCTTACTTTCAGGCTGCTGGAGGCTGCTAAGGATGAGGACCCAGTGCTACCTGCCTTTGCCACATTCAGAGAGGCTTTTCCAAAGTGGGGCACTAGCCAGAGCCCTCCAGAAGCTAGGATGGTGGCCTCCAGCCTTCAGACCATTCAAGGTGTGGTGACCATGGCTGGTCAGCGAGGCACATGTGGCTTCGTGAGGCTGGGGACTGTGTGGCTCCCCCAGGACAGCCCCCATGGCTGCTCAGTGGGCTTTCTGCTGGCTAGGACAGCTGGAACTTTCCTCCATGCCTTCCTCTCATCTGAGGGAATCATGATGCAAATTTTATAAGAATGAAAGAACACATTTGTTCTCTGATTTTTTTTTTTGCCCCATTTTTGGTTTTTTTAATTTTTTTTTTTCTTTTTTTTTCCCTGTGACCCCTGTATATTTCCCTGACCCCCTGTATATTTCAGATTCAAGATTGTATGGTTATCAGGCATGGTGGTGCACACCTGTAATCCCAGCTGCTGGGGAAGCTGAGGCAGGAGGATCCCAAGTTCAAAGCCAGCCTCAGCAACTTAGTGAAGCCCTAAGCAACTTAGTGAGACCCTGTCTCAAAAAATAAAATAAAATAAAATAAAAAAAAAAATAAAAAAGGGCTGGGGTTGTGGCTCAGTGGTTAAATGCCCCTGGGTTTAATCACTAGTACAAAAAAAAAAAAAATTGTGTGGTTTCTAGTTTTGCATCCTAATAATTTTTATTGAATAGTTTTTTTTTTCTTTCTTTTTTTGGTGTTGGGGATTGAACTTGCATGTGCTCATCCTGTGTTTTACCACCAACCTACATGAACCATATCAACATGTGTTTGTCGATTCCTCAATTTTGGATATAATTTTTTTCTCTGTCATAAGTATTTTTCTTAAAAATGCAAATATGCTAAGGTTATTAGGAGATCTAACTAGGTTTCCTTTAAGCAAAACCAAAAGTTTTCTAAAATAATTTTGAAAAAAGATTCAAAAGAAGGAAATGCAAGCCACCCACTTCTTAGGCTCATCTTCCCAGGGCCCCAGTGGGCCACCCCCTCAGCACCTGGTGGACATCCTTCTAGATCAGGCCCTCTTTACTAATCTTTTCTCCACTTGTGGAATCATGTCACACATATTGTTGGTAAGCTGTTTTTTTCATTTAATACCATATTAGTGTGTACGTTTTCCCACAGATCTGTCTTTGATGGTCACCGATGGCATTCTTTGGATAAATTTCCACATTTGGAATTCCCGATCAAAGATGAGGCCACATTCAAGGCTCCTTATTCATATTTCTAGGCAAGGGATTAAAAACGTAGTTGCCCCAGAGGAGAGCAGCCTGCGAAGCCCGTTTGTTTTGGATACAAACAACATAGAGATAGAAAAGGTCAAACCTTGAGAATCTACCCTGTGGACTGAAAAGGCCCCTCTGTGAGAGCTGTCCACTCTCGTGTGCCTATGTGCCAGTTGACACAGGCCAGGATTTTATTGTCGTCATTATTCACTTTTGCACAAATGGGATCATACTACCACGTGTTTGCTGATTGCACTCAGTAGTATGTCTTATCATTCTTCCCCCAGCTGGACATGTATATTGACTGACCTCACTCATTGTTTTTTATCTCTCTTTGATTTTTATTTACATTTACTTCTGTATTGAATAGCAACACATTCATGTGGCTAATAATCTCAGAATCATAAGGGGCTATATATACATGTAAAGTCTTCCTCCCACTTGCTGTGGCCTGGCCCCCCACATGGTTCTCCCCAGACCACTCAATTCATTAGGTACCCCGTGGAATAAGTTTTATGCAAGGAGCGTAGAAATGGATATAAACTTCTCCCCCTTTTTATGCCCAAATGGAAGCATCTTATGTAACCTGTGTGTAGTTTGCTGTTCCCACTCTATTCCCTGTGAACGGATCGAGCTGCTCCATTCTGTCCGGCAGGTGAACTGTGGTATGGTCAGACCAGGTTTATCTAGTGGGTGTACGTTGGCCACAAGATTGCACTGATAACCTTATAATGTATATACTTATTCTGCATTTATGAGTATATCTTTATAGAAACATTTCTAGAAATGAAATGTCTGGGTATAAAGGTGGGCGGGTATTTGCAGTTTAGATGGATATATCCAAATTGCTTTCCACAGAGGTTTAATCCTACCAGCAACTTAAAAAAGTGCCTATTTTCCCATATCCACCCTCCCAAGGGAATGTTATCAAGTCTTTCAGTCTTTGCCAATTTGATAGTTGGGAAAAAAACTACAGTTCAGTGGAGGATTTTTTTTTTTTTTTTTTAATGTAAGGAGATTGGAGGGTATAGCCCACTGGTAGGATGCTTGTTTAGCATGTGCAAGACCCTGGGGTTCAATCCCCACCCTCCACCAAAGTATAATTTGATGAGTTTTGATTTATGTATGTAAGTCATCATCACAATGAAGATAGTTTTGTTAGTCAGTTCTCTGTTACTATAACAAATATGTGATATAATCAACTTATAAAGAGGAAAAGTTTATTTTGGTTCATAATTTTAGAGGTTTCAGTCCATGGTCAATTGGCCTGTCGATTTTGGGCCTGTGGTGAGGCAGCACATCATGGCGAGTACTTGATAGAACAAGGCTACTAACCCTATGGCCAGAGGGTGGTGGTGTGGCAGGGGAGAGGAAGAGGAAGAGGCCAGGGTCTCACTATCCTCTTTAAAGCCTCAGCCCCAATGACCTGAAGCCCTTCAACTAAGGCACCCCTCCCCCACCACCGCTAAAGTTTCCACCACCTTCTAATACGTCACCCTGAGGACCAAGCCGTTAGCACATAGACCTATCAGAGACTCTTAAGAACAAATCTATAGCAATAATGGATGCATCCATCACCCCAGAAATTTCCTCATGTCCCTTTGTCTTCTGTCTCCCCCATCCCTTTATTTCCCTAGGCGCAATCTGCTTTTTCTCATCGTAGATTAGTTTGCATTTCTAGAGTTTTATATAAATGGAACCATGCAGAATGTGCTCTTTTCTTCTCTTGAACTTTTTTCATTTAGCATGGATTTTGCAATTCAGCCACATGGGTGTTGTCCACATCAATATTCCATTCTTTTTTATTACTGAGCAGTGTTCTGTCGTATGGCTATACATCCTTGGTTTATTCAGATGCCTGCTGATAGATGTTTGCTTTGTTTCTAGTTTGGGGCTATTACAAATAAGACTGCTTACGAACATCTCAGTACAAGTCATCGTGCGGACATGTGCTTTCCTTCCCCTTTCGTACATGTTCAGGAGCAGAATATCTGGTTCGTATAGAAGATGTGTCTGGGTCATAAGGTGGGTTTGTTTTTAAAGAAGCACAAAGTGGTTAAACAAAGTAGTTGTGCCAGTTTATATTCCCATCAACAAAATAGGGAAGTTTCATTGCTGCTTCATTTCGGGTAAACTTGGATTAGTCAGTCTTTTGATTTTGGGCATTTTAGTAGGTACATAATGGTATCTCAGTGTAGTCCTAATTTGCATCATTCTAATGAATGATGTTATGTTTCTAATTTCCATTTTCTAATGAATGATGTTATGTTTCTTTTGGTGTACTTTATTGCCATTTACATATCTTGGTGAAGTGTCTGGTCAAACCTTCTGAGCAGTTTTTTTTTTTTTTTTAACTTTGATTGTTTGTTTTCTTATAATTTTGTTTTGAGAGTTCTTTATATATTGTGGACACAAGTCCTTTATGAGTTATATGCTTTGCAAAAGTTTTCTTCCAGACTGTGGCTTTTCTTTTCATTTACTTAATAGTGTTTTTGTTTATAAATTTTTTTTTTTTTTTTTTTTTTGTGGTGCTGGGGATTGAACCCAGGGCCTTATGCTTGCAAGGCAGGCACTCTACCAACTGAGCTATATCCCCAGCCCTGTTTATAAATACTTTGAATCAGATATGTAAATTTCAATAAATTCTAGTTTATCAAAATTTTCTTTTATAAATCATACTTTTGGTATTGTACCTAAAGTAAAACAAGGTCACAAAGATTTTCTGCTATCTTTTCTATTTAGAAGTGTTGAACTTTTAGGTTTTACTTCTAAGTTTATGATTCAATTCACATTTCTATATAACAAAGTGAGGACCAAAGTTATTTTTCTTCCTCTCTTTTGGATATTTAATTGTCCCAGAAATGTTGGTTTAACATACTGTTCTTGGAACTGGGTTGTAGCTCAGTGGCAGAGTGCTTACCTAGCATGTGTGAAGCACTGGGTTTGATCCTCAGTAGCACTACATTTAAAAAAAAAAAAAAGACAAAGAAAGTAGAAGTTTAAAAAAGTATATAAAATAGTCTTCTTTCTGCACCAAGTTGCCTTTGCACTTTTGAAAAAAGAAGTCTGTGTTGCATATACATGTGGGTCTGTTTCTGGACTTTGTATTCTATTCCTTTGATCCATTTCTGTATGTTGACCTAACCCCAACTTTTCTTAGTTATTATCACTTTATAGTAAGTCTTGATATCATGTGGGGTTAACTCTCCAACTTTTCTTAGTGCTGGGCTACGGAACCCAGGGCTTTGAACATGCTAGACAAGTGCTCTATCTCCAAGGCACAATTTAGTTTTTTAAATTGACCCATAAAGGGGCTAGGTGGGTAGCTTGGTGGTAGAGCACTTGCCTAGTGTGTGTGTGAGAACCTGGGTTCAATTCCAAAAACAAAAACAAAAACAAAAACAAAAGCAAAAGAAAAAAAGGAAAAAATTGCACCTATTTGTAGGGTGCCATGTGGCATTTCAATACATGTATATGTCATGTTATTAAATGACTTTATCTCTCTTGGTTTTCTTTGCTCTGGCTGCTTTTAAGATGTCCTGTGGATTCGTTTTTATGACATTTGGAAAGTTTTTAGCTATCATTTCTTCTTTCTCTTCTCTCTGCCCCTTACTTCCTGTGACTCCACTCATTGCCCATGTGTTAGGCATCTTTTTTTTCTTTTTCTTTTTTTTTTTTTGCGGTGCTGGGGATCAAACCCATGGCCTTGTGCCTACGAGGCAAGCAGTCTACCAACTGAGCTATATCCCCAGCCCTGTATTAGGTATCTTGAAGGGTCCCACAGCCCACAGGCTCTTTTCATTTCTAATTCATTTTTTCCCTCTTTCTTTTACATTGACTGGTTTCTATGGCTGTTTCTTTGAGTTCAGGAATCTCTTTTCTGCAGTGTTTCATCTGCCACTGATCCTACCCAGCATATCTCTAGAAGTTTGATGGGTCTTTTTATATCTTCCATATTTCTTCTTTAACTTCTTAAACATGGAATACAGTCATAATAACTAATGCGCTTTTCTGCTGATCCTAACATTGGTACCTATTCTGGCTTAGTTTTGATTAATTGTTAATTTAGTCACTATAGATTGTATTTTTTTGCATACCAGATAATCTTTAATGGATATTTGATATGGTAAATTTTACCTTAAGTGGTGAATACTTTTGTTTTCCTATAAATATTCTCAAGCTTTCTTTTGGCTATGGTGGATTTACTTGGAAAGTTTAATCTTTTAAAATTTGTTAGATGGGCCCAGAGTCTCAGGATAATTATTTATCTCAATGGAGGGAAAACCCTTCTGTGTTCCCTACCCAATGCTCCATGATTTTTGAGGTTCGCCAGTCTGTCTGGGGGCACAGACACTGGCCCTGTGTGTGTCGGGCACTGTTCCCTGTCACCATTTGGCTGGTTCTTTCCCTGGCCCTGGGGAAAGAACAGTGTGTACTGATCATATTCTACAGGACCCCAGGGGCCCCCTCCTCCCTATGATGTTCTATCCTGCAAGCTCTCGCCATGCTGGTCTCCCTGGACGCTCAACTCTCTCCTCAACTCAGGAATCCACCACTTCTGCCTAGATTTCCCTTCCCTGCCCTGTGGCCTGGAAACTGTCTCCAGACAGTGAGCGGGGCAGTGCAGGGCTCACCTCATGTGTCTCCCACCCTGCATTGCCTGACATGTTTCAACTGTTTTGTCTGGTTTTTGGTGGTTTCGGGTGGGAGCCTCAATCTGTTCCCTGTTATTCCATCTTGGCCAGCAACAGAGGGTTTAATTCACATTTTTCTCACTAGGAGGATCTTTCCAATTTTAAATGGTGTCAAGTATTCCACAGAACCATAGTTCTCACCCTGAATGTGTTTGTGACCTGACAGGAGAGTCTGGCCTGGCCGAAGGGTTTAAGAAGGGATGGCCAGGGAGGAGTGGTGGCTGAGCCGGCCCGCGTCCTGGATGTGCAGGCTGCAGAGAACATCTGTGTGGGCTGCAGGTTTGCGTTTTACTTAGCACCACACACAATCTCAGCAGCTTGTCCAAGGGCTGTGTGCACAGCCGAGCGTGGGAGCCGCGTCAAGGCAGAAAACCCCAGAGTGCTTGGGCTTGCCAGCAAAGGCACTCGCTCAAGATGTTGTCATGGGGAGAAAGGAGAAAGCGGAAGTGGGAAGGGCCTGGTGTGAATGGTGCTGGCTGGGAGGCCTGGCTCCCTCCCCTGACCGGGCCTCTCAGGCCTGGCTGCAAGACCCTGGGCTTTGTCTCACCCTCCCCTGTGACAGAGAGCTGGGTCCTAGGCACAGATGTTTGGCCTGGGCCCCCTGGGCCTGCCGGTATGCTCAGGAGAGGGTTAGCCGGACTAGGCCCAAGACCCAGACCCGGGCTCCCTGTAATGTCTGAACTCAGCTGCAGCCATGGAAAATATCTGTTAGGTCCACAGCCTTGGGAGGGGTGGCTGGAGGAGGCCGTAAATCATCCAGCAGGCTGGGAGAGCTGCTTCCAATCCTCCTTGGCCTGGGGAGAGGGCTGTGGGCGGGCTCTGGGAAGCCCACTCTCTGAAGGCCAGGGCAGCCTAGCTGTGGAGCTGGAAACCCTGAGGGAGAGGCAGAGGGTCAGTGGGCCTTGGGGACTGCCACTCCAGGCCTCTTGCTGCTCAGAAGAGGAAGTGCAGTTGTGACTTGTCCAAGGACAGACAGCCTGATCCAAGGCTGATGTCCTGCTGACCTCCCCGCCTGGTCTGGAGAAAAGGGGAAGAAAGGGGGTACAGTGACTGGGGGCTGGGTCCTTTCCCGTGCCCAGTTCTGCACTATCCCCCTGTGCCTCACTGCACTGGGCAAGTTTTCCTGTGTTTGTAGTTGCTGTGTGAGGTTCCCTAGCCAAGTGTTTTGGAGGAATGTGACAGTCCTTAGGCTGCCCCTTGGGGTTTGGGGATCCCCAGTTAGACAATCCCTGGCAATGTGTGTCAGCTTCTGAAGGACAGGGTGAGATGAGCCAGCCACATGACCTTGTGAGACCCTTGCCTCCTTGGACCTCAGTGCCAACATCTCTCAAACAAAGGTGATGTGCTTACTGGTCCCAAGACCCTTCCCAACTCCAGAATCTCTTGAAGTCTTCCTTTGCTCAGGGATTTGGGTCTTTCTTGGGATGCCAGGCCAGGGGGTGGCATGGGTGGGGTCTGAGATCTCTAGGACCTCTCAATGGACATCAGGGTATCTTTGAGGGCGCCTGGATGCCAGACTGTTCCTAGGACCGGAAGGTGTGAGACTTTTCCAGGAATTGGTGGTAGAGTGGACCCTGACCCTGGGATCTGAGTGACTTCCTAAGGTTATGTTAGAGATTTGGGAACTTTTCCCATTTGGCCCCCGTGTTGGAGGTGCATCTTCAGGTTATATGGAGAAGGTAACTGCATTTTAATCATCAACCTGAGTCAATGTTTCTTCCCATCATTGATGACTGATTTGGATCCTTCCTTCCTCCCTCCCTTCCCGCCTTCCACTGGGGATGGAACCCAAGGGTGCTCTACTACTGAGTTACATTCCCAGCCTTTTTTATTTTTGGGGACAGGGTCTCACTAAGTTTTTGGAACTGGCCTCAAATGTGTGATACTTCTGCCTCTGCCTCCCAAGTTGCTGGCTCCCTGCTCCTCTGGGTCTGGCAGGTCCTCCTTTCCCTGGGGCTCTAGTTGAACCTTCTGACTTTTTCTAATATTGGGGCATTTCAGGACTTTGTTTATCATCAGGGTGCAGGAGGAGGTCTTAGAGAAAGTGCCAGTCATTCCTGTGGTCTTCACCGACATCACCATGTGTCCAGTGCCTCTTAGCTGTCTCTTAGCTGCACACCCTGACCTCTGGGTTATGGTCACCATCACTGAGGAGCACTTGGTTACACAGCGAGAGGACAAACTGAGCAGGCAGAAGGAGCAGCTGCTTTTGCCCTCCCAGGCTGCCAGGTCCTTGCCTTCCAAGGCTCTGTGCTGTCCCAGTACAGAGGACAGTCTTCTTGGCAAGTGGCATGGGGTGGGGTCTGGTGGGTGCTCAGTGGGGAGGGAATGATTGCTGGGGGGAGGGAGACTCTGCCTCCTGGCCTGGAGGACATAGCCTCTTGCTCAGCCTCAGAGAAGGATTGTTTCCCTTATTCAGGGGAAAATTAGAACTGTAAGCAAATAGCAGAGTCTATCAGGTCCTGTGCCTTGGCCTGATGGCAGGGGTTCAGGAATTAGAGCTGGACCATGCTGGTGCCACACACTCCTGGAAGCACAAAGAGGTGGCTGTCACTTGCTCCTAGAGACCCTAGTAAGATCAAGAAGCTTAAGCTGGTGGTAGTCTTGGTCTCCAAGAGGGGTGTCCAAGTTAGGGGCAGGGTCCTGGGCCTAGTAGGTGCATGGACCTGGGGCTGTCCCTGGCAAGGGATCAGCATGTACTGGAGACAGTTTTTCTCATTGAGTGATCCCACCACCTAACTGTATGGTGAATCTTATTGGTGGGCCTATTTTAGAGATGGAAAAGAGAAAGTTCCTTAAGGAACCCATCCCAAGGTCACACGGCTGTGAGGATATCATCTAGGGTCGGTACCCAGGCCAGCTGGTGCTAAGACCTTCCCATTCCCTCCACGATGCACAGCTGAGTGGCCAAGACAGGAAGGAGAAACTCATGAGAAGGGTGCAGGGACCATGTGAGAGCCTCAGGAAAGTGCAGTCCCAACTCTGTCACTGTTGGTGGGAAGCTTTTCCTCATCTGTGACTAACTCAGCCATTTTCTTCCTACCTCTGTCCACCCCTCCTTCCTTCCTTCTTCTTTTTCCTCTCTCCCCATTCATCTGTCTTTCCACTGTCCATTCCATTCATCCATCCATTCATTTCATCCATCCATCCACTGTCTGTCCATTCCATCTGTTTTAATCAGCTTTTTTTTGCTGCTATGACTAAAGGACCCAGCCAGAACAATTTTAGAGAAGGAAAAGTTTATTTGAGGGCTTATGGTTTAGAGTTCTCAGTCCTTAGAAATCCAGCACCATTCCTTGGGGCTCCAGGTGAGGCTGAACATCATGGTGGAAGAGTGTGGCAGAGGAAAGCAGCTCACATGGTGATCAGAAAGCAGAGACTCCATTGCTAGATACAAAGATATACCTCAAAGCCACGTCTTCAATTAGCCACCTCCTGCAGCCACGCCCCACTTGCCTCCAGTTACCACTCAGTTAATCCCATCGGGAACTAATTAACTGGTGAGGGTAAGGCTATGACCTAATCATTTCTCCTCCAAACCTCTTGCATTGTCTCACATGTGAACTTTCAGGGAACACCACATCTAAATCATAACACCATCCATCCATTCATCTGTCCATTTATTCATCCATCCATCCTCTGTCCATTCTATTCCTTCCATTCATCCATCTGTCCATTCATCCATTTGCCTAGCCATTCATCTATCTCTCTGTCCATCCCATCTGTCTACCTATCCATCCATTCATCCATTCAATGAACATTTATTGAGCACCACTGGGAGCCAGCATTGTGCTGATCTTTGATGATACAGAATTGAACATGACCTGGTTCTTGCCCTCCCAGAGCCCAGTGGGTGGGGGTTGGGGCAGGGGAGGATTGTGAATGAATAGATACTCAAGGATGTGAAGGGATAGAACTTTGCTGGAGGTGACCCAAGGAGTTACCTTGAGATGGACACAGAGGCTTCCTGTGGAGGAGGTGCCCAGGACTGGTGGCTAGTTTAGACTTAGCACCAACACACAGGCTTCTGGCTCCCTTCTCCATAAGAAAGAAGGCGAGCTGAGAAGTAGAGCCTGGCTCCTTTTGGGCCATGATGTCTCCACCATTAGTAAAAGTGTGGGGCTAAAGAAACCCTGTGAGGGCCTTTTGCTCTCGCAGCAGTGAAGTCCTAAGCTGAGTAGCAGCTTAGGGGCTGGAGGGATCCAAGGAGGGAGGTTTCCTTGGCCAGGGACTGGAGAGGGCTTTGAGGCCAAAATTAGGGATTGATGGGCTGGAAAGAAGGGTAGGGCATTCTGGATGGGCACAGCTCTGGAAGGTTCTGGAGCCCAGCATGACAGGTCTGGATGCCTGGCTCTGCCTCCTTTGCAGTCCTCATTTCCCACTGTGCCCTGGTGTCACATTTTGTTCCAACTGGTCTGGTCTCAGGCCCTCCACCATAGCCCCAGCTGGCCAGGTGCTCCCTTGTACCTCCTCCTTCCTCAGGAAAGACGCCTGTCAAGATCCTTGGCACACTTTGATCAATTAACTGGGTCTTAGATCTGTGTTCTGTTCACCTGGAAGAGCATCTGACATCTTTGACCATGACCACAATTTGTTGAATGAATGAATGCAAACATTTATTGGGTTGAGGGGACTTGAAGGCCCCCTTAAGTGGCTGGGCTGCTTGCTGGGTAGAGAAAGCTGGGAGTGTGGCAAATCTAGTTTTTGGAGATGATGGTAGGCTTGTCCTGGACAGGGAGCTTGTGATGGCCAAGGCCAGGCATCCAGTGGGTGCTCAGGGAAGCTCTGCATCCTACCCTTTGGAAGGCCTCGAGGGAAGAGCCAGAAATGATCGACTCAGACCCCCCTGTGCTGAGGGTCAGCCCAGCACTCTCTTGGACGTGGAGGGATCAGCCTTCTATTACAGCCTCATCACAGTTACAAGAAACCACACTCTGTCCACTATGGGGTGTGTGCATCTTGTCCCCCTCTCCCAGGAAGTTTGGCTGACTTTGGGGACTGCTTCTACGGAAGGTGTGGAGTGTGGATTTGACACATCTGTAATGAGGTGGCAGGGTGGGGCTGTCAAAGGCAGTTGGGCTCAAAGCCCAAGTCATTCTGTAAAAGGTTGGGGCAGCTTCCATCGTAAGAGTGGGTTTTGTCAACAAGGGGGCCTCTATAAAGGTTTCCTGAGCCAATGGACTGGCAGGACTTTGTGAAGCCTCTCTCAGTGCCAAGAGCTGGTCACATTGTCCCGTGAGGATGTCTCGCTCTAAGAACTTCCCTACCCTAGCGATGTGGACCCTCAGTATCCTCCAGACCTTCTGTGCTGGCTGAACCCCTGGTTCTCTTGTATCGCCACCTGTATCTGTCTGCCGCTCCTCAGGCTTCAGGGAGGGCAGGGGGGCAGCCTCTGCCCAGTGGTGCTGGGCACAGAAAGTGCTCAATCATGGCGCCAGAGCTGACGGTTGGGTTGTGCAGTTGGGTCCTGCTGTGCCTCTGGCCAACTGCACTGGCTGCGTCCGTGGCCCTTCAAAGGGTAGGGGATGTCGGGCATGGGAGACCGTGCAGAGGAGTCCAGGACTCACCTCCCATGCTGTTAGGAGCAGGGTTCTCAGCCCCGTTTTCTTGATACACTTGTGAGGTGTGTCTCCAGCAATTTGCTAATGTTAGGTACTCTACAGGTACTGTTTGAGTGTTTGAGTTTTTCTTTTTTGAGAAGAACTGATAGCTGGGGATGTGATTCAGTGGTAGTATACTTGCCTAGTGTGCTCAAGGCCCTGGGTTCAGTCCTCAGCTCTGGGGGAAAAAAATCTCAAAAAGAACTGCAAGTTTCCAGGTTAACCTTTTGATGATGTCACAATGACTTGGACCCCCTGCCCAAGTGGGAGTGAGGGGCTGGACTGCAGCCTGGTGTTGGGGGAATGCCAGGCTGCAGGTGTGAACCTGGCTCAGTGCCTTGTGCCACGTGCTGTGGGCATAGGCTTCCCTAGAATTTTCTTTTTACAATTCCTTTGCACAAGCTGCTGACGGTGGAGAGGGCCGGTGCCCAAGTGGGCTGGGGAGAAGCCACGGGCTCTTTGACTTTCCTGGGATTTTAAAAGTGTGTGGCTCTGAGAAGTCCTGCACTCAGGAGTGTTTGATATTGACCCTGTGTTTCTGAAACTCAGCGTGGAGAATCTGCCTTGAAGGGAGAAGCCATTGCTTCACACGAGGCATGCGGGTTGGCTTGCAGGTCTGTTAGTCCTGCTTCAGTGTCTCTTGAACTGTAATGGTTTGTTGACTTGTTTGCATTCATTCACTCATGCGGCACACATCCAGCAGAAGCAGCTGAGATGGCTGTCTCTCCCCTTCCGGTGTGTTCCCAGTGTTGCCTGGTACCAGGCACTGGGGCTGCTGCTCTTGGGAGGCCTGTGTCTGGTTCCTCCATCCCTCATCTCTTTCAGGGGCCTTTCCCTGAACCTTCTTGCTGTGGTTTGAATGTTCTCCCCCGAAAATACCCGCCACAAAACCAAAAAAACATCATGTATTGGAAACTTAAATCCTCAAAGTTGTCCACTAGAGGTGGGTCTTGAGGGTGGGGCCCATGATAGCATTAGAGGCCTTTATAAGAAGAGGAGGAGACCGTTGTAGTTTGCTCCTTCTTGCCACGTGATGCTGCCACCATGTCATGATGCAGAAGGAGGCCCACACCAGAGCCCTTGTCCTTCTGAGCCACCTCTATAATCATGAGCCAAATAAACCTCTATTTTATTTTAAATAAATTACCTGGTCTTACGTGTTCACCTATAGCAACAGAAAATGGACCAAGATACTTCCTCCTGCCTGGTGGCCAACGGCTCCTCTCTGCCAGTCCCACTGTCTGTCCTGACATCTCGGTCGGAGAATGCTGGGCCTCTCCCACATGCCCTGGGGTCACATCCTTGTCTCAGTCCTGCATGCTATACTAGGGGAAGGCAACTTGTGCCTTGTCCCTGCACTCTGGACACACAGTCCCTTTGCTGCAGGGTCCATGACTGACTTGGTGGTAACTTTGTCCTGCCAATTAAACTGGAGGAGCCAATTATGGAAGCAGGACCCAGAAGGTTATGGGAGTGGGAGGCGGGTGGAGAGGCAGGTGTTGGCACAAGGGGGACACAGGAATAAAGGAGAGAGCCCAGGCTGTGCTCAGGTAGGGACTGGGAATGTCTTTTGAGGCTGCTGGTCCTACAGGGTGGGGAGGGGCTGTGCTAGCACTTTCCCCCTCACCTGCCCTTCAGTGACAACTTGGAGCTGACATCTTTCCATCAGGGTTCATTTTCTCCTGCCCAGGAAATGGGACTCAGGGAGACAGGAGATCCTGCAGGCAGGAAGGGCCCCCTTGGCCAGCCGAGTTGTTCTCTACTGAATTCAGGTACGAGGTGAGCTGTAGTTCATTAGGTGGCTTGGAGGCTGCTATTTCTCTGAGATTTCGAGTTCATGGCCTGATTTTCTTTTTGCATGAGCTTAATGCTTGCATGAGGAGACAAGAAGTAAGATGGGAGTTAGGGAACCTACTTCCATCTGGAGAGAGGACTTGGAATTTAAAAAGCAGCAGAAAAAATACCCCTCCTGGAATCCAGACAGCATTTGTCACAGTGATAATGTCTGTTTTGCAAACAAAAGTCCCTCTGTGGACAAGGTCTCAGGGACGTCTGGGTCTCTTGCCCAGCTCCTTGCTCCCGTGGCTTGGGATCATGTTTCCTTGCATGGCCATGGGCAGGGTTCAGGGGTTCGTGCTGGCAGGCGGGGCTGGGCTGAGTTACTCCTGCTGCTCCTCTGCTGTCTGGAACCAGCTGCCCCTGTGTGACCTCCAAGACTGGGTCCAGCTGTGGCGCCTCAGTGTGGACACATCAGTCTCCTCAGGAAATGTGGCTGCACGTCACTTCCGTTCCCCCAGGCAGTGTGAGGAGCAGCCAGCCTGACCTCGAAGGCTCCCCCAGTGGGCGACAGGGTGTCTTGTGCCCCAGGATCCCTGTTTCCAATTCCTCCCTTAGGGAAGGGACGGGGGTTCTGGGAGCATCTTCCTTGCTGGGCGGGTGAGGATTCCAGGGAACCTGGGCTAGGAGGGTTGAAACCATCCTCAGAGGAGAGAAAAAGATGGTGGCCAGGGATCGCACTCAGAAACAGGAGGGAAAGGCCCTCTCGCTGTAGCCTGGGGTCCTGTGTTCACCAGAAGCAGGAGAAAGCCAAGAAGGTGGTGAGAGCAATGGGGGAGGACATGAGCTCCTTGCTCACACTGGTGGTGGCATCCTGGTTCTGCCTTTTAAGGTCTTTTCTACCTTGGTTTCTGCATCAGTAAAATGGGGTCGTAATAACACAGATTTGCAGGGCAGTTGTTGTGAGTCACTGAGGTAGCAAGATATGACAGAATTGGCATCTATATAAACCGAAAGCATCACGGTATTATTACGAATGGATTCTAAAGAGTTCCAGCAACATTCCTGGGGCTTCACAGGGGAAACTGGCTACATCAGGCCCATTTCCTGGGCTGTTGGTGTCATGTGTCAGGTGCCCTGACTGAAGGTGGGTTTTGCATCTATCTGTTCGAGAGAACATAGCCTGGATGGAAGGAGGCTGCGAGAAAGAACTTGGCTTTAAGAGTTAGGCCAAAGCTGTGTGCGGTGGCACATGCCTGTCATCCTAGCGACTTGGGAGGCTGAGGCAGAGGGATTGCAAGTTCAAGACCAACCTCAGCAATTTAGCAAGGAGTTAAGTAAATCATTGAGACCCTGTCTCAAAGTGAAAAATAAAAAAGGGCTGGGGAGGTGGCCCAGTGGTAATGAGCCTCTGGATTAAGTACCTGGCGCACACACACACACACACACACACACACACACACAAAGACCAAGGTTGCACTGAAGACTCTAAGCACCTGGCTCTCAGTCTCCTCCCTGTCCCAGGGTTTAATCATGCCCCTCTTGAGGGGATTTTTCAAGCATGGTATGCAGAATTGCCAGGCAGGCCTGACAGACAGACGTGCAGCAGGCCTCACTAGGGCCTGCCCCTTCCCCCTTTCCTTTCGCCTTGTCTCTCTCTGGGGCAGGGACCTGGGGCCCTGCCTGGTGGAAGCTGCTCCCCTGGCCTGCAGTGGCTGGGCTGGGTTGCTTTGGGGCTGGCATTTTCCAGAGGACCGGAGCTTGTGCCCCTGGGGAGGTGAGTTTAGCTGACCCAGAGCGCTGATGGATTTTCCAAGGTTATAGAGGAGTGAGGGGCCAGGTCCTTGGGAGCACTGCGCCGGGCGCGGGGCACACAGCTGCTGTCAGGTGCCTGGGGGCTGAGCACGTTCAGCGGGGATGTTTTTATGCATCCTCAGCCTCTGGGGAGCCAACCCCCCTTCCCCGTCGGTGAGAGGGTCAAACAATTACGGGTCTCCTCATTTTCGGGCCAATTGGGAAATTAAATCGTGTCTCCATCAGAGCGCTATTAGTAATTTTCAAGAAAGAGGTAATTGAAAAGAAACTTTTTAATACACTCACCAAATTGGCATGGGGACACGAGAATGGCTGGGCTTCTCCCCACCTCCCTGGCGTTGTCCATGCTCCCTGTGCCCAGCCCCCACCACCTCACCTGTCACCCTCCCATCAGAAGAGGTGGCAAGGGTGCTGTCCCCACCTCCTGGGCTCTAGCCCTGGCTCCTGGAAAGCCAGGCAGCTGTGGGAACCCTTGGCCAGTTCGTCGTCATTCTGTGCCTCTTGTTCCTCACCTGGGAAAGGAGACCTGAGCACTGCTCCACGTGGGTGTTGTGAGGTGTGAGGGACCTGGGCTCTGGGGCCCTCTGGGCTGGTGTTAGTCACATTGCCTGGAATTCAACTAGTAATCCCCATGCCACTGCCACTTGCATCCCCACTCCCGTGGTCAGTGCTGTTGCTGCTCCTCAGGGGTCAATGCAAGTCATCCTGACCCTCCTGGAACCTTGATTCCACCCCAAGTTCTTCTGCCCACCGTTGTTTGTTCTTCTGTCTGAAACCACATTCTGGAATATTTTTGAAAGCCGTGGTGTCTCTCACGGGGGAACAATACCACCACAGACACTAATGCTCAGAGGACTGCGCCTCTGCTGAGCCACCGCATGCACAGTACAGGCTCTGCTCGTTGCAGGCTCCTGGTGCGTGCAGACCACAAAACCTGCATTGGAGCCTCAGCTGTGAACACGGGGCTCTGCCTCCATAGTGACCTGATGATGCAGGCCCCTTCTCCACTGCCTTTGGAGTCAGGCCGACACTTAGGTGAGTCAGGGGCACTTAGGTGAGTATCCTGAGCCCTCTGCCTCCCTCTGTGCCTCAGTTTCCCTTACCTGTGGAATGGAGGTCCTGGGTCTTGTCTCGTAGTGTTGACATGAGGATGAAATAACAGCATTTGGACAACACTTGGACCTCCAGTGTGTTCTGTGAGTGACAGTTGCTGCCAAGGAAGTGGGAAGTTAAATCAGGGGCTCTGCTCATCTGTGGAAGGTGGGCTGAGAAGGTGGGAGGATCTGTCAGCTCCTCTTCCTCTGCTGCCCCGGGCTGAATGAGCTCATGCCTTGCTCAGGGCCTCAGAGCTCCTGCTCAGGCCTGTGTCCCTGCTCTGAGGACGCCAGGGCCTGGGTCTGCCTCCTTCCAGAAGAGGCCTCCCACACACACCCCTGAGCCCCACCCACCAGGCAGTTGTCCTGCTTGGAGTAGGAGAGGCCCAGCAGTGAGGACCTTGGTCTCTGCAAAGGGGGGATGGGAACATTTGGCAGACAGGTGAAGTCCCGAAGGTTCAGTGGGCACCCCCCGTTCTTTTAGCAATTCATTCATTCAGCCAGGAAATTCGAGGGCTTTTCTCAGGCTGTGTTCCTAGGCCTTCTCATTGATGAGGTATACCAGGACTTCTCATTTGGAAATGGTCTAACGGCAGGACAATCTGACTGGAAGCAGCTCCCTGCTCTCCTCAAGTCCACTGCTTGCCTTTACAGTCCAGGCTTTCTCCCCGCCTGGTGCTGAGGATCAAACCCAGGGCCTTGTGTGCGCTAACTCATTCTACCACTGAGCTACTCCCCAGTCCCCTCCGAATCCACTCTGAGTTTGGAGCCTGCCGTGAAGCACTCAGGTTGCAGTCTGGCTTTGGCACGCACAGCCAGTGTTGATAGAAGAGGTGGACAGAGCCATAGACAGGAGTGAAAGAGAATCAGGGAGACGCCCAGGCCTTTGGGGGTTCACGGGGCATCTGAGCCTTCCCCTATAAAGTGGCAGAAACAAACTGGACACTCACTCTTTGGGGAGTCCATGGCCCCTGCTGGATGTCCGAGACTGCCCACAGTCTGCAGACCATTCTGCTGCAGGGGGAAGATTCTGTCTGGAGTGGGGGATACCCCATGAATCTCAGGTCCCTGAGCATCTGGCCTCTTCTCCTGGAAGTTGTCCTTGCACAAAGATCCCTTCAGACCCTGAGACCTGGCCAGCACTCCCAAGTTCTGGGGGTCATCTCCACCCAACCTGGGTGCCGAGGGTTTAGCACTAGGTTCATCTGCAGATGCAAGAGTTGTAGAAGTCAAGTTCAGGACATGTCCACATGTGGCTCCTGTGTGTCTGTGTGCCCATGTGCCCATGTGCTGTGCTGCTGTGTGACAGTGTGTATATTTGGTGTGGCTGTAGTGAACCACATGCATCTGTGAATGGAGGAGTGTGTCTGTGTTTCTGCCTGGGGGTGCATGTGTTGGTGAGTGTATGTCTCTGCCTGTTGGGAGAATGTGTCTGATTGTGTTTGGATTTTAAGTGTGTGAGAGTGAGTGGAGGTTGAAGTGCACAATCACCATGTTTGTGTGTGCATGCATGTACGTGGGCATGCAGGGCGCAGCTTCTGGGAGGCCATGTGGACAGGTCTTGGCTGTGGAGGGAGCTGCCTGGGTCATGCTGATTGGAAGGAAAAGGTGCTGAGCTCTCCAGGGCCTGCTCCTGACTGTCCTACTCCAGGCACCACTCATTCTGCATCCTGACTATATTCAGGGGCACAAATCATGTGAGTTTGGAGCTCCCTAGAGTTGTGCAACTTGGTGTCTGTGTCTAAGGCTCCCTAATCCTCACTGCCAGGTTCCCAACCCTCTTTCTTCTCCAAGGCATGATGCCTCCCTGGTGACTTCTCCTTGCCCCTGCCCTTCCTACTCACCCACTCCTCTCCAGGCCTTGCCTGGTATCCCCTCCTGCTAGAAGGCTCTTTCTGCTCCTGACTCCTCCCCTTCCACATACCCTGTGAGCCCCCCAGCTCCTCTGGGCACAGCTCCAGTGTCAATGATAGTTTCCTGTCCATCTTTCCAGCCGGAAGAGGACCACACTGAGGGTGTGGAGTAGCCCTTCTCTTTGTGTCCTGGCTCTGTTCCTGGTGTGGTGGTCAGGGCACTTGGGAGCTGTCACTACAGGATTAAGTGGTTCCAGGGAAGGTGCTCTGCATTTGGATTTGGGATGCCACTGCTGGAGGATGGCTACACTGTGCCTGTTTCTTGATGGACAGGTGATTTGAGGTGAGAATGACCTGAGGCAAGGCCTGGTGGGAATTTTGGCTTGGCCCTCTCCTGCTTCAATTTGCTCATTTGAAAACAGGGCTGGTAGCCCACAGAGGGTCATGTGGATGATCTGTAGGTCTCCTGTGGCAAGTGCTCAGCAGCAGCGTTCCAGGAGCCTGGGGGGCATCTAAGGACTCAGCCATCAGTGCTGACTCCGCCCATCTGCCAGGCTGCTGAGACTAGCTGAAGGGGCCTCCTCTGCAGCCCACACACCTGGCCACACCTTGGTCTCCCATCTGCTGAGTCTGAGTTAACTCTTTCTCAAACCCACCCTCTGGTCATAACAGCCATTTCTCCCCAGCTTGCTTGGGCCCAGACCACCAGGAATCCTGTTTGCCTGGCCACATGCAGGTCTAGTCCTCTCCGTGCACACTTGGGAGAAGACAGGCTGGAGCAGAGGGCAGTGGCCCAGTGCAGGGTGGACCTCAGGAGGTGCCCTTCTGCCCATCTAGGGCCAGTCAGCAGAAGTTTAGTGGGCGTCTCCAGGCTCGACACTCTTTTGGACTCTAGGGGCTTGTACAATGACTGGGGAAGGATGGCTGTTGTCCAGGGGTCCTTCTTCCCACTGGAGTCCTGTGATATTAAGGGGTCAACTGAGGGGCCTTTCCCTTTCTCAGACCTGTAATCTGTGAAGACAGGATGCATGCTATTGGAAGCTGCATGCTCTGGAAGGGCAGTGTGACTTGGTGTGGATCAGAGAGCTGCTCTGGCAGGGAGGCCTGGGTCTTTGGGCCTCAGGGATCCAGAGCTGTTTTGGGGGCCTTCTGCCCATCCCAGTGTTAGGCTGCCTGATCAGATCTCATGCCCGAGGGGACTGTGACCAGCCACAATCAGCTGCTCAGTTAAGAGCACAGCCTTCTTCCTTCCAGAAGTGTCCCTTGGGCTTGCTTAGGAGGAATGGATGCTGGTCTCTGAGTAGTGGCATTGCCTGACTCCCTTTCCTCCCTGTTACCTCCTGAGGAAGGCCTCCACAGCGGAAGCCTATGTGACTTGCAAACTGCACACTTGTGTTTTACAGCTGTCCCCCAATGGCCTCTCTGCTCCCAGACCACCCCTGTTTCCTTGATCGTGTGGTTGTCTACTCCCTGCCTTAGACCTCCTATTACCCACAGGCAAAGATAGGGTTGGGTTGTGTCTCCATGCCAGGGTGGTTGAGTGGTAGAGGCTACTGAGGCCCTGAGTGAGAAGGGCCCCAAGAAATGTTGGGGGAAAGTGCTGTGATTGATTAGCAGGGTTTGCATGGCCCAGGGGGTGCTGGTTGGCCTTGTTGGCCCAACACCAGCCTTAGGACAGGATACTGTTCAATTCTTAGATGACATCCAAGGAGACTTCCCTTGCCCTGGCCACTCACCTTCTTCTACAGCTCATTACTGGTCTTTTTTTTTTGTCTCCATTTGGTGAAACCTCTAGGCGTAGAGGGTGCGAGGGTACTGAGCTCAGCCATCTTGCTCTCCACAGGCTCAGCATCCAGGGAACACTGTAAATGGCAGAGCAATGTTTTACTGGAAACTCTTGGTTCTGAGTCCCCAGGAGCACCCAGGGTGGCCAATTTCAAGCTGAGCTGCAGGAAGGAGCCATGCTGAGCCAGAGCCCTGAGGCCTCCCCACTTTGTGTCCCCAGCACTTGGTGCTGGCTGGGCTGAGTTGGGGGTACTTAATATCCTCTGCCATGAACAAATGTTTCGGAGTGTATTTTTAAATAATTACAAGCGAACAAGCTGTGCTCGAGGCACTCATGTGGAAAGTTCAGGAAAGTATCAATGAAGATGAAAAAAGCTATTGCCCTGCCATGATTCAATGGCTAGGACCGGAGACAGACTCATTTCCTCCCAGGACCCCTCCTCCGGGATGATCCGCTAGGAAGACGGTGCAGCATTTGCAACTTGGCTTCCTGGGTTTTTTTCCTTAATATTGTAACAGAAGCTCTTCCCATGGTTTTATATAAGAATCTATAAATGTTATTTTCAGTGACTAACATCCCGTCATTTGGATATGCCGTGGTGACTTCACCAGCCTCTTATTGGCCATTGGAGTCTCTTCCACTCTGACATTATGTGTTTCCCTGCAACGAACAGCTCTCTAGGTGACAACTTCTGAGGTCTCTCTGAGGGGTAGATTGCTCCAAGTGGAACAAGTGGGTCAGAGTGGGAGCCTCATTAAGGCCTGAATAAAGTTTGTTAAGGCACTTTGGGGGCAGAGGTAAGAGGGGGCCGCTCTTAAAGTATAGACCTTAGAGCCATACCGGGATAGGACCTGGTGTGCCCAGTGGAGGTGACATTCTGAGACTCTGCCATTCTGAAGGAGACAAGAGAGGCCCTGCCTCTTGATCATAGAGGAATCCCACCATTATGTGTGGCATCCTGTCACGTGCTGGGGACAGCTGTGGCAGCTCCAGCTGGGTGCCGCATGTGGATGGGAAGCTGCGGGGTTCCTCACTGAGGCTGCTCGGTCTGAGGTGCTGCTGGGCTTCTGCGTGCTGTGCCAGCCTCTCACTGCTCTCTGTGCCAGGCCAGGCATTGGTGGGTGCTAAAGAGAGGTGACAAATGCTACCCCCCTGCCGTGTATCCTGGGTGAGCCATCTGCGCCCACGCATAGCACAGCTTAGCGCCTGCCTTCAGGTTGCTTCCTGGTGGCTGTGGGGTGGGGGCAGCAGCCTGGTCAGCATAAAGGCTGTGACGCAGGTGGCCCCACCTCCGGGTTCCGAGGGGGCAGGATGATCAACGTACCCTGCCTGGCACCTGCAGGGAGGACAAGTTGAGCTTGGTTGATGTGGAGGACCATTAGGAGTTTGTGACCAGAGGGACCCCTCCTTCCTCCTTCCTGGCTTCCTCTCTTCCTCCCTCTCATGTAATTTTAGAAAATTTTCATTATCCTAAAAAGAAACCTTTAGTCAAACCAAACCTGGCACTTACCACTCAACTTTCTAAGATGATACCTTTGTGTGTGTGTGTGAGTGCAAATATTGCCAAACAGGTAAAAATGATAACCCTTAGGAGGTGGGCTACACTCTGTTTTAAAACTCAGGAAACTTCAAATAACCCCATCCCTGACTCTTTTGAGAATGTGGCACACAGGGCCCTCATCCTCTCATGAAAGCCGAGCAGTGCTGCCCAGCTTTTCCTCAGCCACAGTCCTCTCCACTCCCTATTGCCCCAGGCCTGACCTGTTCCCCTATATGACTGTCAGTGTGGGAATTGGTAATCCTGGCCCTAGATCTTTACTTTCTCCCATGGTACTTTCAACAGTAATGATGCTTTCAACATGATCAACTCTTTTCTGACCTCTTTGCCCCAGACCCTTGTCAGCCATGTGGCTCTCTGCCCACACTGAGTTCCCATCTGACTCCTGCCAGGGTTAAAAGCTTTGTTTCCAAGGGTGGGTCTATGTGGGAGGCTGAGGAACCCCCTCTTCCAACGCCAGCTCTGAAAACGCTGCCCCTTGTCAGGGCCGCAGACACGGGGACATGGGTATGCTGGGACCTCGCCATTCAACACGTTTCCCTGCCTGCCACCTCCCTTCCTGTGACAGCGCCCGCACTCCACGCTAATTTAAGCTTTGTGTCGACTTGAACCCGCTCGGCATTTCAAACCGTTTAACCTGCTGTGATTGAAGCTGTGGCAATTAAATTTTAATTGAGATGCACACTGCTTAAGCAGACACAAGACAGCTACAGCTATTGCTAATTAATTTTCTTCCGAAATGACAACATTTAATAATTATGCTCCGTGACGCTCGTGTTATTTATGTAGCTTTAGCTCTCCGGTGCTGTTTGGCGGTAGCCATCCAGAGGTAGCAGGTGATGGTCTCGTGCACAGTTCTGCTCTGCTGGTGGGTGACACGCCACTCGTGGCACTTGGAGGAGATGCTGGCGTCTGCAGTGGAGTGAGGCACCACTCATTCCCATGCAGCGCTAGCCTCGTGCCCAGGGCTTCCTGCCTGGATTCTGCTGCCAGAGTAGTTAGGAGTCCTGGTATGTTTAGCCAGGGAGTGGACTTTCTAGTTAAGAAGTCTGCAGGAGAGCACAGTGATAGGGAGCCTGAGATCTGGAACCTTCTGGGACCTTCTTTCAGCTTCTCCTTTAAGTGTGAACCTGGGCAGGCTGCCTTGCCTTTCTCATGTGTAGGATGGAAGGAGCAGACCCTCTCTTGGAATGAGGTGAAGTTGGGCAGACCATGCACTCAGTGTTGGCACGTGCTACATGACAGAGACACACCAGGCCAGGAATGGTGGCCTGGACCCTTCCTCTGGGTTCCTGTCACCTTGTGTTCCATGCCCTGGGCTGCTGGAGCTCCTTCAAGGTGCTTGCCCAGACAGGTACAATTCCTTTCCTTGACTCAGCCTGCCCAGGGGCTAGGACTGTCCCATCAGCAAGGCAGGGCCCCAGCAAGCCCTCTGAGATGGGGACTGAGCTAATTGCTCTTTTCCCAGGCACGGCGGGCCTTGCATCCAGGCCACACCCACCAGGTGTCCAAGCAGGTGAGGGATGGGAGCCCGAAGACAGTGAGCCTACTGGGCTCTAGATCTCGGCTCATGTCACATATTTGTCTTCTGCTGTAGAAAATGTCATTTCCACGTTCCAGTTGGGGACCCTGGGCTCAGAGAGGTGGGTTGCACAGCTACTAGGAGGCGCTGTCAGCTTTGGGTCCTGCTCTGTTCTAATCTGACCTGACTGCTTCCAGTCCACTGGTTTTTAAGGGGAGCCTGGGGACTGCAGGGACCTGGGGCTGAGCTGGGGTGAGGCGTCCTGGCAGGTAGGTCTCCCCAGGGACCCCACAAGGGTAGTGGGTTTGTCAGGGGGTCCAGCTGGTTAGGGATTGCCTCTGGGTCAGCCTGTGTGTGACGAGAGGCAGGGGACCCGGGGCTGCCCAGGGCCTCTGAGCCAGGCCCATCCCACCTGCAACCCTCTCCACTCGCAGCTGCGAGCTTGTCCGCAGAGAACCCCACCCTGCCACTGTCCTAGCAGTGAGCAAGGGGGTGGCCACTGCTGGGGGGTAAGTGCTATCCATGGGGTGTTTGTGTGGATGTGAGCATGTGCTGCTATGCATGAGTGTGTGTGTGCACGTGTGCAAGCATGAACATACATGTGAGTGTGTAACTAGGTGAAGATGAATGTGTGCCTTTATGGGCACGTGTGACTGAGTGAATGTGAGTGTGTGTGAGCACACAGTGTGAAGATGTAGCGGGCGTGGGAGTGTGTTGATGTGTGTGGGTGTGGTGTGTGTTTGTAAATGCATGCATATGAGTTAAGTAAGGTGAGTGTGAGCCCATGGGGAACGTGAGGAGCCATGTGTGAGGGTGCAAGACAGAGTGAGCATGGGTGTGGGCTACACGTGCCTGCAGGAGATGAGAGAGGGGCAGCAGTGGCATGTGTCCCCATTGCCTGGACCCTGGAGAGGGGCAGGGGCTGCAGGCCCCCTGGATGCTCTTCCTGTGCTGCTGGTTCATCTTCATCTCCCAGCGTGGGGGTTGAGCTGGGCTCAGGGGCCAGGAGGCCTGGTGGATCTGCAGACCCGCACCTCGCGCAGACTAAGGAGCAGTGAGAAGGCGGAGCAGTGGCAGGTGCTGGAGATGCAACTTGGGGGTCTTGGCAGACATTCCCTCTTGGGATGCCTTGTTTGGGGGGACAGTGGTGAATGGTAGGGGACATCTGCTGCCCAAGCCTGACCACTGAGCCTTGCCTCTGGGGTATAGACATGAGGCATCCAAGCCCAGGAACGAGTGCAGAGCCCAGCATGGACAGGGTGGGGAGGCCAGAGACTGGGGTGCAGGGGGAGTGAACAGGCAGCTTCCACTGGGTGGGCCTGAGCTTGGCATGTCTGTGCTGGACCCACCTGTCCATCACGGTGTGGCTGCCATGGTGCAGGGCTTGATTTTATTTGGAGAGGAGGTGGCCACACACTTGCTCATTGTGAACAGAGATGCTGCCACCCCACTGATGGGTTCTCCTCTCGTGACCCTGTGGCCTCCTGAGCTGACAGCCGTCAAAGCTGGTGCTGGCTGGTGCTGCTCGGGGTCCTCCTCCCTGTGCTGAGATGCTCTTGTCTTTAGCAGGCCATGGGCTTCCTGCCCTCCTCTGCCGTAGCTTAGAGCTCATGGTCATCCCCTTGCCGTGTCCCTTCTGTGACTCCAAGCCCCCTCACTCCCAGTCAGTGCTGACTCAGCCCTGGTAGCCCATGCTGTCACCCACCCAGCCAAATATAATTAGGGGAGCAGAGTGGGTTACCTGCCAGGTTCCCAGGACTGAGCTGAGCCCTGGTCCCGGTGCCAGGTGAGGGACTAGCAGAGGCAGGTGCTCTGCTAGGTTCTGTGGCTTCTGGGGTCAGGCAGGTGTCTCAGGCTGTGTCTGCTTGTATACCCAGGGTACACGGCAGGCTGGGGGCATGTCCAGGTGGCTGAGGCACAGAGGACTTCTCAGGGCTCCACAGACGCAGGAGGACCTGGTCTCCTCACACATGGACTGAGGGCCTCTGGTTGCTTGTCCTGCTCTCAGGAGCTACAGCAAGGAAGCCTCCCACCTGACCTGCAAACGTAGAAGCTTTTCCTGGTTTTGTCAGTAGAAGTGCTGGGTTGAAGTAGAGATGTCATCCTGGGTGTCACACTGGGTTTGGGCACTTGGGCCACCAGCTCAAGCAAGGGACAGGATGAGGGATGCTTCAGGGCAAATTGAAAAGTGGAGAATTTGGGTTCAGAGGCCCAGAGTGGCTGTCCCAGGAGCCAGGCTGCCAGGGTAGCACCAGGCACAGGGAAGAGCGTGAACTTCCCTTCGTCATGTGCCCACACCCTTCCCTTGGAAAATAAAAGCACGGTGACATCCACAGTGCATTGTCACGTGCTGACACCGAGCTGAGTACTTGTGAAGCGTTAACAGATGGACAGAAGGACTTTCCTCGCCCTGTGAACTCAGCACTGTGTCATCAGGACACTGAAGATCAGGAAGGTGGAGTGCTTCTCTCAAAGTCTGGAAAGGTCAGCTGATGTCACTGCCACCTAAGAATCCTCTTGGGTAGAGCTGCGTGTGACCACAGGGCAGGGCTGGGCAGTGGGACCTGGATCTAGTTCCCAGCTTCGTGGGCCCTTGTGGCAGCCTTAGAGCTGCAAGTATTGAGCACAGAGGTGCCTGGGAGGACAGACGCCTCCCATCTTTGTCCTATGCAGAAGGAATGGGATACACCAAGGAGATCAGAGCTGTTGCTCAGAGGATCTGGGCCTCCCTGCCCAGAAGAGGATTTAGACTCTGATGGTTGAATAATAATAATGCTTGACATTTACTGAGGGCTTTCTATGCTGGGGGAAACTGAGGCACAGAGACATTACCTAGCTTACCCAAGGGCACACAGCATACTAGAGGAAGGAAGTGCTGGGGTTTGACTCTCAGGCAGCCTGACCCTTAAGCCTTGGTCCCTACCACTGTGCCTGTCCTGTCTCTGGGCTGGGACTGGCTGCCCTGGGCTCCATTCTCCTTTCCATACCCAAGGGAGTGCAGGGCCAAGCTGTCCAGGCTGAGAAACAGAGACTGTGTGTGTGTGTGTGTGTGTGTGTGTTTTGAGTGTGCATGTCTGTGTGTGTGTGTCATGGCGTTTGTGTTTAGGCAAACGGGGAAAGAAAACAACACCCGCACCCTCTGCAGCTGGGCAGACATCACTGCATGGGGCTGGAATGCGGCTTCAGCACAACAGGTTCCTCTCTTCAGAGGGTGTAAATACCTCTGGGCTTCTCGGTTCTCAGTCATCTATCACTTGGGTCTTGCTTAGGAGTCATGGCTGAAAGGGGAGGCCTGGAGGAGCTCTGTACACACCTGTGCACACACACTACACACACCCACACACACCCTTTGACAGCTCGTAAGCAGACTCTCCTTGAATGCACATGAGGCAGATGTGCCGAAACCATGAAGGTGTGAGCCAAGGCCTTGAGGCCTGGTATCTTGAGCGTCAGCCTCCCTTCTTGCTTCCTGTGACTAGGCAACCATCTCACCAGGGGCCTGGCTCTCCGTCCCTGTCCTGGATGTGAAGAGTGAAGGAAGGAGGGAAGAAAGAGAGAGGCTGGAGGTAGGGGTGGCTCAGCACCACTCAGCAGAACCTGTGGAGGGTTCCCAGCAGAGCGGAAGGCTGCATTCCCTCCCCTCCCCCAGCAGGAGCAGGGTGCCCGCAGATCCTGTGCTGTGGGACCTGAGGGGATAACGGGTGGGGAGTGTCCTTCCCCCAGAGAGATGGTATCACTGTCAACCACAGACAGCAGACCACAGCATGGAGAAGGTAAGCCTTCTGCCAAAGTCCCCCTGGTTGCTAAGTGGCAGAGCCTTGGGTGCCCCATCTGCCTGAGTCTGACCAAGCTGTCCCTCCCCTCCCAGCGGGAGGATGTTCTTCTCTTGGTGCTGGCATCCCATCGCCCTCCCTCAGGGGAGCCACTAGCACATGCTCCTGGAGGAGCAGCCAGGAGGAGAAGCCAGCCTCCAGCACCCAGCAACAGATGCCCCCAGCCTTCCTTCAAGTGGAGTGACAGTGATAGGGTAGCTTGCTGAGGGGACTGCCCTCCAGAGCACCCTCACAGCCAGTACCTTGCCCAGGGTTTAGAAGCTTCAAGGCCAGGACCTGACCCAATGGAGGTGAAGGAGGGTCCCAGCAGGCATCAGCAACAAGCCATTGGTCTACAAAGTGCTGGGGCCTTTGTACCATAGCACTGAGCCCTGCCGTGGAAGGTCCAGGCCAGAGGTCACCCCTTGCTCAAAGCTTCAGTGGCTCCCCAGGACCAGAGGACTTCAGAACCCAACCCAGACTCCTGGCTTGGTGCCGGCTGTCTTCGTGTCCCAGGCCCTGACTGGGCCCTGCGTGCCTGCTCTTCTGCCTCCGGGTTCTGTAGGTCCCTGTGACTGGCAGGTCTCAGCACCCCTTTCTCCCTTCAGGCCTTGTCTAACTCCTTGCCCAGGCTCATCCTGCATACATCCTGGGATCAGGGGTCCCCGCCCCCAGCTTCTCTCCATCATGACGTGGACACACGCTGTGTCTTGTGCTACTGGTCAGTTGGCTGAGACTGCTCCAAGGACAGGCCTCAGGTCTGGTCCTCTTCTCATCCTCTGGGCCTGTCCTCTTGACAAATGCTGGTCATGTGAGCACACTGAAAACGGAGGGCAACAGTAAGAACCAGTAGGAGCACCAGCAGCCAGGCTCTGATGGACATACTCTGGTTCTTCAGCCTCTGGATCTGAGTTGGTGGGGGAGGGGGCTGTCCCAGTCCAAATGACACCCATGGTGGCTTGTTTCTGAGACCCCAATTTCCGTGATGTGCAGCTTCATATCCTGGGCAGTGGTCAGTACTGATGCCACGTCCCATGCCTGCCCAACCTGCTAAACCTTGGTCTGGCACAGAGCCCAGAGCTGGAGGGGCCTGCTGCTGTGCCCTGAGAGCTGAGGTCCTCCACTGTCCATCAAAGCCTGTGTGGCTCTTTGGCAGGTTCCTGTCCTGCTTTGAGCAGCCTTTGTATCATGAGGCTAGTGGGGGACCCTACCCCACCTCCATTCACGGACACCAAAACTGTCAACTATTGTGGCATCCACTGCTGTCCCTGGGGTGGACTGACCCTGCCCCAGTGTGCCCAAGTCCTGGATCAGTTCAGTGTGTGAGCTCATGTTGTGGTTTAGATATTAGGTGCCCCCAAAGTTCATGTGTAAGGTTCAGAGGAGAAATGATTGGGTTGTGAGAGTCTTCACCCAGTCAGTGAATTAATCCCTGATGGGATTAGCTGGGTGGTACCTGAAGGCAGGTAGGGTGGGCCTGGGGGAGGTGGGACATTGGGGCCATGACTGTGGGGTATACATTTTGTATATGAAGAGTGGAGTCTCTCTCTGCTTTCTGATCATCATGTGTACCACTTTCCTCTGTCACACTCTTCTGCCATGATGTTCAGCCTCACCTTGAGGCCCGAGGAATGGAGCTGGCCATCTATGGACTGAGACCTCTGAAACCATGAGCTCCCAAATAAACATTTCCTCCTCTACAATTGTTCTGATCAGGTCTTACAGCAGTGAGAAAAGCTGACTGAAACAGCTCATGCCATCCCATCCGCTCCATGATGTCCCTTGACATAACCTTTCTTTGCCTGGGTTGTGACCCTACCTGGGCCCACTTCTGTGCTCATTAGGAGGATGAGTGACAGAAGAGGAGAGGATCCCTGCTTCCTGTCCTGCACTGAGGGCCTTCCAGAGGGAAGAGTCTGGGGCTGTGGAGGTGACCCAGGCGCCTGCAGGCACATCTTCCTCCCTTCTGCCGGGGTCAGAGCCCTGGAATCCGCAGCCCTCCCCCCCATTCCAAGCCCTTGGGAACCCTCCACCCTGGGAACTTGCCTAGGATCGTCACCTTCTGAAGCTTTTCCTCCATCCTTTCCCTTCACGGTCAGAAGTAAGGCTAGAAGTGTCATTTCCCCTTCTACTTTCTCTATATCCATGAAGATATAACATTTTCATGAAAAAACAGAATGACCTTTACATAAGAGCGTTACCAAAAAACCAGCATCACCTAAAGTCCCTCCATCCTAATGAACACAAGATCTGCTTTTTTCTATATATCTATATATCTTGTACATATTGTTCATTTTCCTAGTGGCAGTTATGGTATGTATTCATACTACATATTTATTTATTTTTACTTACCACGTGATCTCCAAGTCTTCATAGCAGTGACCCTCAATTGCTACAGGATTGTCCCATTGTGCTGCTGTGATGGCAATACATTAAAGACGATCTCCTCCTGTTAACCATGTAGGTTGTTGCCTGGGTTTTGTGAGCATAGCTGGCCCTGCACTGAACATCTTGCATGTTCCTTCTTATCTGTGACAGTGTCAGCCAGGCGGCCTGGGGACCGAGCAGATGTTATGGCAGGTGGTGGGCTCCAGCAGTCTTTGGGGAGCTGTTGAGCTCTCTGGTTTGTTTGAAAACTAGAAAGATCACTGAGCAGGTCTGCTTTGGTGTAAGTGCCTTCTATGTGTGGGGTGTGGTTGTGACCTGATGGGTGACAATCCTGGAATATGGACTTATTGTGGAAAGATGCTAAGGTGAGGAGCAGCTGGGTCACTTGCACACTGGCTGAGCCAGGCTTTTGATCCAGGACTTCACAGCGCTGTTTCCTTAGAGCATATAAAGTGAGTCCCCATCCCTGGGGGTATGTAGCAGAACCTGGATGACAGAGAGTCTAGAATACACTCAACTTTGGCACCATAGATATTCTGGCTGGATGCCCCTCTGTTGTGGGGGCTGTCCTGGTTGTTGTAGGATGGTTGGCAGCATCCCTGGCCTCTTCCCACTGGCTGCCAGTAGCATAATTTGGAGACTGTCAAGAATGTCTCCAGACATTGCTAAATATCCCCTGGGGGACAATTCGCCTCTAATTGAGAGCAGTTGCTCAAGGAGATCCTTGAGTAGGATAAGAGGTTGACTACTAGATCTCTTGTGATACCCAGGACCTTCATGGGGTTCCCATGTTTGGTGGGCTCTCTTGTCCAACTGTGTCCCCATCTGTGGGTGAGTGATTGGAAAGATGTGGCATGGAGTCATCATGCAAGCACTTGTGGATCCAGGCACAGGGCAAGGCCCCAAGCTCCTGTTCCATGACATGGCCCAAGTCAGGTCTGAAGCCTTGCCCTCATCAGCTGTGTCTTTGGAGAGGAACCTGGCTGCTGGTGATGACTGTAGGTGGCAATCCTGTGACCAAGGAGCCCCTGAGCCTCTTATCCCCTCTCTGGCTTCTTACTAGTTTGGAGGACCCTCCCAGAACAAGAAAGTCCCATGTGGCCATCCTTGTACATCTTTCTAGGATGGTCCTAGTTGGGGAGCCCAGCGTGGAGCCCACCTCTGGCACCCCAACTCACAAGCCTGGGGCTGGGGCCTGGCCAGGAGCTGATCCTCAGGGCTCCGTGGAGATGGGCATTAAAGAGCACTCTCATTTCCTCTCCGGAAGCCTTCAAAAGGCCCTGCGAACAAAAGGGGCTTGATTGAGTGTGGCTTGGAGAGTCTCTTCCAAAGGAGAGAGGAAAGAACAAGCAGTCACCACAGAGCCACTTAACTTTGCATATGATGTTACGCCAAGAAAGCCCAAGTTCAGGAGCAGCCAGGGAGACCTGCTGCCTTCATCAGGAGGGCGCAGACTGCAGCGAGAGCCAAGGACGGGCGTCAGCAAAGGGTGCATCTTGCTCCTCTCCCTTCCGCCCTCTCTGCACCATGTCCCCCTCTACTAGAGAACTGGTCTTTTGATACAAAAACCACTGAAGTCTGACTTTATACCAGGGCAGTTTGCATTTTGACAGACCTTTTTGAAAACTAACAAGCTTCTAAGAAGTGATTCTCTAATGGTAGAATTCAGGTAGGGAGACACTGATTTTGGTTTTAGCCCGTGAGGTCCGTCCTGCACCTTCTAAGGTAGTTGCAACCAGCTAGGCTGCAGCAAAACTGTCACCAGCCACTAATGCGCATGGCTTGGGGAGGAGAGACCACTTCAGGAGACTGCCAACCTCAGACCACCGGGATCATGCTGATGGCTCTCACTCATTGTCCATTTATTGGACACCGACTGTAGGCCAAGCAGCATGGCAGGGGCTGGGACTGAGAGTCAGATAGCTGAACCACCGAGGGTTGTAGTGACAGAGTTGGAACCTCATTGGGTGTTAACAGGGGGCCATGAGGAAGCACTGTGCCCTGCCAGGGTAAGAGGTGACATGGCTTTCACTCTAAAGAGTTAATGGGACAGGGTGGCCGGTGTGTGGTGGGATGGGGGGGGACTTGTGGGCTGACAGGCAGTGTCTGGGGGCTGCAGGCTTCCAGAAACTCCAGGAAGGGTGAGGTCTGAGTGGCTGGCACTGCCTCCTGCTGACTGCGTGGAAGTCGCCCTCCCCCTGCTGTGGGAGCCACTTAACTTTGCATATGGTGTTACAGCAGCCCTTTCTAGGCCTGCTCTGTTCTTCCTTGACTGTGCTTGTTCATCCTTTCTTCCAGGAAGCTTCCCTGCCCTCCCTCAGACTATCAGAGGCCCCACAGTCTCCCAAGTGGACCTCAGTTGAGAGGCTTATCCTGAGTTGGCATTGTCTGTCCCCACACTGGGGCTGGAAGCTTGGGACGGCAGTACTGTTTTGGTCGCTTCCAGAGTCAAGTGCAGAGCCCCAGACTGGGCCCACAGTGGGCCCTCTGGAAACCTGTGCCCCTGGAGGAAGAATCCTGTGCTCATTTGAGTCATAGAGCTGTCAGAATTTTCCTGGTCTCCCTGGGCCTTGGGTGCCCACAGGCTGGGGTGGGCACCAGGTCTGGGCTGAGGGTCCCACATAGCTGACTTGGACTGTGATGTGTGGCCCCAGGGGACAGGGGATGCGTGTGAGGCACATGGCCTCCTGGGATTGCCAGAGGAAGGCTGGGACCTGGGAGGAGCCCGGGCTGGGCCAGGCTTACCTGGGGGTAGCTTAGCAGGCTGGCTGGCGCTCTTCCTCTACTTCATGCATGAAGATCCCAGCCTGTTGGCTTCATTATAAGAAAGAGGTGGCATTCCCCTTGCCAGGAGCATGTGGCCGTTGGTTGCTGGCAGAGTCCAAGGAAAGTCAGGGGCTGGGCCTGGCAGAGGTGGCACCCATCACAGAGGCCCCCACAGAAGAGTTGGGTGCAGGCATTGGCTGGGGGTATGGAGAGGGCTGTGGCTCTGCATGTCAGAGCAAGAGTTGGACCTGGAGATGCCAGGGCCACACACCAACCTGGGTCTCCCTGGAGCCTGGAGAGGTAGAACAGCCACACTGCATCTGTGATCAGCCCTGCCCACCTTTGCCCTGCTCCCTCCCCATCCCAGCACCACCTGTGAGATGGTTGATGCCCCTCTACAGTTGCTGGTTTATGCAGGTGATGCCAAAATTCCAGTTTCTGTCCAATCGCGGCATGCACCATGCTCCTTGGTCCAGCCTGCTGATCTCCCAGGCGGAGCAGGAGCCGAGAAATGGGGGAACATTTACCCAGAGCTGCATAGCCAGTGAGGCTGGGGAACGATGTGGTTGACAGCTGTGGTATAAACTAGGTGAGGGGCCCTGTGACAAACCCTTTGAACCCCTGAGCTTCCTGGGCTGGGGGCTGACTTGAGATGACCACTGGGGACATTTCTTCATGACAGAGGGTCAGAGGGAGAAGGCTGAAGGGGTGGGCCTAGGGGCGGCTCCTTTCCAGGCAGCCTGAATCCACAGATCTTAGGAGGACTAAGGTAGGTGAACCACACCCTGCTTCCCCTGCCTCTTAGGCAGGCTCCTTGAATCCCCAGTCCTGACCCCAGGTTCTGGGAGGCAGCTTGGTGGGCGAGTGGGGGAGTGTCCTCTCCCTGTAGCCAGTCCAAAACTACTGCAGCTGGCCAGAGACCCAGATGGTCAGGGCCCTTTTAGGAAAATCTTTATGACTTGGTGTCACTCTGGTGAGAGTGAGATTTGCCCTGGGACTGCACCCCTCCCCACAAACCCCTTTCCTCCTCCCACACCACCATGAATGAAGACTCAAGTCTTCCTATTCCTCAAGACATTATGGTTTGAGTTCTGGTGTGCCCTGACCCCAATATACCACTCCCCGCCTGCAATGGCACCAGGAGAACATCGCCCCCTTGAGGCAAGCATGGTGCTGGCATTTGATTGCTGGCAGAGTCCCAGGAAAGCAGAGGACTGAGCCTGGCTCAAAAGGTCTCTTGCCTTTTGAGTGGTAAGTGCTGACCTTTTTATTCATTTTGAAAATCCTGATGTGTTCAAGGGCAGAGCAGATACTTACTAGATACATGGCCTTCAGTGCTAAGCGCTAAACATAGCCAATCGTTGCTCTCAAGGAGTTTAGAATCTACGGGGAGAATGCATTCTTAGGCCAGCTGCAGTTTCCCCCAAGTCCTTCTTAATCTGCAGTGCTAGCAGAGTTGCCCACGGCAGACATGAAGAGTTGATGGCTGCATCTCCTGTGGCAGACATGCCTAGTGGATCAGTCCACCTTCTCAGCCTAAGAGATGGTCTGCTGCTTCTCAATCCAGGAGCAGTCCAGACAGAGGGATCAGAGGGACCAGAGTCACCAACATCATAACTTATTGTGGACCAGGATCAGCTGAGGATGGGGTGGGGCAGTGAGCCCCAGGGGCTGGTCCAGATCCTGACTGAGCGTGGTGCTCATCTGCTGGGCCCCTTGCTACCTTTCTGATCCCGCTCTCCCCTTTTCAGAGCCGACTCAGGGGATTTTCTCCACTCACTGACCCTTGGTCCTTGCCCTGGATTCCGGGGTCTTGGTGCCCCTGTGCTGGCCCGTTCTGGGCATTGTGCCCCTCCCTGCAGGGGGCCTCCTCCCCTGCCACAGCCTACCCTGGGCAGCCTGTTTTCCCTCCTCAGAGCAGAGGCCATGCTTGTTTTTCCTAGGGGCTCAGGAATTGCACCTCAGAAATGCACAATGCAGCTGTTAAAATATTTGGGTCTGGAGAGCAGGCCATGCAGTGGGCCCTTGTTCTTCTGCAGACGATGACCTCAGAGCACGACCCAACCCTCTGCTGATGGAGGGTGCATGGGGAGACCCTCCTTCCCTGGGCTTCAGGGCTCTCCATGGGGAAGGGGGACGGACAATGGGGGTTTGTAATTCAGCAGAAGCTCACATTACATACAGGCTGCCGCCTTGAGGCTATCAACATCAGACCCCACATGCACGGGCACCAGACAGGTGGAGGAAGGTCGTGATGGGGCCCATATCCAGTCTCAGACAGAGCCTCCTGTTGGTGGGACCTTGCTGCCCCTGAGGCTGGAGGGCAGCTGCTCAGGCTGCAACTGTAACACCAGGCCTGTGAGGGAGGTGTAGTCCATGACCATTTTACAGATGAGGAAACTGAGGCTTAGGAAGAAGTTGATTCTTGTCCATGGGGTTTTCCTTTCTCTGGAGTCTGTTGTCCTCCGTGTGAAGGAGCCAGTTGCTGCCCTGTGCTGCAGGGGGTGGTGTCAAAGTTTCTGTCACACTATGAAGAGGTTGGTTGGCTCCATCTAGCACTCTGGGTAGGAGGCCTGAAGGCACCGTTCTGGGGTTTTAAAGCAGGACGTCCTTGATGGGGTGGAGAGCATGCATGTTAAGAGCAGAGAAGCAGGTGGTACAGAAAGTGTCAAGAGGGAAGTAGGTCTTACCCGCAGCTCCCTGAAGAAGAAAGCCCTCCTGATACCCATCGCCTCCGATCTGCAGCTGCCACAGGAGGGCCCCACATTTCCCATTGGACTTCGGTGCAGTCTGTTCCAGCCCAGCAAGTCAGTGAATTAGGGTTAATTATCTGTTTTCGTGAACACCAGCAAGCCCAGGGGCTGGGCAAATTAGGGAGCTTTTGTACTTGGAAAAATAAATTCAAGGAGCGATAAAGAAGCAGGTGCAGCCGAAGGGGTTGATTTCTGCATGGTGCCTGCCTCTGGCCACACTGGAAGGGCCAGGGCTTTGCTTCTCCCTGCCTTGCAGGTCCCAGTGTGGCAGCTTGAGCTGGGGGGATTGGTAGGCCAGGCTGCCTGGCTGTGCTGCAGAAGTGAGGCACATCCTTATCCTTCCTAAACCTGGGTTTTCTCCCAGTCTGCCCTTCCCAGAGAGCATGATGGCCCCACAGTCCCCTTCCACCTGGTTGATGCCCTGCTGCTTTCTCACTGTGGGAATACTCCCCTGTCATCCCCTGTCATTTTCTCTTGCCCCAGGAGGTGCCAAGGGCTTCTCCTTCCTTTCATTCATGTCACCCCCGACCCCAGTCTTCCTTCTCCTCTCTAAAAGTCAAGTTCAGGACCCTTTTATTTCCATCTTGCATCCACATGGTAGATCAGAGGGCCATTAGGAAGCCTCCTGACCTTCTCTGTCAGTAGCCCTACCTTGTTGAGCCCCATGAGCATAAACTCTCTGCTCCTCCTACCATAGATTGCCCTTAACATTCATGAACTCTACATGTCTGCTCCCATGACAGTAGCAACCTATGAGCTCTCCCTTCTGACACCCCTGTGATTCTTTGCACCCAAAGAATTCAACCGTGATGGAAAAAAGTCAAGTGGAATCTAAGAAATCTGCGTGGGGTTATCAGCACTGCTGTATCTTGACTGTGTGACCTTGGGGAGGTTACTTATCTTCTCTGGGCCTCTGGCTGGGCAGTAGGCCATGTGTTGAGTCCACATAGAGACAGAGGGTCTGTGCTGTGTACGGAACAGTTGCTGTGTTCTGGTGCCTCACGCACCCTGGTGGAGGTTAAGTTTCTCCATAACCTTGCTAGGGAATACCTGTCCCTCACTGTCCTTGGGGGCAGGGGAACAGGGCAAAATGGCAGAGCCTGAGAGTGAGAGACTGTTCAGGACTCAGCAGTCCTCTTTCCTCCTATATCAGAGTCTCAAGCACCTTTTGTGGGTCTGGGTTCTCCCGAGTTTGCTCTCTTCCCCAGGGACCCAGGTGGACACTGGGCATTGGGGAACCCCTGCTGGGGTAAGTGGGGCCCAGCCCTGGCAACAACTCGGTTCCCTGGTTCCTCTGTTCCCTCTGTTCTCTCTGTTCCCTCTGTTCTCTCAGTTCCCTCTGTTCCTTGCCGAGTTGGGTTGGAGAGCGAAGAGCTGGGTAAGGGCTTTGACGAGGCTCCCCCACCCTGCTCTGGACAGCTGAGGATGGAGGTGAGTTGCGTCTTCCTTGATTTCAGGCCCAGGCCTGGAGCCCCTTGTTGGGGGCTGCTCTTGAGCTTCCCAGATCTGTTGTCCTGCTGGGTCCCAGTGTAGCTGTGGCAGACTTTGGATTCATCTACAAAGACAGGCAGGTGATTGAGACCTCAGAAACAGGTGCAGCTGAGACTCAAGCCCCCACGGGCTGGTGCAGCCTGCAGAAGCCCTCACTGTCCCCCTGGTCCCCTGCAGGAGGGTGATCTTTTCTTGGAGAAGGGTGCTGGCCTGCAGAGGTTCCACTGCCCAGATAACCCTGGACCAGCCCCACGTGGCTCAGCAGCTCATCTGTGTTGCTGACAGTTCTGGGAGGGCCCGCTGCTTTCTCAGCCCCTCTGGGAGACAGGGAGGGCGGATTTCTGTGTCACAGGGGAGCAAATCAGGGTTCAGAGAGAGGCTGCAACATGGCCAAGGACACGTAGCAATGAGGACAGCACTGTCTATCTGGGAGAATTCGATGGATCACTTTTAAAAGTAGGGTTATTTTACTGCCAGTCATGAAGGTTGCCGGCAAGTGGCCCCAGCTCAGTGTAGTACTGGGGGCACCCTTGCCTTCTTCATGTCCCTTTCCCTCTCAGGGGGGAGGAGTCCGGGTGGGACAGCGGCACTGGACTGAAGCCCATGCTCGGCTCCCCTGTGCTCCTGACATGGGGAGTCAGAGCCCCATTTACTCTCCTGATCTTGCCATGTGGAATCAGGCTGGTGTCCCTTAGGGGGAGAAAAAGAGTCTGTAATCAAGACAGGGTGGGTGTTTTAGCTCTAGCATATGTGTGTATGTTTTTTTTTGTCAGACATGTGGCATGTGACCACGTGTGCTGTGTGCACATGTGCATGTGTACTGTGGGTGTGCTGTGTGACTGTATTTGTACATGTGACCTCATAGTTGTGGTTGTGTGTGTGTGTGTGTGTGGTCTGTGGGTGTGCACGTGGACAGCTGTGTGTGTGCTTGCACATATCCAAAGCAGTCATTCAGCTAGTACACGTGTGTGCTGCATGAACATGTGAGCCTGGGGGTGTGTGTGTGCCCGTGTTTGCCCATGCGTGTGGGTCGTGGGCACACATGCCACCTGGCTGAGGTCCAGAGCAAGTGAGAGCACCTTGGCCTGCAGTGTCTGCGATCGACGGGAGGTGAGGTTTCATCTCCTTCTTGGAGCCAGTCTTGCCCCGGGAAGAGCGCTTTAATTCCAACCATTCACTCGCTGGAGGAGTTCAAAGCTGCCAGGTGGCGGGAGGGTGTCTGGGATTTTAGATTTCAGGGAGATTCGCTCATTCTGCTCTGATTATTAATTTATTCTTCAAGTCGCTCCTGTAACTCAGTTTTTAACCTGTTCTGTGCCGTGGTCCCCTTAGCAGTCTGCTGCAATTATTATTACAGAGTGATGCCGTTAACTGCGTAGAATAAAAGATATAGGAATGAAACCAGTTATGTCGAATGCAATGACTAAAATGTCAGAGGCAGCCTATTTGTGATATAGTAACACATGTGCTTCTTTACTGACACATCAAATGTGAGGTTGGCATCTAATGTTGGGATCTAATGACACTAAGTGATAGGTGACATTCCATGGCGTGGTGTGGACACGGTGGAGGCCTGTGCTGATGACAGCTCGGACACTGTGGTCTACTGCCCATGTTCATGCCCAAAGGAGACACCA
>JAJEJO010001840.1:193963-259346 GCA_020662805.1 Glaucomys volans | reverse complement strand
TCCTCCTCCTCATTCTTCCTATTCAAGCATGCGCACTTCCATGTTTTGAAATCAAACAGGAGCAGCCAGTTGATCGTGTAACGTCCTAGCTGAGGTTCTGTTTTTTTATGTGCTCACCAGTGGTGCCTGTGTTTCTTGAATAATTGTACCTCCATTGTTTTTTGTTCTCACCGTACATACACATCCCTACGTGTGCGCGCTCAGACCCCGCTCTTAAGCTGCTACAATATGACTTCTTGCCTCTGAAACTGGTGATTCGGATGTCCCTACAGAGCTGAGTGACAAATCTAAAAGTCTTTCTTTGCTCCTTGATCTTCTTGTCCCCAAGCAAAGTGATCATTCCTTCAAGTTACATTTTAAAAATATATTCAAAGAAAATCTCTTACATTTGGCATTACATAGAAAATCCAGTTTCTTGCTGGATATAACTGAGGATTAGTTGGTAAGAGATGCCTGTCACCTCTCTTAAAATGGTTGTACAAGGCTGCCCTGCTGGCTACATCTTGCAATCCTGACACTGTTGCCCAAGTGTGGACATATCCCCTATCCCTTCCCCATGGCCCTGACAACACCAGTTTATTATGAGGAAATATCACATAGGACAAGAAAAAAATAAGTATGCTAGCAACCATGAATCAGAGACCAAAAATCTCCAAATTCACTGACTTGGCCCTTTCACTGGGAGGCAGTGCTGGAACGAGGTGGGGTGGGGACAGGCATCCGATATTGGCTGTCTACCTCCTTGGCTCTAAGCCAGGAATCATGTTGCAGAGACCTTCTCCTCAATCTAATTATATTTTCTCTAAGTTCCAATGTTCCATCTATAGCCCCATAAAGAGGAAGCTAAACTTCCCAAAGTCTCCTACAATCTCTGCCCCCAAGGAAGACTAAGCTTTCACCTTACATAAAGCAATTTAGTTCAATGCTTCTCAGCCCTGCCTACATATTAGAGTCACCAGGGGAGCTTCTGCGAAGTTTCCAGTGATTGGACTGCACCTGTGGAGATTCTGATTCACATGTTCTGAATTGGTGCAAGGATACGGTTATATTTTAAAAGCCTCCCATGTGGCGCAACGTGCAAAGTACAGAGGTCCCGGCTTCCATGTTCGCTTTCTCAGCTTCTTAAGTGCAAGGTTGTACTCTTTTGCACAGCTGAAGACCTCCTGACTCCTACCCACCATCAGGAATGGATTCCGACTTACAACCTTCAATAAAACCAACAACAGACAGGAGTTTTGAAATTATTCACTTTCCTTAAAGGCTGCAAAGACCCCAGCGCTTTAAAGTCAAGCGCTCAAGGTTTTTGTTTGTTTGCTTGTTTTCTTTTTCCTTTTTTAAACGAGGAGAGATTTCCCTAACCCACAGGGAAACTGGTCTCCGTATGGGTTGAGTGGGATAGTGCTGGTGGGTCAAGTTTCATTTCTCTTTTCCAGAACAAACCGGGGAGAATATGACTTAAAATGTTTATTCTTTCCGGGGCACTGAAGTAAGCACTGCTGTTTCACCATTTTCAATGAAACTTGATCCTAACTTGGCTATAGTGATGCTCAGTAAGTAAGCCAGTGTCCCTTCTCATTTCTGGTTCATCATTGCCTCTTCTTCCTGTTGCTTCCCAAAGTTCAACAACTGGCTCTCCACTTTGCTTTTCTCCATACTTCCTCAGGAAGTTCAAGATGATATGTTCAGCAATTGCATCCAATCTTCATTCAAAGTATTTTATTCAGTGTTGGGGATAAGCTGGTGTTAAGGTTTGGATGTGCGGTGTCCCCTAACAGCTCACATGAGAGACAATGTAGAAAGGTTCAGAGGAGAAATGATTGGGTTTTGAGAGCCTTAGCCCAGTGAGTGAATTAATCCCCTGATTAACTGAGTGGAAACTGAAAGCTGGTAGGGTGTGGCTAGAGATGGTGACGCATTGGGGACGTGACTTTGCAGTATATATTTCTATCTGCAAGTGGAGACTCTTTCTGCTTTCTAAGCACCATGTGACCTGCTTCCCTCTGCCACACTCTTCAGCCATGATGTTCTGCCTCACCTTGAGCCTGAGAAATGGAGCTAACACCTCCGAAACCATGAGCCCTCAAATAAACTTTTCCTCCTCAAATTGTTCTGGTCAGATCTTTTAGTCACAGGAGTGAAAAAGCTGACTAAAACAGCTGGAGAGTTTAAATCAACATGGCCTCTGCTCGTAGGGCTTACCCTCTTCTGGGAGGAAACCAAATAATTCAAAATGGTAAATATATAAATGCAAGTTCCCTTATGGGAAGGGAAAGCTACCTGTAAGTGCATATAACAAAGGAATCAATGCATCTAGTTTGGAAGACCAGGGAAGGATGCTCTGACTTTCCAGATGGAGACTGTTGGATGGGTAGGTGAAATTAGCACATGTAATGATCTTGAACCTTTCCAATTTATTTGGGAACTCCTTGAAGAGAGACTTGGGGTCTCAAACTTTTGCTGTACCCTGCTGCTCTAGTGTAGGCCTCAAATGTCTCCCAACAGCCCCTATATTAGAGACTTGTCCCCAGCTTAGTGCTATTGGGAGATGGTGGGGACCTTTAAGAGGTGGGGCCTAAAGGGAGGTCTTAGGTCATGGGGGTGTGTCTTTAAAGGGGATTGTGGGATGCCAGTCTCTTCCTCTTTCACAACCTAAAACCTCCATGAGGTGAACAGCTTGCTATATCTCATGCTCCCCATCATGAGGTACTGCCTTGCCACAGGCCCAAAAGCTTTGAGACCAACTAATTATGGACTGAAATATCAAAAACCATGAGCCAAAATAAATTTTTCCTCTTTTAAGTTTCTTATCTCAAGTATTTTACTATAGTAATGGAAAAATGACTAACACATCAACCTTCAATATCCACTTTCAGAAGCTCAGCAAATATTGATGTAAGACTTATGCCAAATAGCAAAACACTTCTAGGTGACCACCTGTTTGTCTCTACCTATCCAGTCCAGAAGCCTATCCTGCTACTACAATAGAAAGTTATCCCATCCCATTCCTCAGCCATTCTTCTTGTGATTTCCCTGGGGTATATTCAGCCTGGTTGGGGTGGCAGCCAGCACTGAGGCAGCCCAGAGAAGGGTCAGGAGCTGAACTCTGAGAGCCTGTGTGGCCCAGAGCAATTAACTACCCTCTGTGAGGTGGGGATGATGACATTATCTCCTCTAGGGCTCCACACACATCTCCTAACAGTGTCCCACCAGTGCCAGCTGCCATCTTTCTTTAGAGTCAGGTCCAGTGTGGGTTGCACTGCAGGGCCACGCCTCTGTCTGTCCTGTGCCCAGTCTTTCCCAGCCTGAAGCACAACCAAAAATGTCCCCAAAATTATCTAACTTGTTTCTCTCCAAGTTTACTCTGATTTGCATGGATCATTTTTCTCTTGGATAAAGGTGACTTTGAATTATGTTTATTTTCCCAATGTGTTATCAACAAGGCTCAGTGGAGTAATCAACCAGCAAGTAAATAAGCCTGAAGATGTTTTCACCCACGTAATAAGAACTAAATCATTTTGACCTCTCTCTCATCAGACATCAATCAGCATGATTCTCCAGAGTGACTTTAAGTCACCTGTCAATCTACTTGTATCACATCTTCCTGATTTAATGAAGAAAATAATTATTGAATTTATATTAATTTCTTGAAGCTGCGCTAAGTAGGGTGGAGAGAGAGAGAGACATAGAACCAGAAAAATTTAACGCAAGAACCTATATTGAAGAAAATGTCACAAACATGAATCAAGTCAGGCTGTGGTGGGTTTGCCCTGTGATCCTGCAAAAGGAACAGTTATTGCATGAGCCTGAGGTTCCTGGTCCCCTGGAGTGAGAGCTGACAATGGCAGCTGGGGTCTTGGCATGTAGTCATTTTTTAAAAATAGAAATTTTTTTTACCTTTTCTAGTTGGTGCAAAATTCTATGGACATTTTGACAAACAAAGGGGCTCATGTGTTTTCCTTGGCCTCAAACTTCAATGAGGTTCTGCAGGACACTATATCCTAGTAGGAAGGTTGAATCTGAATCCAGAGCAGAGGACAGAAGGGGAGATGAAGCAGGAATACAAATTTAGGAGTGTGGAGCACATAAATGTGGTATTTAAAGCTACAGGACTAGTTGAGGTCAGATGGGGGCAAAGCATGAGGATCTAGGAGATCAGAGGCCTGAAGAATAAGCCCTGGGGCAGTAATGAGGAGGCTGAGAAGGAGCAGCCAAGAGAGGGGACCCAAGAGAAAGTGATGTCACAGAACTCAAGAATGAGGAATCTTAGAAAAGAAAGGAGGGTCTGACCATACAATGTATTAGTATGTTTTGTGCTGCAATAACAACACCTGAGGTTGAGTAATTTGTGAAGAACTGAGATTTATTTGGCTCATAGTTCTGAAGACTGGGAAATCCAAGAGCAGGGTGGGAATCTGGTGAGGCTCTTCTTGCTGTGTTCTAACATGGTAGAAGGGTGGGCAAACATGCACGAGGAGAGGGAACTGGACTTATATCAGGAGCCACTCTCACAGTAACTAACCCACTCCTGTGATAATGGCATGAACCTTCGTGAGACAGAGCCCTCGTGACCCCATCATCTCTCAAGGGCTCCTCTCTTAACACTGTTACAATGCCAACTAAATTTCAAAATGAATTTTGGAGAGGACACTCAAATCATAGCGAAGAGATGCTATTTTTTCATCCATAAGACTGATAAAGTTTAACAAGGTTTAATAAACTTGTAGTGGGTTGAATGGTGGACTCCCAAAATATGTCCATGCCCTAACCCCTGGAACCTGTGCAGGTGACTTTGTTTGGGAAAAGGATCTTTTGTAATTAAAATAATGATCTTGAGAGGAGGTAATCCTGAATTATCTAAGTAGGCCCTAAATCCAATGACAAGTGCTCTGATCAGAGTGAGGCACAAGATAATGCAGACAGAAGATGAGACCCTGCAAAGAGGAAGTCAGGGATGAAGTGATGCATGAACTGGAAGGCAAAGAATTCCTCCCTGGGGCCTCCAGGGAGAAGGCCGCCTGGCTCTTCCCCCACCCCACTCCCATCTTGGACTTTGCACCTCTGGGACTGTGAGAGAGTAACTTTGTCATATATGTACAAATTTGTTCATTGACACATTATTTGTAGCAGTAAACTGGAAATAATCTAAACATGTTGACCTTTATGTTAAATGAACTGAATTCCATAGTTAAATAAAAGCTTAACTCTCAACTGGGAATTGTGGGGCATGTCTGTAATCCCCACGACACTGGAGGCTGAGGCAGGAGGATCACAAGGCCAGCCTCAGCAACTTAGCAAGGCCCTAAGCAACTTAGTGAGACCCTGTTTCAAAATTAAAAATAAAGAGTTGGGGATGTGATTCAGTGTTAAGCACCCCTGGGTTCAATTCCCAGTACCAAAACAAAACAAAACAATTTAACTCTCTTTTTCTTTCACTTCTGGGCTAGCTCTATTCAGCAGCTAGATGAAATTGCAAGCTGCTCTCATATTTTTCTCCAGATATTTAAAATCATAAAAACACTTTTGGTAATTTCAATTGTAAGATTGGCCCTGCTGTATTAACTGAATATCTTGTTCAGGGTGATATTAAAATTGTCATTTTCTTATCATAATTAAGGCTTCCCCCTTCCCTCAGCCAAGTTGAAAGTCTGCTTTGGGGCAGAGGGCAGGGGACATGGCAGGCTGCAGTTTTTCCTCCCTTCCTCCTATTTTCCCAGACCCATGCAGAGTCTGACTGACTCCTCCGGGGTGGCGTGCCAGGGAATGAGTGAAAGGAAAGAGGTTAAGTAGGAAAGGCCTTTGTCGTTTGTCGCAGAGGAATCTGGCAATGGTAGGTGTCAGAGTTCACTAGTCCTGTTTATACTGACTGTATGTCAATCAGCACGCTCTCTGGCCCTCCCACTGATCAGCTGACTTAACAGGGAAAGTTTATTTCTCCCCCAAGTCACAGGCAATGCGCCTCCTCTCCTGAGGGGCGGGGATTCTGCACCACAGTCTTTAGAGCTCCCCCTCCTCTAGTCTGTGGCTTCTACTCTTGGTGGGCAAAGAGAAGGGAAGCATAGAGGATCCCGTAGAAGGACTTTGGAGCCAGGTAGAAGGTGTGTCTGTCACATTACTACTGCACATGACCCATTGGCTGTGACCCAGTCACAAGGTCCCAATCACTGGCAGACATAGCTGGGAAACACAGTCTATGGGAGTTGGAATGCACAGCATTGTCTCCACTGTATGCAGATTTCCAGAGGTGATTGGTTGCAGGGTGCATTCGCTGACCCACCAGAGGTGCCCTTGAGATTGTGCTTCCTCAATGTAGACGGTTCTTCCCTCTGACTATTTAAAACTCTTCCAAAGCCTGGGCACATCTGCCCTTCACTCTTTCTGTTGGAGTCACAGCACCCTTCCAGAGAGTTCTTTGGTGGAGATCAAAATGGCTCCAATGAAGTCCTCCCAAGGTGTTCCCCAACTGGTCCACCAGGAGGCACCTCTGCTCCCCCTAAGTGACTAGTTCACTACCAGTGTGGGCATTTCGACTCAGCCAACTCAGGCTACTCCACCCAATCATCTGCCCCTGGATTTATTAGAAGTGGGTCAATTTCCAATCCCCAGGCTCCTCTGACTCCAAGGACACAGTCAGACTCCCAGATGCAGATTGAGAGAGGAAAGGAGGCTCCTCCTCCCTGCACTCATCACACACAACACTGGCAGCTCTCTTAGGAAGATCCTCGACCTTGACCTTGAAAGACCATCCATACGACATCACCAAACAGGACTTTAGAAAGATCCTTTACAAAGCTTACCTAGATGGTCTAGCATTTCACTTTGAAATGTGGAGGTTCTGCACACAGTGTTTGACTTAGGTACTTTTTCCACAAAAATTTTTCTTGTGTCTTCAAAAAAGTTCACCCTAATGTGTCATTCTTTTGACCCTCAATCAAGTGACAATCTTATTCCACTCCTTTTCATAAAACTTTGATTCTCTTCCCAGTTTTGCAATTGCGGACTGGCTGTGGGCAAGTTACATTAAAAGTTTGAGCCTTAGTTTCTTTACTAATAAAATGAACAAACAGCATGCAACTCACAGATCCATGTGGAGGGTAAATGAAAGGTTTTCTGTGAAAGCACCTCAGACGATGCTCAGAGTAAATGTTCAATGGAAGAGATGTGCCTTTGCTTCTATTCTAGAACAGAGATAACCAAGCTATTTCCAACTGCAAATGAATAGACAGATAAAATAATTTGTTTATAATTAATAAATATCCTTGAAGAGAGGTCTTAACAAGAAGATAATTTGCTAGAAACCAGACCCAAACTCTCCTTTTCATGAGCCTGTGCTGAATGCTCTTCCTTTGTAGGCAGCGGAGCACTTATCTAGGGTAAACTGAAAGCTAGGAACAAAAATTAGGTCTTGCTTTTGTTTACTTTTCACCACCCCCAAATCCAGTTCTGTATAAACAACATCAAATTATGAAATCCACCTACTACTCCCTGAGAATGTCTTTTCTGAACCTGAAGTGTTCTGGGTAGCCTGGGGATAGGATCTGAGACAAAACAAAGAAGATCGATCCAGCATGCAACAGGCACTTGGGTTCCTTGTCAGTGTTTGGATGATACTGAGCTGTGGCATAGCCAGAGAGTTGCCGGGTTTGCATACAGGAGGACTGTGAAGTCGGTGGTCCTGACCAGCCAGGCAACCCCGACATGTGCAGTTAATACAATGAAATCATGAGCCTGACCAAAAGGCTCACTGTGATCTTCTGGGTGGTTTTTCTCTCACACTGTTTCTGTACAAAGTGTCTCCTTTTGCTGAGAAACTGTATGTGTTTGAAAAATGGATAGATCAGTTAATTTCAGGAATCAGGGATGGAAATTTCATCCATTTCAGATTCCACTGGTTTGAATGGCAATGATCAAGAATACAAGTTACAATAAATGTGAGTGAGGATGTGGGAAAATGGTACACACATACACTGCTGGTGGGACTGCAAATTGGTGCAACCACTCTACAAACATATGGAGATTCTGCAGAAAACTTGGAATGGAACCACCATTTGACCCAGTTATCCCACTCCTCTGCATATACCCAAAGGTCCTAAAATCAGCATACCATAGTGATGAAGTCACATCAATGTTTTTAGCAGCTCGACTTATAATAGCTAAGCTATGGAACCAATCAAGGTATCCTTCAGCAGATGAACAGATAAAGAAAATGTGGTATATATACACAGTGGAATATTACTAAGCCATAAATAAGAATGAAATTATGGCATTTGCTGGTACATGGATGGAACTGGAGAATATCAAGCTAAGTTACATAAGCCAGTCCCAAAGAACCAAAGGTTAAATGTTCTCTCTGATATGCAGATGCTAACACACCATAAGGGAGGGGAGAATAAGAGTTCATTGGATTACACAAAGGGGAAGGAAGGGAAAGGAAAGGAGATAGGAATAGGAAAGACAGTAAAATGAATGGGACATAACTTTCCTATGTTCATGTATGAATACACAACCAGTGAAACTCCACATCATGCACAACCACAAGAATAGAAAGTTATACTCCATGTATGTATAATATGTCAAAATATACTCTACTGTTATGCTTATCTAAAAAATAAAACAAGACAAAAAGTTTCCACTGGCTTGAATTAAGTTCCTACCATGTGCTAGGACCCTCCAAAGTTCTGAACATAATTGATAAGTAAGACAAAAGACACAGGCAGATGGGGCCCAAGTAGAGCCTTTATCTCTGATGAAGACTAGCAATATGTCTGAAGGTAAGCGGATTTAATAATTCTGAACCTCAAAATTAGACACACCTCCCCTGCTGCAGGGATCAAGGAACCAAAATCCACCTTCCCACTTAAGGGAGGGAGTCTGTAGTGCTCAGGGCACAGAGAAGCAGCAGGAAAGGGGAAGAGCCAAGCTGAGCGCATATGCTAATGCCTCCCCATTTACCAACGCACTGTGACCTTCCCTGACTCTTAGAATGAAAAGAGTAAGAGGCACAGGGATAGGCCAGTGTCCCCAAGCAGTGAAGGGGAACAGCAAGGGTGAGGGAGAAGCCCTGGGGGTGCTGTGGAAGGTCAAGAGATGGGATGTTTGAGGTTGGTGAGCAGGCAGTCCAGTCAGCCACCTCTGCCTCCGGGTCCCGCCAAGACCAAGCTAGGCAACAGGTCTCAGCTCCGAATCCTTCACTTGCCCCAGGAGTCCCCACCCACCTCTCAGGGCTGCCTCAGAAAGAGGAGTTTCTGCTCACAGGATCTCACTGGGACTTTCCAGCCACCGTGCTGGTTAACGTAAGGAACTTTCTTTGTTACTGTTCAGAGAATGAGGAAAAGGAACCTGGGCAGTCTTCCTTGATGACTGGCCCAGATGGCGGCAGTGGTCTCCAACTAGCAAGTTCACTGCATGTTATTTCAAGTGTTGAACCAAGAACACCAAGTAAGGGAGTGTTCGGAGCTGAGTCATACTATTGGTGGTTCTCTAGAAAAAATAGCCACAAATATCTAAGGCTAAAGGATAAAACACAAATTTCCTCCAACGACCCTGGTTCCTGTCCTTCCATAGCGTTAGATTTTGTTTCCCACTGGATTCTGTGAGCATCCCTTAACTCCTAACATAGTCCTGTACTTGCTTCAGCTATTTTGAGTGGTGTTTCTGTTGCTTGCAAAGACCCTGAGACACTGGTGAAGACAGAGGACAAGTGGCTTTTTAAAATTTATACACACGCAATGACATAACTAAGATTTGAATTTGATGCTGGGCTTCCAAGTCCTGATGCGCACAGCACCCTACCCACCACCTCTCAGCATGAAGATGTCACCTGCGGTTGCCCATTTACTGATCTTTGGCAGCCTGCAACATTGCCAGGCCTTTGCCACGGTCAGAGTCAAGCCCATTTCAATGGGCTTCAGAGTCAGCCACACCTGGGTGTGAATCCTGGCTGGCCTTTCATTAGCTGTGTGACTTAATAATATTGCTTTGCCTATGCTTGAGACTCAGTTTCTTCCAACAGTAAAATGGTGATAACATAGCACTTGCCTCATGGGGTAACTGTAAAGGTTTAATAAGCAGAAACCTGTGAAATGTTTGACATAGTGCTTGCCCTGTAGAAAGTATGAAAAATATTAGCAAAAATATACATATAGTCAAACCTCATTATTTGCAGATCGCTATCTGTGAATTAATCTACTCACTAAAATTTGATCCCAAATTAGTTCTCATGGTGTTTTAGTCATGTTCCCAGCCGAGGTGGAACCAGGAGATTCTCTCCCTACATGTTTCAGACTGTAAGTGTCCTTTTCTTGGACTGTGTGTTCACATCTGTTCTTTTTGTTGGCAATTTTGCTCACACATAGCACTGATGTGTTCTAAGCACAAGAAGGCTGTGATGTGCCTTAGAGAGAAAATATGTTTGTTAGATAGGATTTGTTAAGGCCTGAGTTCAACTGCTGTTGGCCATGAGTTCAATGTTAACGATCAACAGTGCATGTTTAATAAGGTGCCTTGAAGCAGAAAGACATTTAAAACATACTGATCAGTTAGGGAAAATGTGGGAAGAGGCCAGGAGGAACCTAATCCTGTATCTCCTCAAGGCACAGCAGGTCAGCATTTGCTAATTCACAGATCATGGCAATGTTATGGAACATAACCACAGTGAGTAACGAGAATCAACTGAATAAGAGCAAAAATAACAATAGAGCAAAGGTCATTTGTTTTCATTAATGATACAATAGTCAGAACTATTATACCGATTATTACAATGGAGCCTTGACTTCCAGTCCTCAGGTCTCAAGATAGAGAAGTTAAACCCTGCGTGGGTAAGAGCTGCAGTAACTACTAAAGATATTAAAGATGAAGGTGTCACTGCAGGTCACCTGGACTCTATTTGGTTTCTGTACCTTATTCAGCCCTTTCTCAGATTCGAGTGATCTGGGAAACTTTCATTACAGACCCTCCAAACATCTAATGCAGGCTGAGATCAACTTACTTTGATGAAGTCTGTAGAACGTAATTTTTATCATGATTTGTTTTGTTGCTAATGGGAGGTGTTAACATGATGACAGTGTTGGGAAAATCAGTTCTGGGAGAAACACCAACAAAATCAGTGTCATTTTCCTCCATGAAAGGGGAGTAAGCATCAGAATAGCTTTCCAGTAAGTGGAAGAACCCTCTGGGAAATGTCAGGTGTCAGTAGTTACTGTCTCTTTTTGGTTGAGTTATTGGTACAATGAAGATTGTTTCTGGAGTTGAAATTTCTAGAAGATTCCATGGATTCCAAATTAATAATGAGTCGTTATTTTTTCCCCTTTAAATTGACTCTCCTATTTTCTGTTGGCAATAAGAACAACATATGTTCATGGTTTTTAAAAAACCAAAAAATGTGGAAAAATGAAAAGAAAAAAGTTAAGTTTGCCCATGAACCTGTCATCTAGAGATGACTTGTTGATATTTTGATGAATGGTCTTCCAGAATTTTTTTTCTATACATTTCCTCTTACAGAGGAATTCTTGAAACAAATGCTCAAATTGTATCTGACACCTTTGGCATGAGGTCGTGATACTGTGTTGTTCCCCTGGAAACAGAGGAGAAGCTACAACAGCCTAAGACAGGATCTCTTTTCTTTAATGATAGAAAGTCATCCACAAATCTCTGGCGTTTTCGTTTAGCTATCTTGTACCTTGTTGTGTACACACACACACACTTATTAATATTTCTCTCTTTAAATTAGGGAAAAATTTCTTTTCAATCCAAGTAGGAAAAAGGAAGCTGTAAGTGAGTTTCTTCATTGGTCCATTATTGCCGTCCTGGGAAGACTACCCTTTCTACTTGTCCAGAATAACTTATGCAGGGAGAGGGAGCCTGCTTCTTATTCCCAATCCCAACCAAGAATACCAGCACCGAGCTCAAGGATAGTGGGGGAAAATAGATTCCCATCTTCAGGCAGGGAACAAAGTCACAGTAACAAATAGTGTGCTATTTACTAAGTACGGGTGCTGCCCTAAGGCCTTCAGGCATTAACTTATTAAAACCTATCAACTAACTAAAGAGGTTGAAAACATCATCCCCATTTCATAGGTAAGGAAATGAAGGCACAGAGGGGTTAGGGAATTTGCTCAGTCTCATAAGCTGGTAAGTGATCGAGTGGAGCCCAGAAGCATGGTGTGTGGCTCCAGAACCTATGCATGCATCTGTTATCCGACCAGACTCTAAGCATCTCGCATTATTGGGTATTGCATTGACAGAGAATATGAGGTTTGAAAAATTGGGTATAAGAGGCATGTGACACCCTTGAGTAAGTCTTGAAGATTGCTTATGCAATAGGAAGAGGCATAGGAAACACGGTGAGGTCTGAGCAAATGGTGTTGAGAGATGGGCATGCGAACGGTCCGGGCATTGCACTTCTGAGCTGGGTGCATTTGGAAACATGACTTCACGTCTCTAAGCCTCCACTTGCTCATTTGCCAGACCAGGCTGGCAATGCTCATCTCACAGGGCTGCTGACAAGATGAGATACTTCCTGCTGCCAGTGCCCTGCGCTCAGCATTCTTGCTCTCTAGCTCCTAGGAACCATGTGCAGCCACCGTGTCCGATTGCTTCCTGCTCGCCCACATGCAGAACTCAAATTACTTTTTAGATTTCTCCAAAGAATGCACTGCACAGAAGAAGTTATAAGCAACATGATTATACTGAAGACTGCAAGGGCGATGAGAAAGAGCTTTACCCATGGCCCCCCTAGCAAATATCTTAAAGCTTCCTTCCCCAACTCTCCTCTGCTAGGCTGCCACAAGAGCGGGTGGGGTGTGGGGCAGTTTGAATGCCAGATCCCTCTTCCTTTCTCTTTCTCTTTCCATTTCTTTGTCCCAAATCCACAAAGCCTCAGCTTTAGATTCCTCCTTCTCTTTCCAAGATCTTATTCCCCAAGAAATTCCATTCAATCATATTATTTGGGCTCTAAGCCAGTTCTGAATTCTACACTCACACACGCAAATGTAGTAGACTATTTAGCAACTAAGTCCTCCATCAAGGGTCGCACTGTCTACGATACTAATTTTTGCATAAAAATGCTCCCAAACTCATGGTTTTCACATAACTGCAGCCTCTTGGGTTGACTGCACCCAGCTTGATGGTTCCTCTAGCCAGGCTTCAGTGGGAAGCATCACAGTGAGCAGGGGACTGTTCAGATTGGTTCACTCCCACGGTTGGCAGCAGTGCCAGCCCTGCTCAGAGATGGACTGGAGCAACTTGTTATCTTTCTGCCCACTCAGGTTTCTCACCCCATGAAAACTTGGCTCCAAGGGTGAGCATTTCAAGTGCTGAAATCAGAAGCTGCAGTTCCCTTAAGGCACGAGCTTGGTCATTCTATGGTAAAAGCTTCCACCACTTTCCATTGGTCAAAGCTGGAACTGGCTCACATTTAGGGAAAGGAGTAGCAAAGAATTTGGGTCATCTTTAACCCACCACACCATTGTCTTCAAAAAGTGTTATAAATAGCAATATGTTTTCAGTTCCCTATTCAAAGTACTTGACATACAAATGCCAGAATGAGATTTTCTAACATTTTCTGCTTTTGTAATGAAATGTGGACACTGGACAGTTTACAATGGGGAATGCCAAGGACAGAAAGTACCGACCAGGAAAAGACCTAGATTTTTCACATCTGTATACAATTTCCCACTTTTGCTAAATCTCAGAGCACTGCCTTCAAAACAATTAAGAGCGTGTTTACCAGATAGCTTCTTTATCTCTGCTCCACCTAGAGCATGTCGCTCAACCCTATGGTGGGCCAGTCAGGGCCATCCACTCTGCATCTGGTCTGCTCCCAGGCTCAGCACCACCAGTATCACCCTCCTCAGCTCATCCTGTGCCAAGACTGACTCTTCTTTTCTTCATTTTTTTTTTTTGCAGATTAAGTTTATTATCATCTGAATACTATGTTTAAATCTGACAGGAAATCAAAAGGCATTATATTTTAGTTTCTAGAAAAAGTAGTTATCAGACCCTGGCTAGCCATGAATCCAAATCCAAACATTCTCTGGTAGCTGTAATGAAAAGGAATAAAGAAGATTCTTCTGAACTGCCCCATGTCTGCCTCCACTTTAGGAATAATACATGCAGCAATAACCTTATAAACAGAGCCGAGGGAGCTGGAGGAAAAATCTACTTCGTGACTGGAGTCATTCCTCTTTCTAATTAAAAGAATCTCATAAGTCTAGACATAGATTACTTAAATTCCTCTAAAAGACAGAAAGTAATTTGGACAATCAAAATAATTAAGCTTTCCAAATATATAAGAGCAATTCTTAAGAGACTGGAAGAAACAAAAGCTTATTCCTTAGAAATGCCAATAATCTTCTGGAATACAACAGAAATGGATTTCAGGCGATTCTGGGAGCAGAGAAATAGTTTGATTTTGGACTGCAATTGGGTGATCCCTAACGATCATCCAAATAGATTTTATTCACCTGCTGTTAGCCTTATGTATGTGCGGATATTAAAGGGGACAAACAACACCATGGGGTGATCAGTCAAATTGTTCACGGTTTGCCCGACGTAAGAAAGATTGGATTTTTAAGTAGTTGAATCTATCGATCGGTTCCCTTGTGATTTCTTCTATTGCTTTTATGCTCAGCAAGTCCTCCTTAGTCCTAAGATTGGTTCAATAGTCACCTATATTTTGTTCAGTTCGTTTTGTACAGTTACCTCTTTAACTCATTAATTGCTAGAATTTGTTTTAGAGTATAGCAGTGAACATTAATTACATTTTTGGAAGGCCAGCAATTTTGATGCACCCTGTGTATGTGTATGTGTATGTGTGTGTGTGTGTGTGTGTGTGTGGCGGGGGGGTGTCCCCACCTTGTCAGTTTGAACTTCTCCCATGGTAGAAGCCAGAAACTAGAATCCCAGCTGCCTTTGTAAATAGTACACAATTATGTAACCAAAGTTCCACCGATCAATCGGTTTCATGTGTAATTTCAACTAGAAACCAGTGATGAACGGGAGGAGTAGGGGCTTCAAGGGGTCCAGGGTGGGGAGGGTGGTGGCACAGGCCTCCTGATTTCAGAGGCAGTGATGGCCGAGGCTCTGTGGCACCGCCCGAGTTCTTTTGGTATGTGGGTGGCGGGGTATGCATAAGAGAGGACAGTAGAGTTTCTACTAGAGCTGGCCTGACCCATTCTATAATCTGGGCTTTGTCCCTGGATGAACTGTCCTCACATGTGGTTCCTGTCCTTTTTAAGAGTTCAAGCCTACCATATGCTTTAATTATTTAATAATTTCCTTTTCCACTTATATGAACCGGAAAGGTTTCTGTTGTCTGCAACCAAGAACAGACTAATTCAAGTCTGCTGCGAGGTAAGGATAGCGAATCAATCACTCCTATATGAATTGTTGAACAATAATATTAGTCCACATTTCCCCCAACTAACTTGAAATCCCATCTTATTTTCTTAAATACACAGGGGATGGTTTTGGTGCTCTTGATTATGTTTGATTGATAAGCAGTCAGTTAAATTACCAGGGAAAGGAAGGGAAGCAGACAACCACAAACCTTATTCTGGGCTGTGACAGTGAATCTCTGCTTTCCGATTCCACCCGCCGATAATTGAGTTCTTGCCTTGACTGCTATTCATATCGTTTAAGGTAATATGATTTTTACATTCTGAGTCACCCCTCTAATTTTTTCCTTAAACAGAGTCAACTGAGGAGATGTCCAACTCTCTCCAAACCTGAGCCAAGCAAACATGCTGAACACGGTTGGAGAATTCTGTTATTTGATGGTTTGAGGCTAGCAAATAAAAATTTGGACAACGAACAGAATTTTCCCATTTTATTTCAGAGAACAAGTGTTACAGACAGCTATCTCTCTCTTTTTGTTTTAGGAAGCATGGGAATTAAGCAACAGGGATATTTAACCCATAATCTTATGATAAAGTGCATAGGGGTCAGGGTCGATATCCAGGTGTTCCTATGTGACCTCCTCCTCCAAGTCTCAACTTCAGAGGTCAACAGTCTTCATTTTGGCCTCATAACAACAGATTCAAATCCCAGTTGTTCCATTCACTGATGGTGTGATGTGCATCCACACATGGCAGCCACATCTGAGTCATGAGGGTCTATGAGTTTCCTAGGGCTGCCATAAAAAAATTATCACAAACATGGTGGCTCAAAACAACAGAGATTGATCCCTTCAGAGATCTGGAGGCTAGAAATCTGAAATCAAGGTTTTGACAGATCAGTTTATTCTGAAAGTTCTGAGAGATAATTTGTTCCATGCCTCTCTCCCATCCTCCAGTCAAGGTCAGCAATTCCTAGCCTGCCTTGGCTTCGAGGTACAGCCCCCCAGTCTCTGCTACAGCTTCACATCACTGTCCTCTCTGTGTGCCTCTGTGTCCTCACCAGTTCCTATAAGGACATCAGGCATTGCATGGAAGTCCAGCTGTAAGTGCAGAATGATCAAGATCCTTAGCTTAATTACATCTGCAAAAGCCCTATTTCTAACTAAGATTGCATTTTGATACGTAAATTTTGGAAGACACTATTCAATCCTTTACAGGGAGCAAGGGGACAGTTGAATCCTGGAGTACGACTAAGTCAGTCTCTGATTCCTGTGATCTGGTATGGATGCCTAGAAACCCAAGGGAAAAATACAGATCAGAACCAGAGAATTAAGTGAGGGAGCAAGAAACTCAGCTCATCACAGAAGAGCAGAACAAGATTGAGAAACTGGGATGTCAACAGAGATACGATAGCAGAGATACATGCAAAGAAGGAACTAATGAAAGAACCAAGGGAGGTTGGACAGAAGAGATGATTTGCTGCTCTGGCTACCTACATTGCCCTTCTGCTTCTCTAAGAACTAATTCTGGCTCATTTGGATTGGGTCCCAGCCTTTGGCTCCACAGGAGAGTCCTTAAATTGATGCTGACCAGACAGTCAGCTCCCACCCACCAGCAGATCAAGTCTGGAATTTGTTTTGCAGGGATAGATATCTGTTGTGCCAAGGAAGCTTGACCCTCCAGGCACAGCTTGACTCTCAGGCTAGTCTGTAAGTCATGTCCATGCTCACTCCATGCCCAGGCCCCTTTTGCATCAATCTCTGATGTCCACCAGGATTCTCTACTTGGAGTAAATCATCTACTGAGTTGGGCCTCCTGACCAGTGTAACCCTCCACTGCTGCCCGGGGCTGCTCCAGGGTGCATGCCTTGCTTCTGCAACTAACACACACTTGCCCTCTTCTGGTTCTTCTCTGATGGACGACTTCCTCATCCATTTTCCGTCCTTGTGCTACACGTGGCTTTAACTCTACTCTAGTTCTTGGGTGGGTGTGTGACTTGGGTTTGGCCAAGCAGCTATAGATCCCTCATACTACTGATGAGTTGAGGGATGCCCATGTCACCAGTCAGAACATATGAGGCATAATTAGGCTTCTTCTGGAACTTCCTGGAGAGAGGCATGCACTGTTTTCTGATGATTGTGAACATGGGGGAATGCAGCTTTGAAGCTGCTGGTAGCCATCTTGCTTCTGAGGTGAAAATTGGAATAGACCAAACATATAGGAAGGTAGAGATCAGAGGTGGAGAGATTGGGTTCTAGGGACTTCAGCTGAATCTCTAGATCAAGCCATATTGAAAGTCAAAAATACTCTCAGAAATTTCAATGTCCTGAGGCAATAAATTCCCTTTTTGCTTAAGGTAATTTGAGTTTGTTTTTATTTCTTGAAATTAAAATCCTCATTAATACTTATTCAAAATCTGATGGACCCTACTCACCCCAAAATCAGAACCCTGCCAGTGCCTGCCTTCTGAGATCACTGATGCCCAGAGTTTCTTGTGGTTGTGCCTTCATTCTGGACCCCAGTATCACTTGGGAATGTCTTGGTTTGACGGGCACTCATTACCTTTAGCTACCCAGAATCTGCATATCCCACCATTTCTATTCAAATGGATCACTCTTTGAGTCCTGATCATTATGGCATGGACTCCTGGCCCAGAATTACTTTCTTTTTGGTAGTATTAGGGATTGAACCCAGGACTTGGTGAGCACTCCACCTGAGCTACACCCCTACTCCTATGACTCGGAGTTTCACAGAAATGATAGTTTGAATCCAGTGGCCACAGTAGCTGTGGAGCTTGGAAAGAAAGTTCCTGAGGTGTGGTCTTGGCTATGTTTCTGCTAACCTGGTTTCTGCCATTTGTTCGCAAGTAGTTCTCTAAATCTTCCACTGTTTCTGTTAGAAACACAATATTGTCTTAATAACTCCTTAACTTCTGCCCAAGTTTTACAATCAAAAACCCTGATGATACACCTGGATGGACACCGCAGTCCCAATGAAGCCATGAATGCAATGGCCCACTGGACACTACTTTTTGTATAGAAGGTGGGGAGCTCAGGAAGGAGCAACTGAAAGCAGTGATGAACAATTTTTTCCTCCTAAATTAAACGCTATTTGAAACTAAAGCCAGAAATATGCCCTACTCACCAGAGGCCCAGTAAGTCTTCTTAACAAGCCACCTAATCCCTGTGTCCTTTGCTTTCCTCATGTGCAGAGTAGACATGACAATTTGAACCTGGCAAGATTTAGCAAGAACTAAATCCCCCACTCGATTGTGCATCCTGTGGGGCAGGCACATGTATATCATGCATATCATTATGTACATAATGCCATCAGTCCCTAGGACCTGTAGGCACTCTGTAAATAGTTCCTGAATAAGTTAAAATTTAATAAAACACTGTTTATAAATCAATTAATGCTTTGACTAACTGTTTATGCCTCTCCCGAAATTCATGTAGAAATCCTGCCTATTAGGAGGAAAAGTGCTTTTGTGAGTGGAGTCCTCCTGAGTGAGATTAGTGCCCTCTTGAAAGAGGCCCCAGAGAGCGCCCCTGCCCATTCTACCATTAGGGCACCATGAGAAGATGGCCATCTATGAACCAGGCAGCAGACCTTCTCTATGCCCAAAGTTTCTGATTCCTTGGTCTTGGATTTCTCATCCTTCAGTACAGTGAGAAACAAGAGTTTGTTGTTTGTAAGCCATCCAACCTAGAGTGTTTTGTTCTAACAACCCAAATGGATGAATTCAGAGCCCCTTTGTGAATGCAGTATCAAGAATCTCCATTGAAGAAAAAATGTGCACTCCTCAACATATGCACACAATGTACACACAACTTCAGGAAGTTCATGAACTTGGTAAGACCCAATCAAACTACAGGTTAAGAACCAATGTGGCACCATCCTTAAGCTATGGAGTCAGATGCACTAGTTATAGCAGACTGAGCACACTTAGACTATTGTCTTACTATAGAAAGTAGTTCTGATTATAACAAGATTATCAGGACTATGCAGTTCAGCTCCAGATTATCACTCATGTGTGGTAGGTCTTCAGGGTTAGGTTATCATTTGAGAAATATTCATAGGTTAGAGGAAGAGCATCAGAAAAGTCAGACTTTTTCAGGGGATTTTCTAGTTAACAGTGGTTTAATTGTCTATATTAGTTAGGACAAGTACCTCTAGCCACTGTGACACATGCCAGTGACTCAAGAAACAAAAAAAAAAAACACATTTATTTCTAGTTTACACAAAGTTGAACATTGGCTAGATGACAATTGCCTTCCATAGTGAATCAGGGATCTGAGCTCCATCCACCAAGTGACTCCATTATCTTTGGAGACCATTGCTTCAAGCCAAGCAGCTGGAGAACAAAATAGCATGGGAAATGGCACATGAAGATTGTGGGTTTCCAAATAAATAGAACTAATAGAATGTGTAAAAAAATACACAATGATCTATTTTATGGAACTGTCTCATGGGATTATGAAAGCTCAGAGTCCATATGTGTACAGTTTGGATCTTAAATGCTCCCCAAAAGCCCATGTGTTAAAGGGACGATCTACAGGGTATTACTATTGGGAGGCAGTGGAACCTTCAGAAAATGGAGACCAGTGACAAATTCGTAAGTCATTGGAGGTATGCCTTTGAAGGAGATTGTGGGACCCCAGTCTCTTCCTCTCTGATCCCTGATTCATGATGAGAGTGGTTTTGCTCCACCACACATTCCTGTCATGATATGTTGCTTCACTATACTACCAAAGCAACGGGACCAATTGATGGACTGGCACCTCCAAAAGTGTGAGCCAAAATAAACCTTAGCTCTTTATAAGTTAATCATCTCAGGTATTTTGTTATAGTAATGGAAAGCTGACAAACAAATTTCAGGATGAGCCAGAAATCTGAAGACTAGGAAAGGATAAATGCTGCACTTCAAGTCTAAAGGCCATCTACTAGCGAATTCCTTCTTCAGTATCATCTTTCCTTCTATACAGAACGTCAGCTGATTGGATGAGGCCCACTCACATTGCGGAGGTTAATCTGCAATAGCCTACTAATTAAAGTGTTGATTTTATCCAAAACACCCTCATAGAAATGTCCAAAATAAGATTTGAGCACATATTTGGGCACTGTGGCTCAGCTACCTTGACACCTAAACTCAACCCTTACACATTGTACACCTTATTTTCAGACCTGGAAGTGATATTATCTCTGACCACCTTCCACTGTCCAGAACTTATGAGAAGGCCCCAATCTAGATCCAAGGGAGGGCAAGGAATATAATCGTCCTATGTGTCTAGGAAGAGGAATTGGTGAACACCTAGCTGGTCTTGGTTTGTAGTGGGTTTTCAACAAAAAGGATCTTGAGCCGGCAGGAACTGTTCAGAAGTGTTGGAACCAATTGAGGAGGATGCCCAGCAAATTGCCAAAGAGGACGTGGGGGGCGGAGATGTAGGATGAGCTGGGAACTCAGAGCAAAGGGCGGGTCAAGATCACACCAACTAAACTTACCACCAGGAATCTGGTTTTAAGAATTCAGTTCAATTAAACTAATGTTCAGACTTGACCTATGTTGGACTTTTTTCTTTCCTTGGATGACATTGCCTTAAAAATCACCTGAATAGAAAATGCATTACCATACTATAGAGTTTGTCACTTCCCTATTCTTAGTGCACGGGAAGTCCCTTTCAAGAAGGAACTTTGACACAGACTTGGAAGCCAGAGGGCGGAGACAGCATAAGAAGTGATGGTTCTCAGGTAGTGAGGGCAATGGCTAGAAAACACAAAGAAGCCAAGTCACAAATCACCACTGTTGCCTGGAGTCCGCCATTTAAAGGAAGGAGGATATGACGGAAAGAGCACGTATCACACAGTGAGCAGAGTTTAGAACCGTGTCTCCCACATTACACCCCAGGCAAGTCGCTCCCTTTAAGTTTTCTTTACTATTATCATCATTATTTTTTGTTGGGATCAAACCCAGGGCCTTGCTTATGCTAAGCGCACACTCTGCCACTGAGCTACATCCTTAAGCCCTGCTTCATTATTTTTTTGATATTTTTTTATTTGTTCTAATTTGTTACACATGAAAGAATGCTTTTTGACACATCATACATAAGTGGAGTCCAACTTCTCATTCGTCTGGTTGCACATGATATAGAGTTACACAGGTCATATGTGTACATAGGGTAATAATGTCTGATTCATTCTACTATAATTCCTTCTTCATTTTTTTGGGGGGGGGGGTGGGTACTGGGGATTGAACCCAGGGGCACTTGGCCACTGCGCCACATCCCCAGCCCTATTTTGTAATTTATTTAGAGACAGGGTCTCACTAAACTTTTTAGGGCCTCACTAAGTTTTTGAGGCTGGCTTTGAACTTGTGATCCTCCTGTGCCACTGGAATTACAGGCGTGTGCCACAGTGCCCAGCCCTTCTTCATTATTTTTTAAGTGGAGATTTTTAAATCCTACTGGTAAAAGGAGTATGGAACACATGGCCATTGCTCAGACTTGAAATGCATGTCTTATTTCATTCAAGTGTCACAACATCATAAGACTGATAGCATATTGTTCATATTTTCCAGATGAGGAAGACAAGGTCAAGAGTTACCAGCTTGTCCCAGTCACACCGCTAGTGAGTGAGATGGCTGGGCTTTTAGCCCAGGCAGTCTGATTTCAGAGCTGTGCTTTTAACCACATAGCCCATACAATGTGCAATCTAGAGTGTAGATAAACTGCAACTCTGGCTTCCATTACACAGACGTATTATTTATGGAGCAGAATAGGGAAATCTAGAAAGAGATTAAAGACAGGCTTACAAAACATCATGGTGTTGCACTTCAAATCACAAGAAAAAGAATCCAGCTGCTATTAACTGAAGTTATGTTGGAATAATCGACTACCAAATAGAAAATCAGCATTAAGTTCCTTCTTCTCAACATATAAAGAAAAGTAAAATAAAGTATTGAAAATATGTTGTGGAAAAAAACAACTGTTGATTAAGGAAGATTTTCCCAATCATGAAAAGAAATCAAGAAGATCACTAGATCAGGAAAATCTGACCAATACCTAAAATTGTATTCAACTATGTAAAAATGGAGGGATATCTTGTAGAAGTTAAATGAGTCACTGTGATATTCATAACAACATCAAGAGTCTTACTGGTGTGGTAGCACATGCCTGTACTCCCAGTGACTCAGAAGGCTGAGGCAGAGGGATCACGAGCTCAAAGCCAGACCTCGGCAAGGTCCTGAGCAACTCAGTGAGACCCTTTCTTAAAATAAAAAACAATAATGGCTAGGTATGTGACTCAGTGGTTGAGCACCCCTGTGTTCAATCCCTGGTACCAAAAAAAAAAAAAAAACCTTATAAAATAAATAAGAAAAATTTTAAAACATGATAGACATATGATCAAATATCAAGACAATTCACTAAAGAAATAATTATGGCTAATAAATATTAAGAAAGCAACAAATTTCTCACAATAGTAGAAAGAGTGAATTTAAAATAGCAACAGGATTTCATTTTTCACCTGTTGCCTGGTTTAAAAAAAAAAAATTGATTACTGTCTCATGTTGGTCAGCATGTTAAAAAAAAGGCACATTCGTATATTTTGATGGTATATAAACTGATACAGCCTTTTTGGAGAGTTATCTGACAATACCTATCAAAAATACGGATATTTGTAATCTCTGACTCAGAAGTTCCACTTTTAGAAATAGAACCTTCAGAAATACTAGTGTCAGTGTGTAATGATCAGTTCATGAGTGTATATATTGCTGTATTATTTATAATCATAGAAACAAGGTAAGTTACCATCAATTGGAGAATGGTTAAATAAACATGATCCGGCCAAACTATGAATTGTATGTAACATCTGGGAAGAATGAGGTACGAGCTATGTGTTCACCTGGTAAGCATTTGTTATATACTCTGAAATAAAAATAAATTACTACAGAATAATAGAAAACAGTCTCAGTGACTCCCCCAAGGCAGCAGAAATTGAGAATGAGTAGAGAGAATATTTTCTTTACACATATATGTGTTGTTTTATTTTTTTCAAAGAATATGTTTGAAATGCATAAAAATTTTCTGAAAGGGTTCAATGTAATTTGTTGACAGGGGTTATTTCCAGAGAGCTGAGCTGGGCAGGGTGGATTCATGGAAAGCAGGATTATGTTTTCAATCTGAAGCTTAACATTTAGAATGTTTGCAGTGAGTATTTATTAATTTTGTGACAACAAAAATCATTGAGAGGAAAACAATAAAAAAGGGAAAGCAAAAGAAAGAGACAAAAAAACACGATCACTATGGTCGGCAGCCTTTACTGTTTTTTTTCTTTAACCTTGATCTCTACAAACAGAGAGTGACCAAGAGTACTTAGGTGCCAAACACGTTCTGATTGGCCAGGCTGGATGGCATTTTTTCTTAGGTACTCAGGGAATGGGACCATATTACTGCAAAGCCATTAACTATTATGTTTTAGTTCTTTGGAAGGATAAAGGGAGCCCTGCAAAAAAAGAGAAAAGGTCACCACTCTACTCAAAATACAAAAAAGGATGACCTTGAGCATTGTCGGCTGCTTCTACACTGCAAAGATATTACAGAAGGTCCTTAAACAAGTAAAAAGCACCGTTGCTAGGGAGAACAAAGTTCTGGGGCAGGAGAGGAGCAAATGGCTCCTGAGGCCTTGCACTCTGATTCCAAGGGGGACACTTTTAGGTGCTTTGAAAGTGACCCTGAGCAGTGTCCAACATGCCAGTCTTGGAGTCAGCTAGGCTGGGTCATGTGACCTCTGCCACCTTGGAACATGTGGGATGCGATCAGGACTTGGCAGACCTAAGTCACTGGACACAAGCTAGGGAGTGTCTTGGCTTTCCCAGTCAAAACTTCATCTAGGTTGTAAAGATGCTGACTTTGTATACATTCTTCATTCTTCCAAGTCAAACCCATCTTCAACTGCCTCCTTTCTTGGTGACCTTTCCCCAAGTTTCGCCCCAAGTTAAAAAGTAGGCCCATTTTCAGGTGTGTTCTCAGAATGAATTCTTGTCAACTTCGATAGCGTCATTGACCAATTTTCTCATATCAGCATCTGGAGTTCATGGGCCAATTCAACTTCACAAGGACCTCACACCACAGAGTGGAGAGGTTAGCTCCAATGAAACATGGGCTAGTACCAATAAAAGGGAGAATGGATTCTGGGTAAACAACAAATATCAGCTACAATCACTGGAGGCAAATCACCAAAAATAACTAGCCTGTTTCCTCATTTGTATATTGGGTGTAAAGTACCCATCTCACAAAATTATTGAGGGGATTAAAGTAATACAAAGAAAAGCATTAGTATTCAGAAAACACTATTCAAATGAAAAATTAAAATGGACAAAGTGAAAATAAAGAGAGAAATAAATTGAGAAAAAGGCATGTCACTCACAGGAAAAAATGTGTATGGCAATGCGGAAAACATTAACTTGGGCCACAACTTGAGCACAGGGAATGTTCAGGGCAGTAAAAATTCCCCACATGACACTGTGGCAGTGGACACACAGCACACATTTGTCCAGAATGTGGCGAATGCCAAGAGTGGACCTTAGTGTAAACTGCAGACTTTGGTGAGAATGATGTGCCATGTGATTCACCATGTACCACTCAGGGTTCAGGGGCGTTGATAATGAAAGAGGCTGAGCATTTGTGGGGACTCCCTGGGAAAAAATCTCCATACCTTCCTCTCAGTTTTGCCGTGAACCTAAAATTAATGTGACAACACACAATTTGTTTAAAAATGAAGGAGGTGTAACATGGCAATTTGTTGAAGAATCACTCCTGACATTGGCATTGGAAATGTCCATCTGAAATTGGGAACAAGGGAGGTCTTGGTGCCATGAGAATGAGCCGGGAGCTCTCAGTCTTGGTCCAGGGGCTGGAACAGCAGCGGCAAAGCCTCCAGCCCAGAATGTGCTCTCAAGATGGAAAGACACATGTGCTACCCTGCAGTGGACAAAAATGTCGAAGTCCCTCCTTGAAATGTAAATACAGGCGCACTTGGGCTGCCTCTGTTCCCTGGCTCCCGGAATGGCCTAGAGTGGGAACTACACACATTTGGAAAGATAAAGGCATTAAGGTTTGTTTTATGAAAGCAAACATTTGCCCAACATTTAGCTTGTCAGGGCCTGCGTGGGCAGGGCATCAGATAATGCTTATTTCTCTGGAGGGGACAGGACTTTTCCTTTCCAGTAATGGAACGAGTCTCTATTAAGAGCAGCAGCTGGGAAGGAGGCAGACTCCTGGTTTAACTCTCACCTCTGCCAAGACCCTGGCAAATGCTTCAAGACCTCTGACCTTCATTTTCCTTGTCCACAGGTTGGGCGAATATGAATACTCACTTTATAGGAACATGGTGAGGATTAAATGAATCAATTCACAGGAACTCTAAGATACAAGCAACAAATATTAGCTAAAATCATTATTATCCTAACTAATCACAATTTTATCAATGGGGGCATTTCCCATCCACACAGGATGGGCAATCTATCAGGTTTTCAATGAGATCCAAACTTTCATTTGTGGGTGAGGAGGTTACCAGGGATTGACCCTAGGGGTACCTAACCACTGAGCCACATCCTCAGCCTTTTTAATATTTTATTTAGAGATAGGGTCTTGCTGAGTTTCTTAGGGCCTTGCTAAGTTGCCAACTCTGGCTTTGGATTCACAGATCCTCCTGCTTCAGCCTCGCCAGCTCCTGGGATTATAGGTGTTCACCCTTCTACCCGGCCCCAAATTTTCCTTTTGGTTGCATTATTTCCTAAACTCAAATGCCCCTAATATTAAGAAAAGGAAGATTAAAATTACCATTTATCAAGACTTAAAAGGATCAGAACTGTGTCTGTCCCAGGACAGGAGCATATCAAGGGTTCTGGAGGTTGTGTATCAAGGAATTCAACTTGCATTTCTTTGTTTAGTCTTCCGATATCAGAAAGTGGGGGTTTATCATCAGTTTAAATGTAACCCAAATAAAACAAGACCACCTCACATGAAGCTCAAATCAGACCTGAGGACACATAAAAAACACAAATATCCACTACAGTGGCATGGGGTTGGGGAGGGGCAGGACGGGAAGCCTTGGAGGTGATGGCAAAGAAGGAACTGCCCTGCGGAGCCGCCCCAGGCCCCTCCCATAGCTCAGGAGGCCCCTGGCCGGGAGCTCCCACCTCATCCCCCACCCCACAAGGCCACTCTTCCTCACTTGCTCTCCTTCCATTCCCACATCCTGTCCCCCCTGTGGAAGTCCAATAGTGTTCTTTTTTCTAAAACATAATTACCTTTTATTAGTACAATCTATGAAATTCGTTTCCAGCAAAATAATAACCTAATCCCAGACTCCTGTCTTTGCTGTGGTTTGAGCCCTGCTGAATTCTAGGCCCTCCTGTCCATTTTTCTTGCCCAGACTTGTCCCTTTGCAGGGTTCTTTTTCTGAAGCAGACCTTTCCCTTAGATCCCACCTTGACCTCTGTGCTGATACTTTTCCCCACGTAGGTCAGCTTTCCCCGACACCTTGGCTGCTCTCTGCTCTAAGATTGCAGGGCTCTCCTGGTGTCCCCCTCCTTTCCTCTCCAGGTGCGATTATGCACTCAATACCAGCACTTCCCCCGTCCAGAAACTCTGACTCTGGAGGGGTTCATTTTTCAGTATCTTCTTGGGGTCATTTAAAACATTATAATTTTATCCACCAAAAATAAGCTCATTTACAATTCTTATAGGAATTGTAAAATATTTAAAGACAAGGCCTTTAAAAACAAATGGAGAAAAAATGTGATAGGCCTTCCTTACCACAGAGGTACTGCCGATCTGCTCCCTGCAGCAGGAACAAGGCTATTTTTAAGCCTCTGCCACCACTGAACTTGACTCCAAGACATAAGTTCTTACTACATTCTAAGGTCTGAATATTGGTGCCTTCCCCACTCCAAATTCAAATGCTGACACCTAACCACCAGTGCCTTGATATTAGGTGGTTAGACCTTTGGGAGGTGATTAAGGCGTGGATTTAGGATTCCCATAAATTAGGTCCAAGGAAGCTACCATGCAAGGACCCAACTAGCAGTTTCCATGAACAAGAAAGTGGGTCCTCACTGGACACTGAATCTGATGGCCCCTTTGATGTTAGATATTCCAGCGTCTAGAGCTGTATGAAATAAATATTTGTTGTTTAAAAGCCACACAGTAACTATTCTTCCCTAGCATCCCCCCACCCCTTATTGTGAATTAGCATCCACATATCAGAGAAAACATTTGGCCTTTGGTTTTTGTGTTTGCCTTATCTCTCTTAGCATGATATTCTCCAACTCCATCCATTTACCAGCAAATGCCATGACTTCATTCTTCTTTAAGGCTGAATAATATTCCATATATATCACATTTCCTTGATCCATTCATCTGTTGAAGGACACCTAGGTTGGTTCCATAGTTTAGCTATTGTGAGTTGAGTTGCTATAAACTGATGTGGTTGCATCACTGTAATATGCTGATTTTAAGTCCTTTGAGTGTAAACCAGTGAGTGGGATAGCTGGGTCAAATGGTGGTTCCATTCCAAGTTTTCTGAGGAATCTCCATACTGCCTTCCATAATGGTTGCACCAATTTGCATTCCCACCAGCAATGTATGAGTGTATCTTTTTCCCCACATCCTCACCAACATTTATTGTTACTTATATTCTTGATAATTGCCATTCTGACTGGAGTGAGATGAAAGAATAGTTTTGATTTGCATTTCTCTAATTGCTAGAGATGTTGAACACTTTTTTCATATATTTGTTGGCTAATTGTATTTCTTCTTCTATGAAGTGTCTATTCAGTTCCTTAGCCCACTTATTGATTGAATTATTTGTATTCTTTTGGTGTTAAGTTTTTTGAGTTCCTTATGTATCCTGGAGATTAATGCTTTATCTGAGGTGCATGTTATAAAGATTTTCTCCCACTCTGTAGGCTCTCTCTTCACATTATTGATTATTTCTTTTGCTGACGAAAAGCTTTTTAATTTGAATCCATCCATTTATTGATCCTTGATTTAACTTATTGTGCTTTAGGGGTCTTGTTAAGGAAGTCAGATCCTAGGCCGATATGGTGAAGATTTGGGCCTACTTTTTCTTCTAGTATGTGCAGGGTCTCTGTTCTAGTGTCTGAGCCTTTGATTCACAGTGAGTTGAGTTTCGTGCAGGGTGAGAGATAAAGGTTTTAATTTCATTTTGTTACATGTGGCTTTCCAATCACCTAGCACCATTTGTTGAAGAGGCTATCTTTTCTCCAGTGAATATTTTTGGTGCCTTTGTCTAGTATGAGACAACTGTCTTCATGTGAGTTTGTCTTTGTGTAAAAAAAAAAGAAAGAAGAAAGAAAGAAAGAAAGAAAGAAAGAAAGAAAGAAAGAAAGAAAGAGAAAGAAAAAGAAGAAAGAAGAAAGAAAGAAAGAAAGAAAGAAAGAAAGAAAGAAAGAAAGAAAGAAGAAAGAAGAAAGAAAGAAAAGACACATAGTTTAGGATATTTTGTTCAAGCAGGCCAAATGGACTGAGAAAATATCCCTCACTGTTTGGATTTATTCACCAATATGGTGACAGACTCACAAAACTCCTGTATTTATATAAACAAGTGAATTTCTTCACATTTCTCCTGCTTTGCTACTGTTATGTTCCAATGACTCAGTTGCTCCTAGATTTAGATTTCTCCCTGCTAAGAATTCTTTGCTTGTCAATAAGGCTGGGCTATAGCAGAAGGCATTGCCAATTTCAGAGTTTTCTCAAGTCTGTAAAATTTTTGATACTAAACAATGGAATATATAGAAGGTGAGTTCCCCTGTATTCTCCAGGGTTCTGACAGAAGTGAGGGCCACCAGGTCAGTGGTTCCCACACTCCTCATTTACAGGTGTATTCACCGCATGAATGACCCACGTCTGTTAAAGGCCTCAGCAGCCATCACTGATGTGAGATTTTTTTCCTCCAGGGTGAATTCTGTAATGTTGACAGATGTTGGAGATTTGCATAAAGGCCTTTCTGCAATCCTCCATGTATTCTTAGGGTTTTTCTCCAGCAGGAAATCTCTCAGGTCAGGCAAGGCTGGAGCCATGACTGAAGGGCCCGCCTTCTCCCAGTTACTACATTCATAGGTTTCATCTTATAAATTCTTTGATGTCCTGTAAAGAAGGAGCATTTGCTAAAAGCCTTTCTCCACCCACTGCATTCACAGGCTCTGTCCACAGTATGAATTCTGTGATTGAGTGTAAAAACAGTACTGGCTAAAAGCCTCCTCACAGTTATTTATATCCGTAGCATTTTGCTCCAGTGTATATTCCTTGATGTTGGGCAAAATGAGGTTCTCACTAAAGCTAAAGGCCTCTCTCCATTCACTCCCCTGTGGGTTTTATCCCTTTATGAATTCTGTGATGCTATTCACATTGTGAGCGTCGATGAAGGTCATCCCATACTCCTTACTATGAAAGGTTCCGCGCAGAGTGAAATTGCTGCTCTTACACAGAATAAAGTCCTTTTCAAATGCATGACATATCAAGATTTTTCATCTTGCATAGGTAGTTTTGTGCTTTATTGTGAATGTTTCTTTTGAAACTTTGGTCATGTGAATGATATTTATGTGTTCTCGTGATAATAGGCTGTTGGACAAAAAGAAGTAATTTCAGATGAAAACTTCCCCCAAACTTGTTATATTTGTGTTCTTTTCACTTCGATATAGTCAATTCTGCTTTCAAATTGATTATCTCCTCCTTATTTTTTCCTGAACGAAGAAGGATATAGGCTTGTATACTTTTTCCATGGAGAACATTCTGCATTGTTCTTGATAATCCAACTTTGGAGTTGACCTCTTTGCCACAAAACCAAACTGCTTCCCTCTCCATCCCTGGCTGGCCCTGTGGAGTGCTTTTTTGACAGGACAAAAAATCAGAACTGAAAACTCACAGCCACTATGTCAGGCAGAAAAATGGCCCTGCGAAGACGTCCATATCCTAATCCCTGGACTTTATGAGCATGTTACCTTATGTGGGAAACAGGAGGTTGCAGATGTGAACAAGTCAAAGATCTTGAGATGGGAAAATTATCCCCAATTTTCCAAGGAGGCCCAGTGTAATCACAAGGGCCCTTAAATGTGAAAGAGGGAAACAGAAGAGAAGCAAGAGAGGGCGATGTGACTACAGAAAAAGGTCAGAATGATGGGACATAAAGACTCCAGACACTGTCACTGGCTTTCAAGATAGATTAGCCATAAGCATCTAGAATCCAGAGAAGATCAAAAAACTCTTCCCTGGAGCCTGCAGAAGGGAACATACCCTTGTGTGACATTTGCCTGCAGTCAAGTGAGACCCTTGTCAGATTTCTAACTTACAGGACCGTAATGCATTTGTGTTGTTTTAAGCCATGCTGTGTTCATGGTAATTGTTATAGGAGCAATAGAACACTAGAACAGTGACAGTGGCCATCACCCCTGCCGCCATGATGGTGTAGAATGGAAGCTTATCTCTTGCCATCTTCTGTGACAGACGTGGGAGTGTGTCTCTCTAATCGTCCTCAGGGAGATGCTGCAGTGAGGAGATGACAGTATCCACAGCAAGCCCTCCCCAGGTGTAAGCCCAGCCAATGACTGAGCATGGTGGGGGTCTTGGAGCCCAGCCATTCCTGCCCAACAGGGACTCCTCCCACGAACACTCTGCCCTGGGCTACCCATCCGGCAAATGGAAGCTCTTCTGGTCAATCCCTCCTTCCCGCTCTTTCTTCACAGATTTTAAACCTCTCCACATCTCCTCATCCCTTTCCTTTTCTCCTAACAGGAATTTCTCCAAGTAAATCTCTGTTCTTCTAATTTTGTCTGCTGTCTGCTTCTTAAAAAATCCAAAATGGGGGCTGGGGATATAGTTGGTAGAGTTGGTAGAGCACTCTACAGTTGGTAGAGTGCTTGCCCTGCAAGCCCAAGGCCCTGGGTTCAATCCCCAGCACCAAAAAAAATAAAAAATAAAAAGTCCAAAATGTTGTATCTTCTGAAGCCTCACTCCAAAGCTCCCACGCCCTTATATTTTGCCAGGGAAAAGTTTCCCACTTGCTTCCTCTGGCTCACCCCTACCTTCCACATCTTTCTTAAGCAGCATAATTGGGTCTCTCTTGGTTTCTTTAACTTTCTTCACCTCTCACCCTGATGGAACCCATCCCCAATAACTGATCAAGCAATCAAAGAATCCTTGCTGTTATATTGACTGTGTGTGTGGAGAACACTGCAGATATTCATAATCTCCTATCATCTTTCCTTTTTTTCTCTGTCACACCAAAATAAGGGACTCAAGCCTTCAAAAGGAAGTGACTTGAACAAATTCACACACTGAGCATGTGATGAAATCACTTTTAGTTCCAGGTCTTACTAAGGACAGAGCCATTACAACAAAATCAAGCACATCCTGTGTGTGCATGTGTATTTGTTGGGACTCTGATGGGTGTTTGCTTTAGGCTTCAGATGCATCTGAAGGAGGAGTGGGGAGAATCTTATCAAGATCATATTTTCATGAGGAGCTGAGGATCCTCCTGGGGAGAAACTCCTGCCAGGCTAGAGTGAGGTGCACGGGTGTGATCCAAGCTCAGCAGGATCAGCACCAAGAAGAAGGAGGAACCACTGGAGCCCAGCATGGAGTCCCACTGTCACTTCGCCCTCTGACCCAGCCCCCAGAGACTCATTCCTGAGTCCTGGGAAGAAGGAATTACAATAATGAACTGCTTTTCAATGTATTCATAAAGGTGAAAATATATAGTATTAGCATATCCAGTTTTAATAAAGCAGAGAAAAACACCCAGGGCACAGAGACAGTTCCCTCTCAAGGCAGCCAGAAGCAAGAGCAGGCTGGGACACTGAGTACTCAGTTCCTGCAAGTGAGGGGAATTGCAATAAGACACGACCGGAGGAGGGTAATGGAGCTAACAAGGTAAATATTCCAGGGAGCAGCTGCCCATGGCTCCTGCAGCGGAGCAATACTGAAGTTACTCTCCAGAATATTCAATGCCTCATCAAATGCGCTCCATGATTTATGAGCAACAGTGATTACTCCACAGCAGGGCTGTTCTCCCAAATTCTTTTTTTTTTTTTCTGACTTAAAAAGGAGGTGGTGCTTCCTACCTCTTGAGCGCCCTCTCTTTGATTTCAGTCCCCAGCACGGCCCAGTCCTGGCCTGTGGACTGTGTTTGATACATGAATGAGAGATGGTCCACCTAAAGCAAAAACAGCACATGCTCAGTGGAAGCAATTCGGAAATTAAAAGAGAGAAGAGGCCACCCTTTCCTCCCCCCACTCAAGGAAAGCATAGCTTTTTTTTTTTCTCTCCAGTAGGTCTGAAACCCTGCTCCTGGCCTCTACTTCATGGCTGGGGTCATCCACGGACGCCATGTTGGTCTGCTCTCTGTCATGGTGAAGGCTGCCAAGGCTTTTTCACAGCAACAGTAAAGCTGTGAGGAAAGACAGTACCCTTAACAGTCTTTGGGGGATCCAATAACCCACCGTGGGCTCTGCTCATGGTCCTTTATTCTCCCTGGGTCCCCAGCATCAGCTCTGAGCCTGGCCTCCTCTCTCCTCTGCCTCCTTCTGTGGACTCCGAGGTGAGTATATGAGGCAATTCATTGAGGGTGAGGATATTCTCTTTCTGTTTTTGCTCTCATCCTTAAAAATTCCCAGATAATTTATAAATCATGAACTAGACCTCCAATGGGAATGCATGCTCAAAATTTTTTAACTGATGAGGGACAGATGAAAAAGTCTAGGTACCTGTTTTAGTCCGTTTTATTTCAAACTTTCCAGGTCCTTTGAAGCTATTCATCTTCCCCCATTCTTTCAGTCATCAAATATTTATTGAGTGTCTACTGTATGCCAGCCGTGCTCCAGATGTGGAATATAACAGTGTGTTTAATTATCCTTGGCTTCATAGAACTTGCTGGGAGATATAGGTGGGAAGGAACTATTTTAATTATTACGATATTATGATATAGTGATAGGCCTAATGTAAAAGTTAAGCAGGTCAAGGGGCTGGAGAGGATGGGCGGTACTCCTCTACCTCAATGATCAGGGAAGGTCCCTCTGAGAAGGGGGCCGTCGAGTATGAGTTTTAAATAAAGAGGCTGTGTAAGTTCAGGAGAGGCTGATGGAGACTCTGCAGGGCAGCTGCCTAGCCAAGGCTTTATTTTCTCTCCAGTATAAGCAATTCAGCGCTGATACAATAGGGACCTGAACCTTTCTCTGGCATACCTGCTTTGTCCATTTAGTGGTGTTACATCAGAATATCATAGACCAGATAATTTATGATAAATAGAAGTTTATTGTGGTTCTTAGATGAGGCAGTTCAAGGCATCTAGGAAGGTCTGTGTGCTCCACCATTTCCTAGTGGAAGGGCAGAGAGAGAGATAGAGACAGGGAAGTGGGGTGTTGGGGGAGAGGGAAATGGAGAAGGGAAGAAGTGGGGTGGGGGTCCAGAGAGAGAACACCAACTTACCTTTGAATAACAAATCTACTTTCATGAAAACAGCACTAATCCTCTCATGAGGGTGGAGCCCCCGTGACCTAAATACCTCTCATTAGGCTCCACCTTCCAACACTGTTGCATTGGGGACCAAGTTTCTGACACTTGAACTTTGAGGGAGACATTCAAACCATAGCATCTACCATTCCCAGAACTTATGTCAGCAAACTATGATACACCTGTGGGGCAAATCCAAGCCACTCTGTTTTTGCAAATTAAGTCTTACGGAATACAGCTGGGTCCATTCACTCACATACCACCTATGGACTTCCTTCACACTCCAGGTGGAGTTGAGTAGACGTGACAAAGGCCACGTGGACCACAAGCCAAAGCTGGTGGTTCTCTGCCCTGGTACACACATGCTAGCTGAGCACTGTTGAGACTTACTGGTTCACTTTCCCTGTGGTAAGCTGCTAGCATCACTGGAGACATCAGAGGCACAGGCCCTTTCTGTGGACCTCAGCTCATAGAGTCATTTAGGATGGCCAGGGATTAAGGGCATATGGTTAAGTTCTAGGCCTCCATTCCCTTTCTCTACCTTTCTACAATAGGGTTTTTGCATCAGATTTGCCACCCTTAGAAACCTTGTCATCCCAGTCCTGAGTCCTGCCTCATCACTACTCTGTGGATGGCAGGCTGCAGGGGAAATGGGGCGGGACCCTCCTGGAGGGGCAAAGGAGGGCCCACTGCACTTCCTGAACCCTCAAAGCAGGAGGGCCAGTGTACAGTACTCTGAGCTGCGAAACCTGGGAGCAGTTTTATTCCTGAAATGAGGAGCTCCCAACAGGCCAATCAGGGAGCGGCAGGGCAGGGGACAGGAGATCAGGGGGGCTGGTCCACCTGAAATGCCATCTCCAGCGGGCGTGCCCTGCAGACCTGGCCGTGAGGCCTCCCAGCTCTGCACAGACCAAATGCCAGTGTGGGCTGTTCTGTACCACGGCCAGCTGGCCAGAGGCCCATTAGAGAGCCGTGGATCTGCATCGCATCAAGATTTCACAGTTTGTGAAGTTTGTAAGAATGAAGTAACTGAAATAACAGCATGATTTGTGGATATGAGGTCTATGTTATCATGTTTCATTGACAGGACTATTTGAAATCACAGATAAAGGATACCAGGCTTGAAATATTTCACATAGATGAGGAGGCAGCCGTGTCTCTTCCAGCATTTGAGGGGAGGACTCTCTTCCACCCTCTAGCCTGGGTTATATCTGGATTTCTGTGTCCCCCTACCATGGCTACATTGGTGTCCATTTAGGAAGGGTAGGTACATAATTAGCCCCAAGAAATAAGCCAGGACATGAGAAGTCATTTATTTGAGTCTGTGTAGGCCCCTGATCTGAAAGTGTCTAACCTGCTTCTCAGGCCCTGTCACAGCAGAAGGGAAGGCTGGATGGTGGGAGCCAGTTGTACTGTGTTTACCACGATGGAACGATGGGAGAAGTGAGGGAAATGTGTGGGGATAAGAAGGGAAGGGGTGGGGTCACTGGCCCCATTACAGAGAGTCAGAGTGTGAGTGGGACAGATGCAGAGGGTTGGCTGCCCCCTGCCTTTCTCTCAGGGCCTCTTCCCCTGAGTCCCTCTGGACACCCAGCTCCCTCCTGAGCGTTCCACTTCCAGTACCGGAGTCCATGCTCAGCAAGCACTGAATGTGGTTTATTCTGAGGGAAATACGACTAAGAAACAAGCAGGGTGGGGGTCTGCTTTCTACATCTGCCTTTGTCGTGGTTGGCTATGAGGTGTCCCCAGAGCTCATGTGAGATACTGCAGGAATGTTCAGAGGTGAAATGTTTAGATGATAAGAGCTGTAGCCTAAACAGTGGATTAATCCATCAAATGGATTAATAATTTGAAAGGAATACATACTGGATGGTAACTGTAGGCCTGTGGAATGTAATTGAAGGAAGGGGGCCACTGGAGCCATTTCCTTGGGGATGTTACTGCTGTCCCTGGTTCCTCGGGCTCTCTCTCTGCTCCCAGCTGCCATGAGCTGAGCAGCTTTCCTCCACCACACCCTTCTGCCTTGATGCTCTGCCTCACTGCAGGTTCAGAGATGTAGCCAACCATGGACAGAGCTCTCAAACTGTGAGCCCAAATTAAATTTCTCTTCCTATAAGCTGTTCTTGTCAGGTATTTTGGTCACAATGATGAAAACCTAGCATAGCATTGAACAGGGATGAAAGGGAGGATTGGGGGCTGAGGGAGGGAGGATACTGCAACTCAGGAGGGAAAGCCTGGTGTGGGGGTGTCTTGCAGTGCATCTTAGCCCACACTGCAGTGGCTGCCACCTTGGCCCTGGAGGTCAGGGAGGTCCCCAGAGTACTAAAGAGAGCACAGGAAACCTGGGAAAGGGATTCTATCCCAAGAGAGTTTGGGGGGGGTGGTGTTTGGTTTTGCTTTTGTTTTTTAGGGTTGCTTGATGGAGCCACCCTCAAAAACAGTTTTGCAATTTCTTAAAAAGTTAAACATAAACTTAGCACAAGACCCAATAGTCCCACCCCTTGGAATAGACCCTAGGGAAATTGAAACTTAGCCTTGAACACAAACTGGTACAAGAATGTTCATAGCAGCTCTATTCATTATCACCCCAAACTGGAACCAACCCAGATTGTCTTCTGCAGGTGAATGGACCTGCGGGTCCATTCTGAACCCTTTGCATCCATAGCAAAGAATACTGCTCAGAAATAAAAAGAGCAAATTCAACAATGTGGACGGATCTCTGGTGCATTAGACTGCAAGAAAGAAATCATCCTCCAAAGGTCACGCACTCTAGGATTCTGTTGTAAGATATTCTCAAAAGACAAAGAATAGTGATGGAGAACAAACAAGATGGGCTTGGGGTGGGGAAGGTGTGCCTACAAAGGGCATCACTGCAGAATTCTCTGTTAATGGAACAGTCTGTAACTTGATTGTGGATATGAGCACATGCGTATGTACGTGTGTTAAAATTCATGGAACTCTACACATAAACCCCAAAGCCAATTTTACTCTATGATCATTTAAACCATTATTTTAAATTATTTTAAAAATTTAAATACATTTAAAGGTGTGCTTGGAATGGTTTATGGAGACCTGGGTACCATTTCTCACCAGGTATGACATTGAATAAATCCTTCCATTCATTCATCCATCCTTCTTCCATGCACCCACCCATTCATCCACCCTTCCACACATTTGCACTAGGCTGCAGTAAAGGTTCTAGAAGGTAGAGTTTCTGCTTATAAGGAACCCACATAGTGGAGGGGAACCAAGAAGAATACACAAGACTTGGACATGTTTTGATAGAGGTGTGTTCATGGTAGATTGGAGGCACCTAAGATCAGACTGGGAAAGTCTAGGATGGCTTTGCCCTCAGAGCCTCCATTTCCTTGTTTGGAAATTTGGAGGGGATGTTCTTCCTGTCTCATCTGTGCTAGAGGCTTGTTGGGGGAATCAAGTCCCTGGGAAGGTCTGTGACCCATGGACAGCAGTTGGTCACACAGAATGGCTTAAGACCTTTCGGCTTCAGAGGGAGCTGCCTGGTCTCTCAGAACAAATAGGTGGTCTTATGAACAAAGGTTTTGTAGGTAATTTTTCAGCAGAAGAGAACAGGATGTCTCTGCATCTCCGCAGGCTGAGGCTGTTGTGAAAAATGTTTTTATAAATTTGCTTTAAAGTTTTTTAAATGAAAACAGAATTTGATTTTATTCAGGATTTTCCCCGCTGTGCTGACAATTTGATTTCTACAACATCAGTGGAAGTGAAAAAAACACAGACCTACTGTAGAAGTTATGAACTAAAATCAGATGTAATTTTTTTTCTACTCTTCAACCTAGAAGATTTTTCCAACTTCTGTTTTTGTTTTCCTGTAGAAAATAGATCCACAATCAATGGGTAGAAGTTGGGAATAGATATTTGGCTATACATGTAAGAATCTTTTAAAAATTAACCGTGAATGATAAATAATTACCTTTGAATAATTATAAATGTCAGGTAATGAGCCAAGTCATTTTTCATTTAATCCTAATAATAATCCTAAAGTAGCTACTGTTGCTACTCCCATATTACATGGAAGGAATCTAATGCTCAGACAGGTATATTTTGAAGTCATCAGAAGTCGAGGTTAGTGCCAGGATTCCAATCCAGGTGTGCAAATTACAGAGGACAAGCTACAGACTGAGGGAAAATATCTGTAACATACTTAAAAAATGTTTAGTATCAGAATAGCAAGCTCATATACCAATGACAAAAAAAATGTGTAGAAAAATGGGCAAAAGAAATAGGCAAGTAATTCACAGAAAAACCACAAAATGTTCAATCTCACTAACAATTAAAAATGTAAGCTAAAATAATGAGAAATAATTTTTATATATTAGACTGAATAAAACTGAAGATTGATAAAAGTAATGGTAGATTGACCAAATGTTAGATTTTCTACATTATTGGAGAGATTATAATCTCAGGAAAATTTGGGGTATATATATATATTTTTTTTTTTTTATTTTTTTTTGGTACTGGGGATTGAACCCAGGAATGCTTTACCATTGAGCTATATCCCCAGCCCTTTTTACATTTTATTTTCAAACAGGGTCTCACTAAATTTTTTAGGGCCTCACTGAGTCACTGAGGCTGGTTTTGAACTTGTGATCCTCTGCCTCAGTCTCCCAAGCCACTGGGATTACGGGCGTGCACCTGGCTCATTTATATTTTTTCAAATGCACATATTCTATGACCCAGTTATTCTGCTATTTTGGTGTTTCTTCTAGAGAAACACCTGCCAGGTGGTTGACAAAAATATACAAAATTTTTCTCTGCAGCTTTGTTTAGAAAAGAAAAATACTAGAAACAACCTAAAATTAGTTAGCAAGACACGGGCAATACTGTGGTGCATCATGGAATACACAGGAGACTGAAAAAAGCCAGTCTGGGGGGTAAAAGCAATACAGTATCATTCGGGTAAATTCCCCCATGACATATGACCATACCAAGTGATTTTCATAGATATGTTGGCATTAACATATTAAAAATATATAAAATAAGATGATCACAGTGGTATTTCTAGGAAGGAATCTGTAATTTGGTGATAGGGAATTTAGACATCTAAAATTTGAATTTTCATTAAAGAAGATGTATTACCTCATAACTAACAATACTTTTAATAAAAGAGAAAGACACCCGATGTGTCTGACTCAGAGCCTAAGGATGTTTTTACATTGGTTCTCGACCTGTGGTTCCTGGTTAGGTTTTAACAAGTTCATGAACTTCCTAAAGTCGTGGCACGTTATTGCGTGTTGGGGAGTGCACTTTTTATTTTTAATAGAGATTCTTAATATTGGATTTCCAAAAGGATCCATTGCTTAGTCCATCCTGGCTTCTTATAAAAACAAAGAAGAACTGCAGACTGGTCTGGCTTATAAACCACAGACAGGCATTTATTTCTACAGCTCTGGAGGTGGGAACGCCTCCAAGATCAAGGCCCACTTGCTGGTTCACAGACAGACACCTCACTGTGTCCTCCAGGGATAGGAAAGGAGCTGAGGGGCAGCTCATTGTGACCTGATCACCTCCTCAAAGGCTCCACCTCCAAATGCCAGGACTTTTGGAGGTTAGGACTTGACACCCGAATGAAGTAGGGGGCACACACATTCAGTCTCTAGCCAGATCCAAGGCCCAGAGAAGGTCAGGAACAACTTCAGTGGAAAATGTTGCTGTTCTGTTGTAGCCTTTGGAAAGTGACCCAGCCTCTGTGGAAAATGGGGACCACATCAAGAGTACCTCCTGGGGGTGTGTACAAGGCACTTGAAACAGAACTCAGAAAACGTTGGTTCCTATCATTACTTTCATTGTTGCTGCCATTATTTTTCTTTATTTTTAATTTTTAATTGTAGATGGACAGAATAGCTTTATTTTATATTTTTATTTTTATGTGGTGCTGAGGATTGAACCCAGTGCCTCACGTGTGCTAGGCGAGCGCTCCACACCTGAACCCCAGCCCCAGCCCCAGGTGCTGCCATTGTTAATGGATTGCAAAAAGCACTTCATTCCAGAGACTTGAGTTTTCAAAATAGTTTTGTCACAAGTAAAACTGATTTTACCCAGTCTGAAAATCCTGCAACTTCAGACTTTTAAATTGTCTTCCCTCTGTGGGGATGATAAGATGACATTGAATGACAACAGTCCTCCCGTCTGTTCATTCTTTGGCCCAACACATTTAGCCAGTGCGTACAATGCAGGAGGCATGGAGGGAGAGAGGGCTGGAGGTACAACTGGTGCGACCGTGGCCAACAGGGCACTGTCCTCAGGAGACTGCAGTCCACTGTGGACAGTACGAGGATCTCACTATGGACGGCTTTCTGGGATGACTGAATTCCAAACCCAAGCTTGACATAAAATATACATATTTTTAGTCCTTCAATCTGATACTTTGGTTTATTGGGTCATGAGGGGGCTGAAATCAAGAGTCCCATCCAGCCCCACTTCCCCAGGAACCAGGCCAGATGAGCATTGTGTGCCTAAACACTTCAGGCCACTTATGTCTCCAGTTGCTTTCACTGTTAGTCCAGCTAATGGACTCAGTAGCGGTTACAATTCTAAAATGCAACGTGGACGTGTGGGTGGACCAGATGCCCGCTGGGCACGACTCTGAAAGGTTCCCATAAGAGGCCTGCTGTGTGCTGCCCACACCCCTGAGGCATGTGAACCTCAGGGTTTTAGTGACCTAAGGGTGCTCAGCAGCCTCAGCCTGGTGTAAGTGGACATGCCAGGGACAGTGATAACAATGAGGTGGTAGGACGACTGGCTGGCTGGGCTGGGACATGGACTACTCACCACATCTGACTCCTGAAACCCACTGGTTTTCCTGGGGGCTTTTGTCTCTAAATTTTCAGAGACACAAAGAAAGCCAGTAGGCCTTTGGACTGGGGTTGAGGCTGGAGTTGATAGGGTTTTCCACAGGAGTTTTCTGCAGTCTGGCCCAAGAGGGGCTACTTGGTCCCTACACTGGTCCCCACACTGGTCCCCAGGGATCCCTTGGCAAGGATAGATGGAGAAGCATCCTGTCCATGGGTTCTCATGGTGGATTCCAGGGTGTTCAAGGACAGGACTCGACCACAGTGGGACCCAGGGATGTCACGAGGTAATGATGGCCAGGAGAATGACTTACCCATGCACCCCAGGCCTGCTCTGAGGACTCCCACAAACACCTGCAGGACGCTGTGTGGTGGGGAGCCGGGGCTGGTGGAGATAGAGCTGCAGGGGTGGACACCTCAGGGGGTGTCTGCAGGAGATGGTGCTTTCCTCTCTCTAGAGTTAGCCCCAACTTTCACACACACCTATACTACAGGACCTCAGGGGATTCCCAGGTGACCCTGCGAGTTTTACATTATGACCTGGACCTCATGGAAAGAACCAGAAATGCAGAGGGATGAAGACCAATGTTGGAGCCTGACTGAGGTCAGATCTGTGGAGCCACACAGCAAGGATGCACATTAGCAGCCTCCGGAGCTCGTCTCCAGCAGTTGCCTCCTGGTTTCCCTCCCTGAGTGGCCCTGGGGTGACACATTCTGGGCTAATCCTATGTTGGCTTCCTGTTGACTCCTGACTGAAGGCAGACCCTGTGTCTCTGCCCGTTTCTGTCATGCACGATGGAATTCCATTCAGAGGCTCATCCCTGAACCCCGGAGACACTCCAGCCCCTGCACCATTGTGCTGAGGGCCACTCGGGAGTGGGAGTCAGCCCTTGGCCTCTGCCCCCATCAGACATGGAGGATCCTTCCAGTAACATTTACGCTGTATCTGGGTAATAAATGAGCGCAGACGTCGGCACCGATCCTACTAGGGTCTGGATGCCTCATCTGCCACAGGGAATCACAATATCCACCGCCAAGGGGTTGTGGGGAATGGGGGGGGTTACCATAGCAACATGCAAAGCTCACGGCTGCTGTCTTCAAGGAGCTTCACTCTAGTGGGGAGACAGATGGGACTCAGATATCACAGGAATAGAACACTCCCAGCCATAGTGAGGGCTGAGAGAAAAGACACCAGAAGTCCCGAGGAGGAGGCGGCAGTGTGGGTGGGGTGGTTAGTGACGGTGAGGTGGTGGGCGGAACAGTCCACGTAGAGAGAACACCAGGCCAAGACTCTGGGGGAGGGGGAGGGTGTGGGCTAAGAGCTTGGCCCAGGAAGAAGGAGAGGTGGGAGCTGGGGATGGGTTCAAGATGAGGCCACAGAGGCAGGAAGAAGTATCCTAGTCCAGCTGACCCTTCCTGGATTGGGTGGGAGAGTTCTAAGTAGGAATGTCGTCCTGGTTGCTATTTCAAAAACAGCATGCAGAGAACTACATGGAGAAGGGATCAGAGGAGTCAAAGGAAAAGCAGGAAGACCAGGGAAGGGAGGCCCTAACATCTTCCATGTGAGAGGTGGGGGTCACACACACTAGGGCAACAGCAGGGGAGACAGACACAGTGAACACTTTGGGCTGAAACCCACCCTGATCATCAAGGATCCAGACTCCCTCTACTGTCTTGATCTGTATTCCACAAGGGCGCCCACCTTATAGTACAAGGTGGCTGCTCCAGCTCCAGCAATCAAATCTTCCTTCCACTCAGAGCAAAGATGAAAGGGAAAATCAAGGTCACAATCCCTATTTGTGAATAAACTTCTCAGAAACTGCATGTTCATTCCTTCCTCCTATTGGCCAGAACTTTGTCACACAGCCCTGTCTAGCTACAAAGGAGGATGTGAATACAGTCCTAATTCTTGGCATCAGGTATCTAAGTGAAAACCAGGGACCTATTGCTACATAAGGAGTGAAGGCAAGCTGTCTCTACTCCGTGCGGTAGTTTATGAGAGTCATTTGTAAATTAAATATCACCTTTTTAAATAGGCTTCCCATCACCTGATAGGAAAACTCTAAGACCACATCAAACATCCTGTCTGGAACGATCTTGTGCTAGACTGTCACACGGTCCATTCTCTCCTCTCCTGTCACCACCTCAGAAGGACCCCTGACCCACCACTCCCTCAGCCCCCTGTTTCTCTTGGTGGCACTTTCCACCCCGACTCCATCTGTCCATATGTCCGTCTGTCTGCTTTGTCCCTCAGGAGGGCTCCTGGGGGAGGGGCTGGGTTCTGCTCTGGGCAGTGTTCCATGCACACGTGGTGACTAGCAAAGAGTCGGGCAAAGTCCATGATCATTACGGATGCCTGGCCTGTCTTAGATTTGATTAAGTGACAAAAGAAGAAATAGCAGTGAACCCACGTGGGGAACAGCAGGCACCTCTGGTGACGGAAAGCAGGAGAATTAAAGCAGCAACCAGGTACCTTCTCAGCTAAAAAATCAGCTAAATGAAAATGTTAAAACAACGCCCAGTGCTGACAGGAGCGGGATACAGCAGGGTCAACTAGCAGCCTTAGACGTCAGCCTTAGACATTAGAAAGCAGTTGCCAGGCCTGCCAGGGGCCACGACCTTGCAGAGACAGCGCCTCAGGATGACACTGGCACTGACTCACCCCTGTGGAGCTGGGCTGATGGCTGTTCTGAAGTCACCAATGAATAAGAAATGCCCTGAAAATATATGTGTGTAAGTGTTTGCCACAGTGCCAGTTACGAAAACAAACAGCTGACCTTAAAACCTAGATATCCAACTATTGGGGAATAATCGAGTAAATTCGAGTATATTCTTAATGGAATGACAGACATCGGTGCAGAGGGGCACTCCACCAAAAGGAACGCTGGAAATAATATTCATGTAAAACGGTTTATAAATTCTCTGAATCATGGGATTTTTTACTTTCTTCTTTATCTAAATTTTTAAAAAATAAACACATTTTCCCATAATACTACAAAAGCTATAAATCTCATTGAGAAGAAAAAAGTTATCTTAAAACTGCATGTTCAGCAAGTGAACGTAGGAAGAGCACTGTGTATAGAGCCTTATCCAATTTGGTTTTCTAAAAACTGCATTTAGAGGATGAGCTATCTGGACGCCCTGCTGGCTACTAACAGCGTCGTCTTGAGGCAGCAGCGATGAGGATGATGCCGATGTTCCTATCAACACACACAGCAGGAAATTATTATTATTGTCACTTTGGGGGGTGGTACCAGGGATTGAACTCAGGGGCACTGGACCACTGAGCCACATCCCCAGCCCTGTTTTGTATTCTATTTAGAGACAGGGTCTCACTGAGTTGCTTATCACATTGCCATTGCTGAGGCTGGCTTTGAACTTGAGATACCCCTGCCTCAGCCTCCTGAGCTGGGGGGATTACAGGCTTGCACCACCATGCTCAGCTCTTGTCATTCATTGAGCCCTGGTGCCACGCCCTGCACGTGTTAGGTATTTATTTACACACACCACGACATTTAATGTCCCATCAGCCCCCTGAGGTGAGTGTTATCCCTGTGAACCCCTTTTACAGGTGAGGAAATGGAGACTCAGAGAGGCAAAGCTACGTGGCCAAAGCCTGCCAAGTGACAGCCTCGTCAGGCAGACGTGGTGTGGCCTTCCTCTCTCTGCAGCGAGGAGCAGGGTGAGTGTCAGAGAGGACCCACTGTCAGCCACGAGTTGTTCCCCTCCCTCTGTGGGGAGCAGGGACACATGAGGCCCCAGGCCCCTGCCCTCCCTGGTGGCTCCAGATTGGCTGGCACACAGTGGGGAGGGAGGGAGGGCCCACTTGGCCACTTCTGGAAGGCTGAGATGGTCAGAGGAGAAGCCTGGCAGGCTGCAGCCTGGAGGATTGACAAGAGCAAGGGGAGAGGAACTCAGACGGTGATACCCTGAGCCACAGACTGCGGGGAATCGGCTGGGGGCGAGAGCTTGAGGAAATAGCATGCTGCCCCTGAATTGGGTCCCACGTACCCTCAGTGACCTGCTGACCACCTCTGGCTGATAGGCTGAGCTTCTCTGGAAGGGGCATCACATTTCAAGCACACCATGCTGGCCCTGAACTTTACTTGTGCAGTATGCATACCTGTCTCTCTTAATGAAAAACACTGGCATTGAGCATGTGATAGTGTGATAATGAGAACAGAAGTTCATGCGGGTCTCTGCAGGGCTTAGCGCCTTCACTCCTTAGGAGGGAGAACAGTGTGGCGAGCAGTTGGGACATGACCCAGGAACCCATCACAATTCCTCATGTCCTTTTTCTCTAGGTCAGTATTTGGCAGGAAAAAAAGGCCCCAGTACCCCCAGCGTTCTGTGGATGGCAGGAGGCCACGGGCTTATGCCCTGCCTGCATCACCTGCTCAGAGAGAAGGAAGGAGCTCAAACCATTCTGTCTCCATTTAGTCCATTTCTGTCAACTTAACCTGGATCAGAGCCCACTCAGAGGACAGGGCACCAAGGTGAGAAAGCACTTCCTGTTTGCCCAGTCTGCTGATCGTTTGTCTCCCACAGTGGACTGGGCACTTCACAAGGACAGGAATGTCCTCTGTGTAGCCACAGAGTCCTAACACCTAGCGCAGGTCCTGGCACTTGCACGGCACCCAGTGAAAATCTGTTGAGGAATGAAATGATGACTGACCTGGAATTGCATCGGCTCTCCCTGGAACCGCCCTCACCTCCCGCTGCGTTCTCTCTTTTAGTGGAACTGTTAGATCACCCTGGCTCGCAGAGCCACAGCAAAACATGTAGCATCAGCCAGGAAGAGAATCAGCATAACAGAGTCATAAAAGGGTGTAAAAAGCCTTAATTTCTCATTCTCATTCATTCCCATTTCACACACACACACACACACACACACACAGAGACATGCACATAGACACACACACATTACACCATACTAGAAAGACAGACCCTCAATCTGGCCATGTAATAGGGATAAAGACAGCATCCCTGACACTCTTTTGTCCACTAATAATAACAATTAATATCGAGCACTGTGTTCCAGGCATCGTGCTGCTTTGTTTACGGGTAGCATTATTTTATCTCTATTTTCTAGAAGAGCAAACTAAGACTTGGAAAGGTTAAGTGCTTGTTCATGCTCCATGACTGGCCAGTGGTGAAGACCAGGCTTAGCCCCCAGCCCACTGCCTGCCCTCCGGCTCCTACTGCTCCCTGAGAGCTTCCCCACAGGCCTTCAATCACCAGGGTTGCTGGATAAGAATGCAGACTCCTGGGATGGAAATGGAGCAAATTATGTTACATGCATTTGTGAAAATGTCAAAATGAACCTTGCAATTACATAAAACAAAAATGCACTAATAAAAACAAATGGTTTTAAAATTCTCAAAATGCAGATTTCCAGGCCTTGGGCTGAAGTTATCAGAATTTTTGGGAGGTGAGCCTGGAAATCTCGGGGGGGTTTTTTGTTGTTTTTTTTTTTTTTGGTACCAGGGATTGAAACCAGGGGCCCTTAACCACTGAGCCACATCCCCAGCCCTTTTTATTTTTTATTTTGAGACAGGGCCTCCCTAAGTTGCTTAGTGCCTCACTAAGTTGCTGAGATTAGCCTTGAACCTGTGGAAGTCTCCATTTCTTAACCTCTAACGTAGGTAGTTTGGATGTGCACTAGGTCCTGTGAACCATCTCTAACTCCCAGCCCCCACTTCTTAGCAACCAATGGACATGAAAGACCAGAAAAGGAAGGGAGGGAAGAGGAAGATAGAAGGAAGGAACTTGTCCCCACTTGGTCTCCTTTTTAGTTCAGGTCATGTCAGGTCTACTCTCCTGGCTTTGGAGGCCTGCAGCTCCCCCCAACTGCTCGGGGGCCTGAGAAGCCTCAGTAGGAAGCACCGCTCCATGGCCAGCAGATTAAGCAGCCTGCAACCAGCAACAGCCATGAGGTGGCATTTAACCACAGCTAGGACTCAAACCTGGTCTGTACCCAGGTCAGGACACTGCTGCACAGGGCCCTCTCCCAGGAGGCAGGCTGTAGGGAGAGTCAGCCATCAGACTCGAGATGGGAAGGAGGGATAGAGACCAGGCCTCTGGCTGCAAATGGGCCACAGTGTCAGAACAATGAGGAAGGCTCGCACTGCAGGAAGTGGCTGAGGATGGGGCTTGCTGGGTCCCCAAGGGGATGTCCCCACTGATTCTCACCAGCCAAGCATGGGGCCACCCTGGGTCTCAGTTTCTTCTTTGTAAAAAGAAAATGGCCATTATTGTTGGAAGGCTATTTATTAATACTGCCATCTGTGATTTATTGAAAACTTTCTGTGTATCAGACACAGTCCTGAGTCACTCAATCTTCCTTACGAATATCTATGAAGCCATTTTGATCTCTGTGTGACAGATGAAGAGAACGAGCCTTAAGAGGCCAAAAGCTGGGCTGGGTGTAGATCAGTGGTAGAGCACTTGCCTAGCACGTGTTCGATCCTCAGTTCCTCATAAAATTGAATAAATAAAATAAAGGTATTTTAAAAAAGATTTCCTATATTCATATAAACTAAAAAAAAATTTAAAAAATAAAGGCCTTATGTTCATCTACAACTAAGAAAACATTAGATTAAAAAAAAGAGGCCAAGAACTTGCCCAGTGTTTTCCAGCAGGTAGCCAGGGAGGCTGAGATCTGATCCCAGATCCATCTGCTGTCAAAGCTTCTCCTAGTAACGACCCATGGCTTCACCAGTGTTCCTCCTGCTTCTGGTTTTTAAGACTCTGCTCAAACAGGAGGTGTTCATGGTTTCAAAGGAATGAGGTGCCACTGTGTCTTCCCGGCCCCGCATCCTAAGCCCTGGTGGGGAAACTCCAGCTCCTCTGGCAGCATCTTGGCAGAGACCTAACAAGCAGCTCTGTCATGGAAGAGTGGTCAGCACACAGGGGGCCCCAGAACTGTCAAAAGGTTAGTCTCAGCCTGGCCAAGTACGAGCCAGAAAAGCAGATCCCAGTGCTGTGTCCTGCTGCCCATGTGTCCAAACTGAAGAGACTCTCTGTAGGATGGGTGGCAAGGGGCTTTCAAATGCAACAGGGCTGTCTGGAAGACCCAGACCCACAAGTTGGTCCCCACTCTAACCTCCCCTCACATCATCTGTTCCTCTCTTATTCCTGCTTCTATCTGTTCTTCAAACAGGCCAAGTTCATTTCCACCACACCACAGGGCCTTTGCATGGGCTGTGACCCCTGCTAGAAGGCTTATTCTTTCTGCTTAGAAAGGACTTTCCCCAGATCTTCAGAAGCTTTCCTCCTCCTCCTTGTCACTTATATCTCAGATCATGGTCCCCTTCTCAGGAAGGCTTTCTTGATCATCTACCTAAGTGAGCACCCTGAATCCTTTCCTACCCATCACCCCTCACTGCTTAGCTTCCTTTGTGGTGTTTAACACCATCTGAGATGCTCTTGCCCATTATTTGCTGATGAGCTAAGAAAGTACTTTGCAAATGGTGGACTTTCGGTGTGTGTGTGATACATCAGTGCAAAGATGAATGAATGGGAAATCTCACTTTTGCCATAGCCAGGATCCAGGAATGAGCATTCAAATCTCCCCCTCTTTCTAGTTAACAAGGCGGAGACCACAAGAAACAGCGCTCTGCTTGGTTGCAACTTAACCACCACCAGTAGCTGTGTCCACACACTACTGGGCATCGTTCCAAAGATAAAAAGGCACTAATTGCTTTTCTATAAGGTAGGAATACAGTCCCTCGTGTCCCTTCCTCCTGATGGTCTGCACTATGGGATCTGTTACTATGTTTATGGGTCCTGCCTCACACGGCCAGTGTGGGCTTCATTCTGTGTGTCTGGGATGGTGACAGGTTCCTATACAGAAAAGAGAGGTGCCAGAGAAGTGCCTGTGTGCACATCTGTGCACACAGATGTGTGTGTGTGCGCGCATGTGCATAAAGCACCACATTCTGGGAAGGGTTAACTTGGAGCCAGGCTGCTTGGGGACCTCAGACTGGCCAGGCACAGGAGGGGTGGGCCTGGAAGGTGGAGCAGGCTGGGCTCACACCAGCTGCTTTTCCACCACAGGAGTCAGATGCTTGCCCAGCCGGACGGACAAACGGAGGGCACTGAGCTCAAGTTGCCTTTAGGAATGGCTGAAGACACGCACACCTGGAGATCGCTCCCTCCCTGCCCCTCCTCGGCAGGTTGCACTAGGGAGGCTCTGTCAGGAGAGGAGTGAGCCGGGAGGGAGCGAGATTCAGCAGCTCTCCAGCGCTGGGTGGGAAGCAGCAGGCAAGGATGGACGTGGCTGACAGCCTTCTCCTGAACGGGAGCAGCATCGCTCCTCCCTGCGAACTGGGGCTCGAAAATGGGACACTTTTCTGCTTGGATCCGCCCCGCCGTCCCAAAGGTAGGTGCCAGAAGCTGTTCTTTTAATTCAGAAAACTACTGAGTTCAGGGAGAAGTCAGCAAAGGCAAGACTGATAAAGAAAATAGAATAAAGTTATTGTGAGATGATGCTGGACAAAGTCATATGTGCCAAAGTTTGGATACAAGACCAAAAGCAGACTAAAGTCAATATTGTCATTGTGCCTTATGGGAGAGTTGGAGACTCTTGTGCAGGACAGAAGGGGACAAAGCACTGTGAGGCAGAGCGGAGTGTAGCAAGAAAGGAGAACAAGTGTGGAAGCTGAACTTACAAGCCTTACAGAAAGGGCACCGTCACAATTTAGCAGTGGCCTTTTCTTGGGGGAAACCCAGCGTGAAGAAGCGATTAAAGCAAAATAATGGTCAGTGTCTAGGAAAGAAAGCCAGCGCTATTCAGAAGCGTTGTCCTTAAGAAAAAGGGCTTTCCCGAGTGGCTCTTTTAACAAACCAACCTTTTAGAAGCAACCGAATCACTCGGTGCTTTTCACAGTTTCTTTCTGCAAAATGATGTCTGTCTGGGAATATTTGGGTTTGAAGATGCTCAGCCCTAGGGGGACAGGTTGGCAGGAAGTAGTCGTTTGCTTGGGGCGCCGAGGTTTTAGCATTCTGCTCTCATCACCTCGTCCCTCCGGCTCGTCCCTGTTCCTCTGCAGAGTGGCAGCCAGCAGTGCAGATTCTCTTGTACTCCTTGATATTCCTGCTCAGCGTGCTGGGGAACACGCTGGTCATCACCGTGCTGATCAGGAACAGGAGGATGCGGACTGTCACCAACATCTTCCTGCTGTCCCTGGCCGTCAGCGACCTCATGCTCTGCCTCTTCTGCATGCCCTTCAACCTCATCCCCAACCTGCTCAAGGATTTCATCTTCGGGAGCGCAGTTTGCAAGACCACCACCTACTTCATGGGTGAGTCGCTCGCTGCAGGTGACTTTTTCTAGAGTGTTCCCCAGACCCCACATCCCTGGTAGCCAGGGCAGAGGAGCCCCTGAGTTCCCAAACACAGAGCACATGGCTGTGCTGTGCTGTGCTGTGCGCGAGGACACTGGCAATGGCTGAACAGTGGGTCAGTCCTGGCACATCCCAGAAGCTGGTTCCTCATCGTGTGTCAGAAGTTGATGTGGAAACAGAGAGAGAGGAATTCAAAGGCGCCTTCAAGTTGCTCTGTCTGTGCCTTTGTGGATGTCATTGATTGCATCCTGATCTCTTCCCAACTTGAACTTGGGTCATGGTTTCGAGGGATGCTGAGGGTCATGGAAAAGGGGATCTCTGCTGTTGGGCCTCGTGTTTTCTTAGGGAACAAAGGTTATTTTAAACCAATTTCATCACAGGTTCAGTTTTTTTTTTTTCCCTCAGGATTCACTTCTCAGACTGTTCCCTGCAAAGAGCTAGGGCCATCTCAGGCAGAGTCTCTCTGCCCCTAAGGAGAAGTGGAATGTGCTCCTGGGGGCTGTGGTCACTGAAATGACCCTGACTGGCTGGAATAATGCAGCTCTGTGCTTTAATGTATTAAAAGCACTTACAAGATAGTAGCTCTTTTGATTTGTATAATCATCATCATTATAATGGTTTTATTTCCATGATCATTTATCTTCCAATCACCGTATGGAGGAAATACAGTTATTCTTCCCTTTCTCACCAGGAGGGAAAAGAGGCACAGAGAGTTCAATAACGTGCCTGAGGACACATAGGTGCTAAGTGACACGGCAGGAATTTGACTCAGATTAGCAGCCACTGCAGCAGGGAGCACACACCCTCAGTCTGTCTACTTTTGTGGTTTTCCTGAAGCTGAAAAAAAAAATGTTTCTTCGTCCCCTCTGTCTGCCAAATTGCCTTGTCCCTTGCCTGTTCTGCAAGCTCTTTGGGAGAAAGGGAAATGAGAGGGGATTTGTTTTTCATTCTGACCCAAATCTTATAAAATATACAGCACTGAGCTGGTGAGGGCAGTCTTCAATGACTGGAAAGCTTTAAAAGCTTTTATTTTTCCCGGCTGAGGAAGCGGGATCCAGTACAGACAAAATGATGATGAATGACTGACCCTCATGCCAGGCCGAGCAACCCAGAACGTGTCAGTCCAAGTCCAAGGCCTCTGACATGAGGATCTAGCAAAGGACTTAGAGGTGGCAAGGATCACTGTTGAGCGATGAAGCGATAGCAGTGACGAGCGCTTCAGGGTCCATGTACACCTTATGGCCGCCTCTCTTGAGAATTTTACCCAGAACGTACAAAGCTTTGAAGGGAGCCTTGCTTTCACGGTCACACACTCTTGTGAGCGCCAGGGCACCGTGCGTTTTTAATGGTTAACTTTGTGTTATGTGAATTTCACTTGTAATAGGAAAAATTAAATAACCAAAATAGGAAAGCAAGATGAGTCTGAAGGTATTTGGAATGTCTTAAATTTCGGCGATTTAGAATCTTCTCTCAATTGTGTAAATTCCTCATTAACACTCATTAAACTACTAATTCATAGCAAAAAAAAAAAGTGTGTTTTATAGTTACAGTGGACCCTTTACACAAGCTGGGTAGAGTTTGGGGCTGTCCTGTGCATTCTAATGTCATCCAGGAAAACACAGCAAATCCTACCCCAGAACCGTTCAGTCAATGGTTTGGGGTTGACAGATTTCTTTAAGACCCTAAGGATAGGCTAGGCTAGGCTCTCTAGGAAAAGGAAATTTTTGCACATAGCTACAGAGAATTAATTTATATCTATAGAGTAGGTAATTCTTATTGTGCCCACTTTGCAGATGTGGTGAGGCTCAAAGGATTTCAGATTAAGAACCTCTGTTCCCAATTCTTTATTAATCCTGAGATTTAAGAAATCACAGTGGGGCTGAAGCTGTAGCTCAGTGGTAGATCACTTACTTAGCATCTGTAAGACCCTGGGAAGGATCCCCAGCACCAAAAAGAAAAAAATGAATCATAGTAAGAGTCGACAGAATTCATAGCTGGAGGATTTTAAGGGTAATTTTAAGACATTATAATAAGCATATGTGCATGATGTAAAAATTAGGGGAAATTAAGTTTTTTACTATGCCCAAGTGCATGTTTTTAAGTAAGGTGTACCTGATGTCTTTCCCACGGTAATGGTGACACATACTTTAAAAAAATACGGAAAAACAGAAAGATTGAAAAGGAAAACCCCAGTCTCCCCATATGGTGAATCTTTAATTATAGAATATTTCTCTTGCATTTTTTTTACTACATATTTTTTCAACAAAATACATTTTACAATGTAGGAATTTTCACTCTTAAAAATAACGTGTGCCCGAAGCCTTCAGAAAATTAATGTTTCTAGCTCAGATGCCAGTGACCTTTCAGGTCAGAGCCCTGAGAGTCTTGGGTTTTTAAGGTCAATTTAACCAAACAGATCAGGTGTAAAATTGGAGCTTTTCTTTAGGTTTCTGTGTGGGGATGCCATATTTTTATCCCCCTGTTATTAATTAATGAGCACCTTCAGCCTAGGCAGAGTTCAATTGCAATCAAAGCTCAATGAACTTATCTGAACATTGGCAGTGAGATGTATTTGCAAACACATTTTGTTAGCTGCCTTAAGTCCTTTTGGAACAAAGCTGGGAACAGATCATCTTTTTGAAATATGCAAGCACAGTATTTCTTTACCCCTGGAGCATTCTCCTTTGAGATTAGACCTGTGCAGATCAGATACGCTTTATGCTTTAGCTAAAGTGCAAATAAACTTTGGATTTCACTGCCAATGTAATCAGCTTCTTTCTTCCTTCCCAGGTACCTCTGTGAGTGTTTCCACCTTTAATCTGGTGGCCATATCTCTGGAGCGATATGGTGCAATTTGTAGGCCCTTACAGTCTCGCGTGTGGCAGACGAAATCCCACGCTCTGAAGGTGATTGCTGCGACCTGGTGCCTCTCCTTTACCATCATGACTCCGTACCCCATTTATAGCAACTTGGTGCCTTTTACCAAAAATAACAACCAGACTGCAAATATGTGCCGCTTCCTACTGCCAAATGATGTTATGCAGCAGTCCTGGTAAGGAGGCATTGTGTTTATTTTTTTAAAATATAACTTGATACATCTGCAGCATGAGCAACTGGAATGCCTTGGCCAGAACACTTGGGAGATCAGGTTCCTGGAGATTTTTTGAGTTTCTAACCTCTAATGAGGCATTCTAACCTCATTCTAGAATACCAGTGAGAGCAAACACTTAGCTGGAGTGCTCTTTTTAAATGCCATATATAGATTGCTTCATTTTATACTATTGAAACTCTACAGAGTAGATAATTCTTATTCTGCCCACTTTAAAGATGAGGAAACTGAGGCCTGGAAAGGTCAAGTTGCCCAAACTCATAAACCAAACTCTCATGGGGGGCGCCTCTGTGCCTAAGTACTCCGCAGTATACTTCCAGAAGGTCTAGTGGAGATTTAAGCTAGGTGACTTGGAAAGCTACAATGTTCTAAAGAACTGAAGATAGAGCAGAGAGTGACTTCCAGATCCTGCGCGGCTATTCTTAGAGCTGCCTTGTGATGCTTGCCCAGAACACTTAACCAGAGAAAGGTGAGATTCTACTATCTGTTCCTTGGCTTACTGGCTGGGTAACTCTGGGCAAGTTCACACAACACCCTAAGATTCAGGTTCTTCATCTCTGCAGAGGTTAGCACAATAAGTATGCTTAAAATCTACCTCATTGGGAGGTTCTAAGATTCCAATAAGAAAATGAGCATAAAAATATCTTTATAAAGACATGATACAAACACAGAGCATTATGTTTACTAATTCCAAGGAGGTTTTAGAAGCAGGAAGTAGGCATTCAGAAACGAGAGGCTCAAAACAGCGATCATCTCTGCTTTCTCTGCCTTCCTCCCTCCATTTTAGCCAAGTAGTGTGCACACACAAGAATTATGTTACAAAGGAGAAGGATATTTCCAAGACCTGAAGAGGAATCTTATCAAAACCTGTCCAATTGCCATGAGAAATGGTCCCGCCGCTGTCAGCCTCTGACGATTTGATGGCCTAATTGTGTGGCCTTACACATGACAGGCTGCAGAAGTGATTTAGGGGCTGGGCTCATAAAGGAGGGGGCTGCGGGGACTCAGGAACTAAATGTGTTTAGAGAAAGCAGAGCTCTACCCTGCCAGGCTCTCTACCAAGCAGGCTACCGTGGAGAACTGATGCCCATGGAAATCTGTGAACGGCTCCTGGGTCAGAAAGAGACAGGATGCCTTATTTTATACAACAAAAAAGGAGATTTTCTATCATTCCTCCCTAGGCATTGGCTTGTTCTCTTGTTATAAAGTTGGCAAATTATGTATTGTAATGCTTAGGAGTAGTGACTCTAGAGTCATATTGCTTGGGTTCAAATTTCACCTCTATCACTATCTGTGGGACTTTGGACAAATTACTTAAGTCTCAATTTCCTCACCTCTAAAATAGGAATTAGGACAATAGTATCTACTTCAAAGGTTATTATAGGAGTTAAATGCACTATTATATGAAAATGCTCAGCCCAGTGTGTAGCACATACTATAATGATTCATTTTGGTAGTAGCTTTGAGATATAATTACATACTCTCATTATTTTTAAGCTACTGTTTTTAAAAAATTCATTCTTTTTAGACATACAAGATGGTAGAATGTATGCTGACATGTATATGCATGGAATAATTCCCATTCTTGTGGTTGTACATGATATGGAGTCACACTGGTTGTGTATTCATATATGGACACAGGAAAGTGATGTCAGATTCATTCTATGTTTCCCTATTCCCATCCCCCCTCCCTGTTGTGATTTTTTTTAATACAGGATCTCCCTCGGTCACTTAGGCTGTCCCCAAGCTCCTCAATCCTCCTGTCCCAGCCACCTGAGTATATGGGATCATGTGCATACTTCACCAAGCCCAGATTTTCATTATTTTTTAACATGTAAACTTGTTTCAGGCACAGAATCATGCCAAACTTTTCCAATTTGACTAGTCCTTCATAAGAGATTCCATCTAAAAATAGAAAAGAAGAAAACAACTTCTAATGACGGAACCTCCAGACGTGGAATTTTCAAGGGTATTGAATACTAGTAATTAATGTGTCTGCCCAGACCAGTTCAAATAAAGATGCCCCCAATCATCCCTTCCCATTTGAGTCTGAAGGTCCAGAGTTGCTGGTAATTGGATTTCTTCCAATTTTATTAGGCACACATTCCTGTTGCTCATCCTCTTCCTTATTCCTGGAATTGTGATGATGGTGGCCTATGGATTAATCTCTTTGGAACTCTACCAAGGAATAAAATTTGATGCTAGCCAGAAGAAATCTGCTAAAGGTAACTATCTTTAAATTGTATCTTTATGTCAAAAGAGCATGAAAACTTGTTGTCTAAGCTTGAACAGACACACCCAGAGTGTTTCTAGAATATACTGGAGCCTTTAAAAACATTCTTATGAAACTCTGTGTCATAGGCCCCGTCATGGGTCCCAGCCTCTATTTCTTCATCAACCAGATGGGGAAAGAATTCCTTTCAAAAGGGTACCAGGTGGAACAAAAGAAGATAAAACACATATACAGACTATAAGCAGAGGGCCACATGTCTCAGAACTTCTGTCATCCTGTACTCAATGGACACCCTGCAACAGTCCAAGCTGATTACAATGCTGGCCTGTGTTTGCATCTCTCCAAAGGCCTTAGAAGAGATCTGACTGACCCCCACAAGCCCCATCCCCTCTCCTCCCTCTCATGCTCATTCTGCAGTGACCACAAAGCCTGACCCCTTCCCCATTCATTACAACCCACTAGCCACTAAAATTGTCCCAACAAACCTGTGTTGACGTAACTTTTTCCTTCTCATTCCACCACCTCACTTGACTTTTTATTATGTAGATAACTTAGTTTTGCCAACTTCTGTGGTTTTCCTTAACTTTTTCTCATTATTGGGATTCCTTGCAATCAAAGCTCTCTGGAAACTTAGCAAGCAAGCAGGTGCTTCCCCTGGGGACAAGGAAAGACAGGAAAATAGTGTGAATAAATATTCATTAGCTAATAATTTCTATCCTTATAATAGGTTGTGCCAGGTATTATTCTTTATTGTGTCATTCCTATATGTTATTAAAATTGTATGTATATTTATTATTAAAATCATATATAATTTAACTAGTTTTAAGTGGCTTTTCATTGGAAGCAGAGACCTAGTCCAGATCAATACATACCCAACGTCACCGAGGCCAAGGTTGTCTTTCTAACTCTCCAGTCCCGGCTTGGCTTGGCCTCCCGGATGGAGGGAGGCTGAGGATCCATGCCCTCTGTCTGTCATGACCCTTCCTGCGCAGTAAGTGATGTCACTTGCCCACCCAGAGAGGAAGCCCAGCACGGGTAGCAGCAGCCGATTCGAGGACAGCGACGGCTGCTACCTGCAGAAGGCCCGGCCCCCGCAGAGGCTGGAGCTCCAGCAGCTGTCCCCGCGCAGCGGCATCGGCAGGCTCAACCGCGTCAGGAGCAGCAGCTCGGCCGCCAACCTGATGGCCAAGAAGCGGGTCATCCGCATGCTCATGGTCATCGTGGTCCTCTTCTTCCTGTGTTGGATGCCCATCTTCAGCGCCAACGCCTGGCGGGCCTATGACACCGCCTCTGCCGAGCGCCACCTCTCAGGGACGCCCATCTCCTTCATCCTCCTGCTCTCCTACACCTCCTCCTGCGTGAACCCCATCATCTATTGCTTTATGAACAAACGCTTCCGCCTCGGCTTCATGGCCACCTTTCCCTGCTGCCCCAATCCGGGGCCCCCAGGGCCGAGAGGAGAGGTGGGAGAGGAGGAGGAAGGCAGGACCACCGGGGCGTCTCTGTCCCGATACTCCTACAGCCACATGAGCGCCTCCGCGGTGGCCCCGTGAGCAGCCTCCTGCAGGAGGATGAGGAGTGCAAGTGGAGAAGCGAGGCCGGGTTCCTGTGGGAGCTCTTCCTCGTCTGCTTTCCATCCATCCTCCAGTTCCAGAAGAAGCACTGCCAGGTGGAGCCCCGACTTGGTTTCCAGGTAGTTCAAGGCAAGACATTCTCAGTAACATTCACCATCAGAAAACCTCAGCAAGCCATTGATAGTCCCAGGGACTCAGGCTGCAAAGGTAATTACCAAGCACATGTTCAAAATGGAGATTCAGAACCTACTGAGTTTCAGAAAGTTCTGGAACACTCAAGGTGGGCTCTTGCATCCGGTAGTGATACTTCCATTCTCTGCTTCTTCTGCTACTGAAGAGTGGTGGAGGCTGCTTGCCCCAGGGAGTACCCTGGGCTTTCACATCCACATGGTGTCCACCAAGGGGAGGGAAGCAGATCTCTTCTCACCATTTTATAGGAGTAGAACAATATGGGTTTTTTTCCTCTTAAAGTTAGCCAGGACAGAGGCATAAGCTTATGTTGTCATCAGAAGAGCAAAAAGAATGTTGTCTGAAACAGAATTTAGAGCTCATGTTTCTACAAAGAGAAGAAAGTAGAAGGAAATAGCCAGATGGAATGTTATCTTACCATAAGCTTGTTAAGTAGCAGAGGTGCATAGAATGTTCCTTCTACTTTAATGGTATAGATTGCTTAACTTCTCCTTTATGTGGTGATTTAACATCTTAACTTCTCTGCCTCCACTTATTTTTTTCATATTCATCTACACTTCCTCTTCCAGAAAGGTTTTCCGGGTACAAAGGAGAATTGTAAGTTAGGTGAATCTGGCCAAGGGTAAAATGTCGATAGTCAAGACCCAAAGCAGAAGTGGTGTCATTGAATTTAGTTAGCAAACAGCTTTTGAATGCCAACACTGTCTATGCTTTTAAACACAACCGAGTATTTGTTAATAATCAGCTAATTCTATGTGTATGTATACACTGGACACATAGTTATATTCTTTACATGTAAGGAAACTCTGGTGTGTTTAAAAATAGAATTGATAATGGATGCTGGAATTCAGCTAATATTATTGTTTCATCTTCCTTCATAGACATACCAGTTCATGTGAACTTGTTCTTGGCAAAATTAATTGAAACATTTCTCCTCTAACTAAGAAATCTCAATTTAAAACAAGATGTGTATTACATGTTCAGATACCAAGAAGTGCATTTCTAGAATAGTATGTACCAACCTCGACTACTGCATTGCTTGTTTTTTACTTTAAAAGCAACCTTGTCCTGTTTGTTTAGATAAATATGGACATCTTTGACAGATGCATGCTTGCAGGCTAGCGTGGGAAATAAACAAGCACACAATTTTTTTTAAAAAAGGAAGTTCCCAGCTTCATGCCTTCAACTATCTGAGAAGTGAGTGATTCTTTTTCTTTTTCTTTCAGAGGCCTTAACCAATCATTGATCCAGGCCTGAGGCTCTGTGTGGTATATCAGGGCCAGTGATTTCAGCTGTGGAAGGGCAAGGAAGAGGGTGATAAGGAGCATTGGGGTAAAGGATGCTGTAGTGTTTGGCCAGATGTGAGCATTGCTTTGGCTTTGGCTTGGGTCATAGTCCTGGGCTGAGAAGAAATGACTCGGTGTGACCATCCCTCACATGGGGTTTTCAAGCTAGACCATTCCTTCCTCTGACCACAGTCTTAAAGATTTCAAGGTAAAAGTTCAACCAACTAAAATGTTCACTGCTAAAATTTTAATGATAAAAGGTATAAGAAATAAAATTATCTTCAATATTTGAGTAGGTCCTATACTACTCAATTTTCCTGCCAGACTACACAATTACTACACAATTTTCCTGCCAGAAGTATAAGTTTTCTCCTCTGGCAGTATTAGCATATAAATAAAGATAAATTAGTATATGCCCCACTATTAGAAACCTCTAGAAGTTCCAAAGATATTTTACCCTAAAAATAAAGTTCTTATATTTAGCTAAAAAAAAAAAAAATACAAATGCACAGTTAAACTCTAATTGGATAAACAATTAATAGTTTTTAGTATGATTATGTTTCATACACTAAAATACATCTTGTATTTTATATGGCACCCTGAAATACTTTTAAAAAGCATATAAAAATATAAACAAGATTTCCAACATAAAGAGCAATTAACTGCCTCTGTTAATTTATTGGTAGATCTTTCGCTTATTGGAAGCTTTTTTCTAAAAAGAGGAAAAATGCTATTAACTTTCAGAATCTGTTTCTGATCTTTGGAAAGCTCTGTTGTACTGATTAAAAAGAAATTAATGTAATGTTCTTCTCAAACTTTGTTTACTGCCTCTATTTCATGCTAAAGTAGATTACTAATTTGACTTTGAACTGAAGTGGCCAATAGAATTAAGAAAACAACTACATCAATTTTCTGGTATTTTTCCAGTGTCTTCGGGTACTTTCCTTCTCGCCAGAGTGATAAGCTAGAGCACTGGAATGGAGAGTTGTAACCTTTGCTCTTTAATTAAATTGTGTGTCTCAGTGACTTCTTGTGCACCAGTCACCGTGGTAACCTCTTCTAACAAACTTGTGGGAATGAAAAAATCAGTGCCTGGATGTCCAGTGCCTGGTTACCATGTCCCTATATGCTTAACAGTGTCCCTCTCTTCAAGTAAAATGTGATTGTCATGAAATGAGTGATGAGTTGAGCCCCACTGTATTTTCCTCCTGTGTTTTGCCAGTAAACTGCATACAGTAAGTGTTCAATAAATGTAGTGACTGACTGCTGTAGCTCCTCCTGTGTTTTTGGTGGCCTTTCTTTCTGTCTGCAGCCATAGGCAGACTCATTTGTGAGAGTGGGAGGAGCAGAATTCCTACCAGACTTTTCCCAGTCCATACGCATCCCCACCCAAGGTCCTGATGACTGTAACCTTGACTGTGACCTCTCCCTCCCTCTTCCTATAGCCTTGGCCATGCCCTCTCTCTCCTCTCTCCTCGGTGAGGTGTGTAGGGAGAGGGTGAACATAATCCATGATGTTACTTAAGAGAAGGTGTCCTTGCTATTGATGGTGTAATGGAGACTGGGAACTCCTGATTGGTAGCAGTCCTTAGCACTGGTACCCCTGATCTCATTCCCTTTAAATGAGTTGAAAAAAAAATCCTGTCCAACTCCCTCTTGAGGGCTGATCAGAGTTGTCAAGGCCCACAGCTTGGCTGGCTGTTCCTCCCATCCACTTGCACCCCTGCAGGGCCTCTTTGAGAGCCTGGGCCACCCCCACTCATGCCGTGCCCACTGCTTCCCTGTGGCTGCCTCTCAGCTCCCTCTTGTGTGTCTGACCGCTCTGACTTCCGGCCCCCTCTCAGTGGAACATAGCTTCCATTTCCTAGGGCTGCTCCTGCAGACCAGGCCCAGCCCAGCACACCACACCCCATCTACCACCTCCTAGAGGCACAGTCTGCGTGCAGCTCCCCCTTCTCACCCAGGAAGAGAGTTGGACAGGCACAATTGTCCAGCCCTCAGCATTGTGCACGGATGCTACAGATGCTCAGGAAATGTTTCAGGGAATAGACGGCTGAGTGAATGAACAAATGAAACTGAACAGCTTGTTCCTCGGTGCAGGCCCTGCTCAGGCCAGTTGGGCAGGGCACAGTTCCCAGCCGGGGCTTCCTGGGCAGTGGCAGTGCAGCTTGATCAGGGTGAAGCTGAGCAGAAAGTCGTGCTCTCTTTCCACCCATCCACACAGTATGTGACATCCAGCGCAACTTTTCTTAAGAATATTTTTTGTTGTAGATGAACACGATGCCTTTATTTTCTTTATTGATTTTATGTGGTGCTGAGAATTGAACCCAGTGCCTCACACATGCTAGGCAAGTGCTCTACCACTGAGCCACAGCCCCAGCCCCATCCAGTACACATTGCTTGCCACTCCGAGGACCCTAAAAACCACTTCTGTAGGTAAAAAGGTGCAGTCCGGAGATCTGTGTCCCAATTTCAGTGACTGTCACTAACAGGTTGTGTGGTACCAGGCAAGTCACATCCACTGCCAGGGGACCTGCCTCCTCTTGTGCATAATGAGGGAGGAGGGGTTGTGGCTTCATGTCTGATGCCGTGTGACTTGGAGGGGCAGAATTTGCTGTCCTTCATTATTTCCCACCCACCCCCTTTCATCTCACTGGCTTTACATTGACTTAACGATTAGAGAAGGTCTTTGACACCCATGCATACAAGCCTCTGAGGACGGCTGTCAGGGAGAGGGGTCAAGTCCCAGCAAGGAGTCTCCACACTCCCAGGCCTTCTAGGTCATAGCTTCCCACAGACACAAAAATCCACTCCTCTAACAAATTTGGCCTAGGAATGACAGGGGCACCTATGTTTACTGAGCCCTCTTCCATCCACATAGGCATTGGGCAAGTCCCTGTGACAAAGGTGACAACAGGTGACAGTGATGAATGAACGCTACCTGTGGATTCTTATTTAATTCTGCCAACGACACATGCGAGGTGCCATTCTCCACATCTCACCGGTGAAGAAACTGAGGCTCAGCGTGGGTGGCAACAGGTCCAAGGTCAGACGGCCAGTACGTGAGGAGGGCAGAGGAAGCCCTGTTTTAATTCCCCAGGCTGCTGCTGGGATTAGGGAACATTCATTCTTCTAAGTGATCAGTAGCTGGCTGTTCAGTGACCTGTGATGATTTCCAGTCCCTGGTCCTCTGCTGTCACAATCCTAGGGAAGGAGGTTCCTGTCCTGCCCTTCTCCTGCCCCCTTGGACATTTGGCCCTCACTCCAGCCACCACCCACCCCCGCCCCTGCCGATGATGTGAAAGCTGGGTTTCTGCGCTGATGTCCTGGATGCTTCTGTCTCTGTGTTATTTTTAGGAGGAAGATAATACCCTTTGCCCCTCTCAGGAAAGCCCAGAGACAGGCTGGGAAAAGCAGCTTCCTTGGCTTTGGCAAGTGCTCAGCATTATTAAGACAGATCTGTTCTATCAGAATCATCAGAAAGGAGGCACGCACAGGCCAACCGACCCACCCGCCTGCAGTGTGGACAGGCCTGATTTCCCCTCCATCTGTCACCTTTCCATCCAGTCCCCCTCACCCCAAGGTCACGCTTCCTTTCCAACCTTCCTTGCAGATCAGTCAGAACGGACCGATTTGCTGCTCCCCACACCCTTCCTTGTACTCACGTCTTCCTCAGTCTGGAATATTCTCCCTTGTCTTGAGCACTTTCTCATAAACACTTGCCATTCTCATGGCTCAGATCATCTGTTTCTTCCCCATAAAGCCTCCAAGTCCCTCTATCAGAAAGGATTTCCCCCTCCTCAAGCATGCCTGTGTGTACTTGTGGTGTCTAACTTGGGTTCATCTCTCCACCCCACTCCTTACCACTCGCTAATGAAGCCCCACTACATGGGCACATTGACAGCATTATGTTCAAGGGAAGAAAAATCCAGTTTCAAGGAATGAATCATGATGGATCCGTGCCAGACACTACCACTACTACTTCCCTTTTGCAGGTGATTGGTTTAAGGATTGCTTTTTGTTCCAGTTCTGGCCATGATGACTAACAACAGGCTCCCTGGTTTAAAAAAGAAAGAAAGCCCTAATTTATGGCAAGTTGGCTGAATTCTCTGGTGTAAATATTTCTACCAGGGTCAATTTCGAGTTATCAGTGTGATATCATCCAAACAGGGAGCTGGGAAGAGATGGACTGGAGCACACTATTGTATGAGCTCTACCATGCAAATAGAGGCAGCATAAATCACCAAGCACATAAACAATTGCTAAATGTAGTAATTAGGAAAGGATGTATTTAGAGTATTTATTACCAAGTATCCTGAAAATTAAACAACTGGCTCTTACAAATCAATATAAGCCAAAATGGGCACACCCCTGGTTCTCACCAGTGAAATAGGAAGAACGGTCCACTTGGGGTTCCTGGGTTTGCTGTTCAGCATTGTGCTTCAATACTGAGCAATCCCCAAATGTAGCACAGAGCATTGAACATGAACGTGTTCAAAACATGTTTTATGGACAGATCCTTCATCTATAAAATATTCAGGCTAGATCAGGGGGTTTGTAAATTTTAACACAGAAAACCATATCCCACCATCACCCCCCAAAAACTCTATGGAATCTAAAATGGGAAAGAAAGCATAGTTGAAGGAATGGGGGCTTTGAGACCCTCCCTTGACATCCCAATGGGACCCCCTGGGATCCACAGAACATGGTTTGAAAACCAGTAATTTGGATCCACTTAGAGACCAAAAATCTGTGATGCTAAGGTCTGCAGTATCAGCTTTTGTTGGGTCTAGCCAGTGACTTCAATTCAACTCCATCTCACAAGACCTTAATTTCTGGATGTGCCAAGCACTTGGTTCTTAGATGGAGCAGACCACCTTCCATTATACTCTCAATTACAAACCCTCATACGTGCCCTCCTGGCATCGCTACAAGACTCTCTGTATGGTTTCCTGCCAGAGATGCTGCCGGGGGCCTAGGTATTGTTCTCCCCAGCAGCCACCAGGACTCCCATCTTCCCTGGGCTGGCTTGTCCTGGCAATCATCACAGGCCTGCTCCAGCCAGCAGGGTGATGGAAGGTTTCCAATCTTCCTGTCTGACAACCAAAGGTCCCCAGCACGGCCTCTATCCCTGTATTACAGGACCACAAATTCTTAGTTCCCAAACCTCCAGTGGAAGGGTTAACTACCTCAGACCTGAGTCCTATCTTACCTCCTGCCATTTTGACTCCCCATTCCTGCCTGATGGAAATTTCCAGAAAGTCTCACCCCTTGGAACTTGCATGGTATCAGCTCAGAGGATCAGCAGCAAGCCTGACCCCAGGCACCTTGTATAGCCCGGACCTCAGTTGGGAGTTTATACAACTCACCCCTCTGCACAAAAGGAAGGAGTCCAGGGTCTGTGGTGAGGAATATATGGATCCCCTTCCCTGTGGGCCACAGCATTTAGTTGTGGGAAGACTCACAGACTGTATGTCCAGCAGACTTCCTGGCACGGGCTGAAATTCGTCCCCCTAAAATGCATTTGTGTTGAAGTTATAACCCTAATATTGACTGTGGCTACGTTTGGACACAGGACCTTTAAAGAGATGACCCAGCAAAAATGAGGCCATGAGGGTGGCCCTAACACAATTTAACTTTAAAGAAGAATAGGACAGCCAGGCTGGGGCTGGGGCTCAGTTAAAGTGCTTACCTGGCAAATGGGAGGCCCTGGGTTCGATCCCCAACACTGGAGAAAAAAATAAATTAAAAAGAAGAGGAGGCCTCACAGAGAGATCACCAGGTGAAGAGGCAGCCAAGACGAGCACCCTTCCCAGAAGTCAACTGCTGAGCCCTCGACCTTGACTTGTCACCTCCAGACTATGGGGGAGGGGAAATAAATCTCTGTTGCTTAAGCCACCCAGGCTGGGCTATCTGTTATGGCAGCCTGAGCAAATTAAAACACCACCACCGCCCCTCCTGAAGGGCACAGGCCCAGGGGCCGCTCTCTTACCAAGGCCCAGAACCAGCCCCAGCTGGTCAGAAGAACCTCCGAATGCCTCAGAACCTACCGGGGTAAGGCCTGGGGCTAAGACCTCACACCTGCTCCCAGACTCCCCTCCTGCAGCTGCCTGTGACTTTCCAGCCTGGTCCCTAATTTCAGTAACTGCCCTCAAGGACAGAGCACAGCTGTAGCCAGAAAACAGCCAGTAGGGGCAAATAAACAAGAGGGACAGCAAGAGGCAAACAGCTAAGGGGGTTTCAGCCCCAGCTGAGAAATTCTCCAGGGGCAGAGTCAACGGATCCCCAGGCCTAAAGCCGCAGGTGTTCTCTTGGATGCCTTCCAGGGGTGGGGTTGCCAGATCACACACAAAATGCCACTTCAAACTGAAGTTCAGATTCATAGTGAATAGATTCTCGGCATATGCGTGTCCCATGCAGCGTGCAGCAGCCCTGTCCAGGGGCCATCTGCAGAGCCATTGTGGGGCCATGGGGAAGGAGGCCTGGGAGAGAAGTCAAATGTGACAGGCGCTGTGCTGTGACTGCACCCACGAGGGCATGACCAGGCGGCCCATAACAGATGCTGAGTTAGTTAGAGTGATGGGTCTCTGTCACCTCCCTGCCCTACACCCCCTCCTTTGGAGTTGAGTCAAAGAACCTCAGATGTTTCCGTTTCCGAGCACGGCTGCAGAGGATCACCACAAAATTAGTGGCTTAAAACAACACAGATTCATGATCTTACAGTGCCGAAAGCCAAAGGTCTGACCCAGTGACAGCAGCTCTGCATTCTTTCTGGAAATTTGAGGGGAGAATTCGTTTCTTACCCTTTCTAGTTCCTTGGCTCCTGGCACCTCCACCATCTTCAAGGCCAGCAGTTGGAACCTTCAAATCTTTTTCCTCTCCCTCCCCTCCCTCCTTTTCTTCCCACTGCCTCCTCTCCCCCTCCCCTTCCCCTCCCTCTCCCCCTCCCCTTCCCCTCC
>JAJEJO010001840.1:67890-193953 GCA_020662805.1 Glaucomys volans | reverse complement strand
CTTCCCCTCCCTCTCCCCCTCCCCTTCCCCTCCCTCTCCCCCTCCCCCTTCCCTCCCCCTCCTATCTCCTTCTCTGACTCTACATTCCCTTTTATAAGGACCCTTGTGATTACATCGCTCACCTGGATGGTGGGACCATATTTACAGGTTCTGAAGATTAGGACAGACACATTCTTTGGGAGGGGGATTAACCTATCTGCCAAAGTGTTTCTCCCATGTGACATCTGCCACCTTGTCAAGGCTACAGTAGGGAAAGAACTAGGTTTGACCAGGGTCCATAGCTAGATATATACAAGGACAGTGCAAGAAAACCAAGGCTTTATAAATGCTGGGGGTAGAGACTTAAGTAGAAATATGGACAGCAAAGGGAAGGAGATGGGAGTAGGAAGGAGATGGGAAGGGAAGAGATGGAAGTGTAGACTAAGGCTGAAATATAAAGATGCACTCAGACAACATATTCCAAAGGGTCTGACAGGCCATGCCTTCTGCTCAGGCTTCCCCACTCCACCCTGGGGGACACTTCTGGTGCTCTAAGACTGCCTTAAATATCACTTTCCGCCAGGTCTCACTGGATTTGGGCAGAGCGCACAGATGCTCTCTCGAGAGCACAGCCCTGGGGGGGCCAGGAGCCCAGCACCATCATAGCCTCAGTTCTGCATGCAGACACCTGGGGAGGGAGACCCTGACCCTTCAAAGTGGTCACGACTGTTTGAGATCACCAGGGCTGCCATAACTAAGGGCCACAGTCTGGGTGGCTTAAAGAGCAGAACCTATTGCCTCACAGTCCTGTGAGTCCAAGAAGGAGTCACCAGGGCAGGCTCTTCCCAAGGACGTGAGGAGAACCTGCTCTGGGCTTGGCCCTACCCTCGTGGTTGCTGGGCCTCTCTCCTACCGCTACTTCTGCCCTCACGGGGTGTTCTTCCATACGCGTGTCTCTGTCCAGATTTCCTCTTCTTATAGAACATCACTTATCTTAGATTAAGACCCACCCTAATGAACTCATTAACTAATTGCATCTGTAATGATTCCATTTCCAATTAAGGTCACATTTGGAGGTGCTGAGGGATTAAGACTTTCACATATAGATTTTGGAGAGACATGATTCAACCCATAACTAGTGTCTAGAGACTTTTGGTCTCTAAATTTCACAGTTTTCTGTGAAGTAGGTACAAATCACTTGTACACACAAAGCATTCATGTCTCCCTCCATGTGTGAATGACATCTGACTCCAGATGTGTATGTAAAAAGCATACAAGCCCCTGGTTACTCAGCTTAGGACAAAAAGCTGTTTCAGATGCACACATCTCCCTCCCACCTTCCAGCTCCTGCAGGTGGGTATAAACCTCATTTTATGTTGAGACCTTAAGAGATGGAGCACCCTGCCCAGAGCCGTATCACCCATGATGGCAGAGCAGGGAGCTTCACCCTCAGGACACACACACCCATTGGCTCCTCAGAAGGACACCAGGTCTAGGATTCACCCAAGGACTTCCCTAGGAAACAGAGTACTCTGTAGGCCACTGCAGATGCTTGAGTCTGGACTCCTCTGGTGACATCGTTGAGGTGCAGGAAGGGCTGCCAGTCAGGGCACAGTTTCCCAAGGAACAGGCACAAGGGAAACCTGGACCTAAGTGGAGGCCAGACTCCAGAGGCCATGTGACCCGGCCCTTTGGAAGTGTAGGTCTTTCTAACTATATAAATAGGACTTCTGCCCCAGAGCAGGGCAATGTTGCAGGGATTCCCTGGCAAAAGTAAAGGAAGAGAAAGAGCATTCTCAGACATTAGTTTGCAGGAGAAACAGGAAGAGTTCAGACAAATTCAGATTCCTGGTCTCCATCCCCAGGGTCTGGTGTGGAGCTCAGGAATATGCATTGCTTGCCAACTCTGCAGGTGGTCCTTATGCAGGCAGCTCATGGGGTACATTTTCAGAATCTCTACTCTGGAAATTTCTGTTCTTCAGCAGGTTTGACTCCCTCTTTTCCAAAACCAGGATTATGGGGCAACAGGTCTCACCACAGACCCGTGCCTGTGAGCCACTGGAAGGTGAGTAAGTCACATGAGTCACAGACCAAGAACTAAAAAAGTAAGGGCAGGGAAGGAGTGCCAGCCATCTTGCTCCATAGACATTATGGAACAGGTAAGGAATTGTGGCATGGCCAGGGAGAGAGGTGGCATGTATTGGGATGGGCACAAGGTATATGATGTCACTCACCTTCCCAGCAACAGCCTCAGATTCTCCCTCTGAGGCTGGACTCCAGAGGCTCACAGGCAAAACCACCAAGAACTGCTCAGTAGTGGCAGAGCTGGCGGTGAGACCCCACCACAGGCTGACAGCCCATCCTTGCTCCTTTGAAGAACAATCCTATGGAAACAAGGAGAAAAGCAGTATGTCGTGGCACTAACATGCCAGAATCCAGAGCTGCACACCTGTGTTTGTTCTTGGGCGCTTCCCCTTGCTAACTCTGAGCCCCTGGGCAAATTAACAAGCTCCCAGTGTCTCTGTTTTTTTGTTTTTGTTTCTGTGTGTGTTGCTAGGGTTTGAACCCATGAAGCAAGCTAAACACTCACCCTACATCCTCTGCCCCCAGTCTCAGTTTTATTATCCATTGAATGGGAGAGGAGAGCAGTGTCCATCTCCAAAGGAATTACAAAGAACATTTTTAAGCACTTACATCAAATTACTCAAAAGCATTGAAGTAATTAACCGATGAGATTTGGTTGGAATTGCTGCTTTCTCCTTCTGGCAAGCGCATACAGAGGAAAATGGCACAAAGTAGATGATCAAAACAATCTTTGCTGGATTCTAGACTCCTGCACCATCCCTCACTGGTGGTTTCGCAATGCATCGCTATGCACCTGCCAGGCGGACTCTCACTCTGCCTTCCTGGCAAGCTGCTTCTGTGTCCACCCTCAGACTGCAAGCCTGGGGCGAAGGACAGGTCTAGGGCCTTTGATTTTCTCCATGGTTCTTGGCACAGGGTTTGTCTGAGAGGTGTACCAATGTCATGAACCAGCCCCTGGGACCGCCTGGACAGAAGACAGATGGGGCTGGTTCCCACAGGACAGTCGCATCCTTTCCCCTGGCCCTCCTCCCATGGGTTAGAAGTGGGCTCACAGGGCCCTCCTTCCCTGAAAAGCTGGAAACCCCACTCCCCCTCACTGCCCTAATGCCGCTCCTGATAGACACGCGCGGCCAGTCCCCTGCGGTCACAGCCTGTATCCCAGCAGCTGCAGTGCTGGACTGATGCACGAAGCGGGAGGTGCGGGACGTGGCTCCCCACCAGCCCTGGGCCGCGCAGGTCTCCACACTGCCCACCGCTGGGTTCCGACAATGCGAGTCTCGCTCACGGCTCTTGCCTGTTGGAATCGGGAAGCGGCATCACCTGGGCCAAAGAAAAACCTCCCGGGCCTCTCCAGTTCTCCGGCCTCACTCCTGTCGTCTACCTGTGTGCGCAGGGAGCCCAGCGCCTGCAAACCGCACCGTCCCAGCCACAGGGGACAGGCTCTGCGCGTGCGCGCCACAGGGCACGCGATTTCTTCTTTTTAGCAGGACAATAATAAAACTACACTTATTGACTATGAAGATGACCTTTATTATTGAATTTCCTGTGGACAAAATAATCTCATTAAGAGGTTCTGACACTCCAGTTCCTGGCCCCTGACCCTTTGTGCCAGGGGATTTCTCAGATGTGCCAAGCGTACTGGACAGTGGTGGGACCCCAGTTTCCAGTCCAAGAATATAAAGGTCTGGAAAGGAAATGAAATCTGATCTGTTTTAGCACAAGGAATAGAGTAAGCAGAGCTGGGGTTTGGGGTGATGGAAAGTGGAGGAGCGTTTCAGAGAGGGGAGCCCTTTATAAGGTTATGGTGTGTGGGTGAGGTGGGGGAATGGGGGTGACCTGACTTAAAGACCCTGAGCCCCCCTTGAGAATCATTGCATAGCTCTGTTAGGATGCATGAAAATGGAAAGATATTAATGCAATTCCCAGCAGGTGGTGAGACTGGTACAGACTACCTATGTAGGAACCAGTTCTTGTTCAATAAAGATGCTCCCCCAGCCTCTGGGGAGCATATCCTTTTTTGCCCCATAGATATCTGACTTGACTGTGTGACTTGATTTTGCCAAAAGAATGGAGGTGGAAGTGACAGTGGGCAAGTTTTCAGCCCATTCAAAAAGACATGGAATGTTTCCACTAATGCCTCAGTTTGCAGCTGGTCCAAGAAGGATGAGAGACATGTGGAGCAGATCTAGATGTCACCTACAACTTGGAGTTGAGCACAGCAGGGCTCTGCACAGGGCAGCTGAATCCAAGTTGATAAATAGACCTATGAGGGAGAAATATGTCACTGAGTTTTGGATGGTTTGTTACACAGCATTACTGTAGCAGTAGCTGACTGATGCACAGTCCTTTCCTGGTTTCCTACCTTTTCTATGTGTCCCCCCTGCTTTCTTCTCTGCTTTCTCCTTATCAAAACTCTTCATCTTAAGGTCTTGGGTCAAATCCTTACATCTTAAACTAAATTTCAATTGCAGATTTGCCTTTTCCAAACAGGAGCTTTCCAAGCCACGTGTCTCTTTGCAGAAAGAATGACTTTGCTATTAGGGTCTCAGGAACTGGCAAGCAGATGAGAATGGCATTGACAGGCAGGTGACATCTTTCTTGGATCTCATTTCACACTCCTAGCAGCCTACAGTGAGGCAGATCCCAGCATAGCTGATTTTTGAGGAAGGTTCAAAATTCTGCAAGAAGGTCTCAGCAAAAACCATGTGTCCATTGCCTTCTCTCCTCTCTTGGAGAATGTTGGACCCTGGTGGCAGCCCTAGCTGGGTGTGTGAGGGCTTTTCCTCCCTGCCCTCCTGTGGTTTGGCCTGATCCCCAGTCGAAATGGCAGTATGTGTTCAGGAAGATGATTAATGTTAGCAGAAGGCTCCAGAGAATCTCTCAGGGCCCTTTTGTTTATTAAATAAAAAAGTCCATGTTTAAATATAATGTCAAAGGTATGACACATGAACATGATCCAGGACAGGCTGCCGGCTTTAACCTTGAATAACTACATGCTCTTCAAGTTCTGACTCCCAGACTCTGAAGATTTTCCAGGAGGCCCCAACTGCCCAAAGAGGAGGTCAGCTCTGGCCAGCGGTGCCCGTCCACTTCTTCCTATCAACTGTTCTTAGTGGAGGAGGCTGTGGTTTTTGCGTTCGGGACAGGATATAGCAAGGTCAGTATGGAGCACTGCAGAAGGCCACCCCCTGGCCACCCACAGCCCTAGGCTCCTCCAGCTCCAGCGCTCATCCTTCACCAAGAAGCTACCATGTGCAGGCAGCTCCAGCAACTGGAGATACCCGAGTACCTGACATTGCCCACTCCCCTGGCTTAACCATCCGGTTGCGAGAGAGACCACACACGGCTAAACCCACCCATCCACAGTGGGATAAAAAGGACCAGGAAGAAAATTAAACAGGGTGACATGATTCAGTTATAAAAGTGGGGGCCAATTATGTGGCGTGGTTGAGGAGTAAGGGAGCAGAAGTTCCTATGCAGCTTCCCCTGGACAGTCACTCCAAGTACCTTGTGGATTTAACTCACTTAATCTTCACAGCAAACCCTATAGGGTAGGGACTCTTCCCTCCTTTTTCACAGATGAGGAAACTGACACAAAGAGAGGTCATGTAACTTTCCCTGAGCCACACAGCTAGGAAGAAGTGAGGACTGGAAGGCAGGCCCAGGGTTGAGGTCACCATCCACTCTCCTACCCTCAGGGGAGTGGGTAGGAGCCTCGTGGGTGCAAGTAGGTTGGAGGTGAACCTGAGCAACAGGTGGGGGCCAGGCCAGGATCTGTGTTCACTCTGGTGTCATTGCTTAAAGATCCTCCTTTCCTGCGGAACTGGAAACCCCACGAGGGCTGATGCTGCTTCCCCAATGCTTAGTACAATGTTATTTGATGTATAAGTTTCTTTAACGATTCTCCTCAGACTCACCAATTACTTAAATAATTAACTAATGAGTGTTACCCTTTGTAACCGGTGTCGAGTCCTGCTTCCTCAGGTGTTGAAGAATAACGCCGTAGAAGCAGACCGAGGCAAGTGCAGAGTGGAAAATAAAGTTTTATTAAAGAAAAGTAAAAACAGACTTCTCCTGGGTGGAAGAAGGGGACCCAAAGGCGGAATCCGTGTGGCGAGTAAATCCTGTCCTTTTTATAAGTTTTACTCTCTTGTTCCCCCCCCCCCCCATTCTTCCTCCCTGTCTAGGCCCACTTTTGCAGGTGAATGGCAAAAGCGGAGAAGCAGATGGGCAGGGGGAGGGCTGAAGCCATAGCAGGTAATGTCCCAGCGGGTGTTAATTAGCAACTCCTTGCCTATAGTTCTCAATAAGGGCAGGTAAACCTGGTAATCAATGGGCTCCGGAGATCTTTGATATTCCATTCCCCAGGGCAGCCTCCAACTTCCAGATGCAGGTGGTTTTCATGTCCTCCATTTTCTCAATTTGATCCGATTTCTTTTATTTCTACACTAACTACCTAACCAGTTCTGGCTTCATGAGCATTGGGTCAGTCTAATGTTGGCTTGAACCCAAACAGTTTCACCTGTTTACTCTTCATCCTTGAGGAGCTTACTTAACCTCTCTGATCCTCTCTTTGATTTTATGCACAATGGGGATGATAAAGCAACTGCAAGGTGGCTGTTGGAAGGAGTAAATGAGATAGTGCTGATAAAGAGTAGGAGCAAGGCCACAGGATGGGCCCTACAGAAATACTGGTACCCCAATTTTTTTCCCTGCTACAAGCAAACCCTGAATCATTCCAGTGACAGGATTCCAATGCAGAATCTTGAGCTGAGAGGGACACTAAGCCTGGGTGTTCAAAATGTAGTCCAAGGACCAGCCCCCTGGCTAGTTGGAGGTCATCTCAGCCTCCACCATGGACCCCCTGAAGCAGAACTTCTGGGCGAGATGCCTGGTTATCTGTACATGGGAGAAGCACTGCCCCGATTTCCAGAGGATTCTGGTCATCACAGACAAAGTTGGCGTAGGTGGAGCCTGCCCCAGCCCAGGGCCCCAGGTCTGGGTACTGTCCTGTCCTAAGCCTTGAACCCCATCCCTCTGGCCTCCTGCTGCTCCAGGCCTGGGCCTCACACAGCTGCAGTCCATCTGCCACTCCTACCTGGGCTTCCAATGAACTGAGAGCCACCCTGTCACATGCCCACCCTCCACCAATCCGCTGGACTGGGGAGAATCCAGCAGCAGCTGTGCTAGGAGAGCCGGGCCTGCTGGCTCCCTGCCAGGGGGCTCTCCTTTGCAGTCCTTAGGGCCTCTGCGTGCCCGCACGACACAACCAACAAGGTCCTGGCCTGTGCACAGGGCCTCCTTTCTGAATCGTCAGCCACAGGAAGAACCCCTGAAGACAGAAGCGTGGGTGAGGCCAGATTCTTCCAAGCCCACCTGTTCGTGCCCATTAGTCTGCTCTGAGCTCAGGATGTCAGAACATTTATTTCTTCACTCTGTGATCCAACCTTCGAGAAACTAAATTTTTTTCTCTTAGATGATACAAAAGTTATTTCAGTGAGGCTGGAACTCGCTTTTCAATCCTGGTGACTGTCCCCATTCGGGATGGCCAGGAGAGCTAGATAAGGTATCTTGCATTCCTTTCAGTAACGCCCTTGCTTCACACCTCAGTGCATCTGCTTAAAAACATCATTTAGGGAGCACGGTACCAGGATGATAACTGAGCAGTTCTGCAAAATGTGACTTTCATGATGGCACAACCCTGTCTGCCAAGACTGTCCGCCTGGCACAAAGCACGTGTGTTAGTCTGTCACTATGACAAAATGCCTGAGATAATTAACTTAATAAGGGAAAAGATTTGTTTGGCTCATGGTTTCAGTCCACAGTTGCTTGTCCCTGATGCTTTGGGTCACTGGCTGCACAGTACATCGTGGCAGGAGCGGAGGCAAAGGGGGCCTGTTCATTCGTGTGGCCAGGAAGCAAAGAGAGAGAATGGGAAGGAATGGGAAGGCATGGGGGTCCCAATCTCCCCTTCAAGGACACACCCCAGTGACCTGACTTCCTCTCACTCGGTCACACCTCTTAAAGGTTCCACCACTTTCCACGAGTTTCACAGGCTGGGGACCAAGACTTCAACACTTTGGTCTTTGGGGGACAATTAAAAAAAAAAAAAAAAACCACCCGTGGTGGCACACACCTGTAATCCCAGTGACTTGGGAGACTGAGGCAGGAGGATGGCAAGTTCAAGGTTAGCCTGGGCAACTTACCAAGACACTGTCTCAAAATCAAAAATAAAAGGCACTGGGCGTGTAGCTCAGTGGAAATGCACCCCTGGGTTCAGTCACCAGTACCAAAGCCAAAAACAAACACAAAACATACCAGTGGGCATTCAATACATAGTGCTTACTAAATGCCACAAAGTCCGAGGTGTGAATGGACTTTGCAGAGATTTTCATTACGTGAGGGGCAGTGGCCACATTTCTTTTCATATTTTCATCCGAAGTAGTTTATTTTTTAAAAAAATTTTTAAGCCAGGCGTGGTGGCGCACGCCTGTAATCCAAGCGACTTGGGAGGCTGAGTCAGGAGGATTGCGAGTTCAAAGCCAGCCTCAACAACTTAGCAAGGCCCTTAGCAATTCAGTGAGACCCTGTCTCTAAATAAAATACAAAAATAGGGCTGGGGATGTGGCTCAGTGGCCAAGTGTCCCTGAGTTCAATCCCTGGTTCAAAATATATATATATATTTTAAAAAATTTTTTGGTGCTGAGGATCCATATCGCAGCCCATTTTATTTTTTGTTGAGACAGGGCCATGCTAAGTTGCTGAGGCTGGCCTCAAACTTCCCATTCTCCTGCCTGTCAGCCTCCAAGTCCCTGGGATCACAGGTGAGCGCCACCACCCTGGGCTACCTTTTAAGTCTGTTGGGCTGGAGCTGACTTGTATACTTTGTTGCATCAAATGCTGGGAAATCTGCTTCCCAGGCCAAGTTCAAACTTGCTGCCATCTACTGGTCAGCATTAACATTATCTTTACCCGTGTGAGAATTTTAATTTTAAACCTGGGTGAAAGGTTAAAACACACACACACGCGCGCACACACACACAGAAAATTATAGAAGCAATCTATTCTAAGGACTTGATAGCAGTCTTCTTTTTAAAAAAGTTTGAACACAAACTACTTTTTGGACTAATAGTGTTTAGAAAGTTTAGTATAAAATAGAGCTCAGAGAGTTTCCAGTTAATAAATTCTGTTATAGCCTCACTGAAGGACATGCTATATTGGCTGGGTCTTATGGCGACTTCTTCATAGCTTGTGAGCAAACAGAAAGAGAAAATCTCCCAGTGATGCTGCAGCCCAGAATGCAGAGGTTCAGAGAGGCCCGGCAGGTGTGGCTGCCCACTCAGCAGGGTGTGTGTGTGTGTGTGTGTGTGTATGCGCTATGCTTTTAAAAATATCCACAGCTGTCATGGAGGTGCGCTTCGGAGAACAGCGCAACTTCTCACTGGGCCCCACCCTGCATATCAAGGAAGGTCTGGCTCTGCCCCAGGAGGCAAGCAGGCTCACACTGGGATGAAATTTCAAAGATTCTCCCAAGATTCCCTCTGACTCCAAATGGCCATCAAGAAACTGATGGTCCTGGAGTGGACCCTGATTTTCACACATGAATGGACCCAAAGTCTGGTTGGTGATTGGAGTGGCTACTGCTTCATTGAGCCACAGAAGGCCCACTCTAGCCAGGACAGCAGGTGGCTGTGCTGGTGTCCAGGCAATGTTCTGCTCCTTAAAAATAGATGCGGAGTCTCTGAGTCTGAACGTTTGTCCTTGAGAACAGGTGTGTGCATGTGCGCGCGTGTGTGTGAATTAATAGGTGCCTCTTGGACAACCTCTCATTGGCAAGGATCACCAAACCCCTCCCGACCCCACCCTTCCAAAGTGACATGTGGGAAGTCCCCAGGGAGCTCCTTGGTTGTGTCAGTCACCCACCAGCTGTGTGGAGCCTTCACAGACCCTGGGCTGGGCTCTGTAGGCACAGCAGGGCAGACAGACATCCCTCCCTTCTCTGGGGTCCTGCCTTCCCCTGGAAGAGGAAGGCAGTAAAGATGAGCACAATGGCAGGAGGAAGAATCTGCAGAAAATAAAGCAGAGTGGGATGACAGAGAGTGCTTAGGGCAGTCACTGTGGCTTGGATAAATGTCCTCCAGAGGCCCACCAGCTGAAGGTTCCATTGCTGGCCCAAGCTGCTACAGGGAGGGGGTGGAGACTTTAGTAGAAGGAAGTTACATCATTGAGGCTGTGTCTTTGAAGGGGATATTGGGATCCTGGCCCCTTCCCCTCTCTTTTCTCATTCTGGCCATGAGGGGAGTGAGCCTCCTCTGCTTCATGCTCCCAACACGATATGCTACCTCATTGTCGGCCCCAAATCAATGGGGTCAGGCAACCATGAAACTTCCAAAGTTATGAGCCAAAGTGAATCTTTCCTCTTTTTAAGTTGATCATCTCAGATATTTTGTTACAATAATGGAAAACTATCATAGTGGCCTCTTTGACAGATGATATCGGAGCAGATCCCTGAATGAAGCAATGAAAACAGCCGTGCAAAGACCCTGGGAAAAGAATTCAGGGAGAAGGAACTGTGTGAACCTCTTGGCCTATTCAAGGAACCAAAGAAAAGCACTTCCCACACACGACCTCACCTTATCTCCACAAAGATACTAAGAAGTAAGTGCAGTTATTATCCCCATCTAACAGATACAGAAGCCAATGCTCAGAAAGGTTAAGTCACTTACCCAAGGTCATCAAACTGGCAAATGGCAGAGCCAGCAAGGGAACCCAGGTAGTCTGGCCATGGAGTCTAGTATCTTAAAGAATTTGAATTGAATTGATGTGAGTTAAGCGTCATGGTTCACCCAGAGGGGTTGGTGGGACCAGCTAGGTAGGGAGCAGGAGGTGACTTTTCCTTCCAATTATGGACAATATAGAAGAGAAGCTTTCAGGAGAGGACACACCAGAGGACAAGAAAGGAAAATGAGGATCTGGATTGTGTCTATGTGGATCCCTAGTGAGCTGTGTGTGTGTTTCCCTTGGACTGTGGGGACAGTCATACTTAGCCTATCAGTTTAAATCCCCTACCCCCCAATGGAGATCCAGGTGCCCCAGTTACCCAGGTCCTCTGAAGTCTGAGGGCTTCGTGCAGCCCAGGGAGCATTGTTATGGGGGAGTGGCACCTCCCTACATCCTTGCCTCCCTTGACTGGGTGATGAGGTGGCAGTGTCATCCATGGAGCGCATTCCTGGGGCTCCAGAGGGTGGAGAGAGTGCAGAACATGCCTCCACAGTGAATGGGAGACCAAAGTTCTCTTTCCCCAGGGTCCTGGGAGTGGGGAACCCCTGGTGGAGAGGCTGGGACGGTTCCATGGGGTCTCATTGTCACATCCTGCACCCGAGGCTCCTGACGACTGGGACAGCATGGGCCCCACACTGCCCTCTGCAGCTCCTAGCCTGCAGGCTGGCAGGTGGCCACCACTCTATAAGTGGATGTTAAATGGTTATGTGATGTGTCTGTTGGAAACTTCTGTGGGCAAGGCAGAAAATTCCTGGTTTGAGCCAAAAGAACATGTGTTGACCTGGTAATGGGAGTTCTGGGATCTGGATTTGACTTTTTACCCAAATGGACCTGGTGCTGTGAGAGGGACCCAGGACTCCAGGTGTCTCCACGTCTGAGCCAGGCTCTTCTGGCATTTGATTCAGGTATGCTGGCAACAGGTTCAGCCCTAGTCTCTCTAATTCATACCAGCTGAGCTTCTGCCAGGGTCCTGGGAATCACCCGACTGGACCAACTTATGTCACATTACCAGCCCTGAGTCAATTGCAGTGGGAGGAAAAATGCAGTGCTTTGATTGGCGTACATCTGGGTCATGAGCTCCACCACAAACCATGAGGGTGGGCAGAGAAGGGGTGGTTCATTCCTATTATGCTTTGTATAGGAGGTGTCCCCCCCAAAAAAACTCACGTGTGAACACAGGAATGTTCAGAGATGAACTGATTAGTTTATGTAAGCTGTAATCGTGGGTCCATTGATTTGAAGGATTAGCAATCTGAATGGTAGAAATTAGGCAGGTGGCATGGCTGGAGGAGGTGGGTCACTGAGGGCGTGGCCAGAAGGTGCATCTTCCTGCCCTTTCCCTGCCCCTCGGCTCCCAGCCTGCAGTTTTCCTATACCAGAGATCCTTCCACCATGATTTTTTTCTCACCTCAGGTCCAGAGCAATGAAGTCAGTCATGAACTAAACCTCTGAAACTGAGCCAAAGTAAGTTATTTCTCCTCTAAGTTCTTGTTGGGTGTTTTGCCCAGTGATGAAGTGAACTAAGATAACTCTTAGTTCCAGTAGAGAATATCAGGCTGAGGAACCAAAGGATGGAAGAGGATTTCCCATTTTCCCCATCCCTCCCCAGGGACCCACCTGCAGATTTTCCATTTCTACCTCCCAACTCGAGGCTCCTGCTCAGTGACTGAGAAGTACCAGGGAGTAGAGCATCAGAGGACAGGAGACCGCGCCATTGAAGACTTTTTGAAGTGGCAATGGATCCAAGGCTGGCAAAAAAGAGAAAGAGAGAGAATCTTTAGTGGATACCCACTAAAGATGGAGGCCAGGATCCAGAGACTCGGGCCCTCCTGCCTCCTGTCCCACTGTTCCAGTTTGTAGTGGACTGCCAGGTGAGGTCATCATGGTTGGACAGAAGGCAAGTGTCTCCAAGGAAAGGAATCTCCAACAGGGGCCATGGCCATGACTGACAGGACTTCTGGCCAGGGCCCATGCCAGGGCAATGGTCATAAGGGCTGATCACCTTAGGCCTGACCTTCACACATGACCACAATCTCATCTTTGACACCACCTTCAAATAAGGACATTCGCTATCCTTGTTTCTATTCTGGGTGTTGCAAATGTTGATTTGTTAAATGTAAATATCTAGACTATACCATGATTTTGAGAATCCTGTTTTGGCATTTCTTCACTTAAAAAAGAAATCAGGAAGCAGGAGGCTTGTAAGTTCAAGGTCAACCTGGGCAATTTAGCAAGAATCCTGCCTTGAAAATGAAATAAAAAGGGCTGGATTGTGGCTCAGCATTTGCCTAGCATGTGTGAGACCCTGGGTTCAATCACCAGCACTGCAAAAAAGAAAAAAAAGGAAGGGAGGGAGGAGGGAGAGAGGGGAAGAAGAAGGGAATAAATAACTCAATAATTCAGGCTTATTGGTTTACTGTTTACAACCAGTGAAATTAAATCTCATTAGGTGTGTAATTCAATGAGTTTCACAACCACAGTTGTGTAACCATGACCATGATCAAGCTGCAGTGTATTTCCCACCCAACAAAGTTCCCTGGAGCCCCTTTGTTTCCCAGCCTCTTCCCTCTCCTTGGCCGTGGCAACCCCGGCTCTGAAGTCTGTTGTGAAGTTTTCCTTCTCCAGGTCACATGATGGGTCCCAGAGTCCAGAGCCTTGGTGTGTGGCTTCTTTCACTCAGCAGAGTGCACTTGAGAGCAATCCAGCGGGTGCCTGTTCCTGGACTCCGTTCCTTGATTGCTGAGCAGCATTATGCGGCATGACACTTTACCACAAATTTAGTGGCTTCAAACAAGGGAAATTCATTCTCTCATTCCTGGAGACAGGAAGTTCAAAATCCAAGTAGCAGCCATGCAGTGCTCTCTGAGGAAACTCTGGAGGAGATTCAGGTTCTTGGCTGCTGGTGGCTCCAGGTGTCCCACACTTCAGCCATCTCCGTGTGGCTTTCTCCTCTTCTCCTCTGTGTATCTCTTTCAAGGACATTTGTCACTGGATTTGGGATCCTGGATAACCTCAAGATCCTTAGGTAGCATAACAACCAGAGAAACAATAGCTGTAATCCATTTGTGTTCAATGAATCAATAAGTAGATTAAAAAAAAAAAAAAAAAAGATCCTTAAGTAGATCCCTAAGCAGAGACCCTTTTCCCAAAAGAGGGCTCACTCACAGGGCAGCACTGGATGCAGCTTTGCAGGGGGTCTCCATTCAGCCCATGGCACGTGGACAAGCCACTGTTTATTTATTAATGGTTGACAGCCAATGGGCTGGTCCCCAACCTGGGGACATTACAAACATAGCTGCTCTCAACCCCACCGGACTTGGCACAGGCCTGTGTTTTCATCTCTCCTGGGGTGGGATTAGGAGGTCAGGTTTTCACTTTGTAACTCATAAGGGAGATTCTTGCTTCCAAGCAGAGTGACCCGTCCCTGTCAGTCCACCTGAGTGGCCCCGCTCTTCCTACCAGTCTCCCTCCCTGGTTTCAGGCAAGCTCAGGCCCAGAGCTCCTGCCTGCTATCCCTGATCCCTGCCTTCTCACCCTGTGGCCCAGAGCTGAGCACATTATATAAATGGGCTTTCAGAGAGGAAGGTCCTGAGGGGGAATGGGGACAGAGGCTCATTTCCCAGGGCCCGCTTCCTTGAGCCCTCGACTTAAATGTGGCAGTTTCTTTTCCTGTCACAGGCCTGACTTATGAGCCCTTGGTGGCCTCAAGAAGTATCAGAAGATGGATGTCATGGGCCACATCCTGTGCCTACCACCTGCTGGCCCAGGCAGGCTGATGAAGGATTAAAAAAAAAAAAAAAATCAAGGCACAGTCATTGAGATGCAGCTTTACAATCACCCTGTGACTTGATTATCTTGAAAACAAATGAACAATCAATATTGCCAATCTCTGCAGTTCCCCAGCAGAGACACGGAACTCCAGCTCAGCTGGGCTTGTGTTTGACTATGCATGTTCTCCTGTTGGTTCAAAGGAATCTTCCGGTTAATGTCAACGTTTGCTTTTGAACATTTATTTATTTATTTGTTCATTATTTGCTTCTACTTGTCCTTGCCCCGCGTGAGAACAACCAGATGCAGGGCCCTTCTACTTGGGCTCCTCCCGCATCTGTGAGACCCTGCACACCTGTGTGACCATGGAACACTGACTTATCTCCCGCTGACTGGGACACCTTCAAGCCCCTGGAGATGAAGGAACCAATGACATTGTTTAGAAAATTCACTTTTGATGACCTCACCTGTTCCCCAGGGAGGCTGCCTCCTATCCTGTAGGCCAGATAGCTCTTGCTGGGGCCAATGAACCTGATACGGTCTTCATTTCCTGGTCCTACTATTGACTCAGGGGCTCTTTACATTCTGTGCCCTTGACCTTCTGGCTGTATCACCAGCAGCAATTCAGCCTGTTACCACACTAGGTATAGTTGGAGGCTCCACTTCACCTCTCCTTCCAAGTTCAACCCCTCCACTAACCAGCCTCCCCTCCTTTGCCACCTGGAAGGTGAAATGCCGGGGTGTTTTTCAAGAACTCAAAATCCCATCACAGCTTCCCTTGAGCAGAGTATCTGTATAGCAGAGAGAGAATAACTTCCAGCTCAACTTTTACATTTTATACTCTCTGCTCCTTGGGGAAGCTTCCTGAATTCTGCCCAGCTTAATTCACAATGCCAAACATGTTTCTGGGGAAGCTGAAAACAGGAAGCATTCCCCTGCTTCCAGAAAATTCAGAAGGTTGATGAGACATAGGGGACCTCTCACCTCCTCCACCAAGCAGCCGATTTCAGAGGGGTGACATTTCAGGTGGGTTCCAAGGACAGTGTGGGGCTGCTTTCCACCCAACTGCAGAGCTGAGTGTCCACACGGCCCAGATCCAAGCGAGCAGCGAACACTCTTTATGTAGGAACTTCACACATCCCATTTCACGCTTATGTTCATTAGCAACCTCAGCGAGCCCGATCTCATTCATTTTCCTCCTGAGGTTTAAAGAAAGCAAGGATTTAAGCCAGCAAAGCTAATGTGTAGAGGTGAAGCCTGAATCTGAACGCTCCATTTGGTGGGAAGCCCTGCCTATTTCCTTTCATGAATAACAGACCCTTTGCAAAAACCACCAAAGTGGCTTTTTACGGTTCCATATTCTTGACCAACAAGCCTTGGCTCACTCCCTGTGTTTATAGCCTCACCTCTCTGCACTGTGTGCCTGGTCTTGGGTAACTGCCATCACTTCTAGATGCTTCTGTCACTGCAGCAGTCCAGGGTATGCTGTTCTTCAAAAGCTTCTGAATTCAATAAAACAGGGACCTGGGTTGTCAAGGTGGTTGACACCCCATCCCGGAAACACCTAGTCATCCCCTTGGCAAATATTTATTGAGCATCCACCACGTGCCAGACACTGTGCTAGGGTCTGGTGGTACAACAGGGAGCAGAGTCCCCAGTCTCAAAGCTCGTATGCTGGTGGGAGAAGAGAGAAGCAAGCAGTATGTGGAACATCAGGTGGCGACAGATGCTGAGAGGAAAACCAAAGCTGGTCCAGGGCGTGGAGAGGGTGGGAATTTGGTTTTGCATAAGGTGTCCAGAGAGGCAACCTGTGGGAAGTGAGGCACAGCCCTGGGGACATCAGAGGAAGCATGCTCCAGACACAGGGCAGAGCAGACGTAGAGGCCCCGTGCTGAGAGCTTGGCCAGTGCATCTGGGCCCACTGACCTTGGGGAGGGGGTGCGCAGTGAGCTGAGAAGTAGGAAGGCAGAGGTGAGCACCAGGGAAGTCCCTGCGTCAAGCCACAGAGGGACACAGTCTCAGAGATTCACTCTGGCTGTGTCAAGGATTGTGCTGAAGAGAGCAAGGAAGCGGGAAGGGTAGTCAGAAAGCTCCTGCCGACCCCCTGAGAGCTGATGGCTTGGCCTGCCGCAGTGGTGGGAGGGCAGACGTGGTCAGTCTGCTATTTTGAAGGAGCCAGTGACTGGCTGCACTGGGATGTGAGAGAAGGAAGTGCCTCGGTTGCCTTCAGAGCTGCTTTGTGGAAGACCTGGGTGTTGATGCCTCGGTGGTCCTCAGCTCGGTGCTGCTGGAAGGTGGGAGAAGGCTTAGGAGGTGGACCCAGCAGGAGGTCTTCTCTTCAGGGAACATGGAACCCTGGCCTCCCTCTGTGTCTCCCTCCCCCTTTCTCTCTGCTTTCCGACCACCATTGGTGGGTGACTCCACTCCACCACGCTCTCCCACCATGTGTGCTGCTGGCCACAGGCCCAACTGGCTGTGCCCTGAAACCACTAAGACTGAGCCAAAGCAAACTCTCTTTTTAAAAAGTTGATCACCACAGGTAGGTTTTTGGGGTAACAGAAAGCTGACCAAGGTTTTCCCCTGAGAAACTGGAAAACTGGAGGCACCACTTACCCAACCTGCCAAGGTGAATAGCTTGGGCAAAAGGACAGCAGTCAGCGCCTGCTGGAGGCGGAAGTGTTGGGGTGCTTGTCACCCTCCAGCTGTTGGATAGCACGCCACCCACAATTCTGGAATCCAGGTGAGAAGGCTGAGCAGGGAGCACAAGTTTGGGAGTCATGCCCATGTGGATGGTGCTTCAGTACACAGGGCCACGGCCACTGGAGGAATGTGGTAGGGGAGAGGGTGAAGGGACTTTGTTCTCAGAGTATGATGCTTAACATTTTCTGTTCTGACTTGAACACGGGCCAAGAGTGTGTGAAGAGCCGATTGCGGGCACGTTGGATTCACCATGGACAAGCAAAGAGGTGACTGACTGACAGGTGCTGCAGCCTCGCCTTCCTAGTTTTTCTTTCTTAACATTTGTAATCAATATAAGGGGCATCTTACAAGACAGGGGGGTGGGCAGCATGCTAAGGCGTATGAAGTACTTTCTATTTTCAGAGCATCTGGAAAAACAGAAGTCTGCAGCTCCTGGCTGGTTTGGTTAGCTGGATGCAGGGTGCTTCATTACGGCACTGCCTGAAGTCCTGCGCATCCTGGGGCTTCTGCTCACTTCTGAACGCAGCGGACCGCTCCCTCCTTTTTTAAAAAATATTTTGTTCTTTTAAGTTATAAATGACAGTACAATGTATTTTGACATAACATACATACATGGAGTATAACTTACCCATTTTGTGGTTGTCCATGATGTGGAGTTTCACTGGTCGTGTATTCATATAGGAATGTAGAAATTTGTCCCATTCATTCTACTGTCTTTCCTGTTCTCCATCCTCCTCCCTTCCCTTCAGTCCCCTTGTTCTCATCCAATGAACTTCTATTCTTCCCTCCCACTCCCTTATTGTGAATTAGCATCCACCTATCAGAGAGAACATTCAGACTGTTTTTTTGGGATTGGCTTATTTCACTTAGCGTGATAGTCACCAGTTCCATCCATGTGCCAGCAAATGCTGTAATTTCATTCTTATTTATGGCTTAGTAATATTCCATTGTGTATATATACCACATTTTCTTTATCTGTTCATCTGCTGAAGGACACCTTGATTGGCTCCATAGCTTAGTTATTGTGAGTTGAGCTGCTATAAACATTGATGTGACCTTGTCACTATGGCATGCTGATTTAGGTCCTTTGGGTATATGCAGAGGAGTGGGATAACTGGGTCAAATGGTGGTTCCATTCCAAGTTTTCTGCAGAATCTCCGTATGTTTGTAGAGTGGTTGCACCAATTTGCAGTCCCACCAGCAGTGTATGTGTGTACCTTTTTCCCACATACTCACCCACATTTATTGTTACTTGTATTCTTGATCATTACCATTCAAGCCAGTGGAATCTGAAATGGATGAAATTTACATCCCCGATTCCTGAAATTAACTGATCTACCCATTTTTCAAACCCATCCAGTTTCCTAACAAAAGGAGATGCTTTGTACAAAAACAGTGTGAGAAACCACCCAGAAGATCACAGTGAGCCTTTTGGTCAGGCTGCAGGCAAGTTCCTGTGCAGAGCCAGCCAGCAGTGTGGGTGAGGAGTCAGCCTGTGAAATCTCAGCTCACAGTTCGTTTAGGTTTTTGTGATGTTAGTCTCTGAATTTGGAGAATTGCCCTTGTAAGGGAACCTCATTAAAACAAAGTTGATTTGAAAAAATATTTAGAAAACTCAAGAGTTGTTCAGAGCTGCTCCAAGTCTTGGATGCAATAGTCGTGTCCCAGATGCTAAAGGTTCCGGGGTCTATGATGCCCTGCTGCGTCACACATGCTTCTGCATCATGACTATAAGGCTATTTAGACGGGCACATTAACAGCCCTGCAAAGAGAATCCATCTGAATCTGAATCAGGGTGACCTGGTATATGAGGCCCTCCCTGGTGTAAAGAGAAACTCCATGTTTAACTAACAGTAGGTGAATTTCAAGATTGCTGTTAGTTGAGGGTTTTGGAAAACAATGATGTTAATTAGAAATAACTACCTTTAGTGTGTAAAGCAGCTCTGTGCTGTCAATCACTCTCATTTCTGACTGGGGATCATGAGGCCTTTGGTATTCCAAGTGGGGCTCCCGGCCAGCAGCAATGGTGTCACTGGGGAACTTGGTGGGAACCAGTCACGCTGACCAATTGCTCATGCTGCGCCCTAATACCCTCCCCTGGGGGTTCCATAGACACTGGGGTGGGGGAGGACACTCCTCCCTCTGTGGCACCATGATTGGGCTTTTTACCATCCACAGCTCTTCCCAAGGGTCTCTCCAGCTGACTCACTGAGCTCCAGGCCCCGAGACCTATGCTTGTTCTAACCTGGAGCCTGGTGAGCATCTCAACATTAACATACCTAACATGAGCTCTTGATTTTTTTCCCCCGGTCTCATCTATTGGCAGAGGTCATTCCTGCACCAGATCAACAGAGGACAGTGACACTGCTGGGTGGGCTTCCTTAGCCCATCTGTGAGTTCTTGCCCTCCCCTCAGCCTAGCTGTGTCCTGCCTGCCCCTGGTATGCCTGACTCAAGAGTTCTCTAAGGAGGGGTTCCCTGCCAGGAGGGGGTGGAGCCTTCCTGGGACATGGCACTCCAGTCACACACAGCTGCTGGGTCAGTTTTGGAGATCTTTCCTTCAGATAGGGCCTGTCCACTCCCTCATCTCTCCATCTGGGTGGCTCACAGCGCTCACTCTGCCCCATGAATCGTGTCCCCAGGTGTTAGTTACATCAAGGTGGCTCAAGCAGATCCAAAGGCAGACAACTGGGACAAGTGTAAATTACTCAACCACCTTCTGACTGAGACGTGGGCACGGCACCCCGAGGCAAAACAGTATACTCATTAAAGATGTTTTTATTTGGAACATTACTCAATACTTCTAGAACATGTTGATTCTCACACACATGTACCTCCACACATGGTGCTAAGGTCCTTTGATGGTCAGGTTTCATCTCTGGACCTTTCCTAGGTGCCTGTACTTACAGACACACACACACACACACAGTATCTTGTGTCTCTCCTCCCACTAGAAGGTCCCCCTGATGACTGTCACCTGCAGTGCCTGGCTGTGGTAGAGTTGGATTAACTATCTCAGCAAAGAGTAAGAGGACACAGAAGGCAAGGGCCAGGAATCTTACCAAGTACTCATGGGAAGGCCCTCCACAAGGAAGAATAGCAGAATCCCAAAGGGAAGGGACTAGAATTGAGACTGTTCCCTTCTTTGTTTCAGCTTCATTCTTCAGGCAAGCAAGTCTCTCCTGGAGCTCTCCACATGTGACACAAGTCCAGTTCGATTTGTTCGTTCCCTACCCTGGCACTGGCAGAAGCTGGCAGAAGTTGCTCAGTGGCCCTGAGATTACCAGCAGTGGTGGGGGAAGAGCCGCAGGCCTGTTTCCGAGAGCAGTCCTGCAGAAGGGCATTTCCAGGGAAGGCTGGAGCGGTGGGAAGGGTTTTGATCACGTTCCTCAGGACCCGGGCATTCTTTTCAAAAGCTGCCCATTGTTTCGGCTCATAGAAGTTGAAAAGAAATATTTCATATAAATCACTTAGCACGTAGAAAAGGATTTATTATAGTCTGTTGCACGCGGTTCTCCACAGAGCTGCCCGACGTCTGTCCTCCATCCTGGACACCATGGTTTCCTCTTGGGGTAATTCTCTCTCCCTCCATTGAGAATTCGGGTTTCTTACAGCAGAAACCAAAGAGCCCCAAGTTCCCTTTTTAAGGGACCTTCTGAATGTGCACCAGGGATAGGCGAGTGACCAGGCCCGCGTGGCCAGCTGCTCTCACCTGCAAACCTGTATCCTGAGGGTAACTTAAGGACAGAAGGAATATATCCCAGCTCCCTGAACAGGCCGGGGTTTGAGCGTCAGAATGGCTGTCACACTGAAGGCGAACGTTTGAAAACCTATGGGGCATTACATGCACAAGACACCACTATTTCCTTGAAAGAACAGGCGCAAATCAGTAATACCCTTTATCACTGAGACGAAATCCATGCTGACTTTGGAAGACCCAAACAAGGGGGGGCTCTGAGCCTTTGAGGGCAGAAATCTGGGTTTCGTGGCTAAAGTAGGTACGCAGGCACAGGTCAGAGCACAGCGGAGGGCTCTCTGGGTGTCCTTATCTAATAACCAACTGTCATTTTCCCTCCTTACAAATGAGCAATTAATGGAGAATGCAGAAGCTATTCATATGATGACAGATCGTTTTTTTTTTTTGTTTTTTTTTTTTTACTTGAGGGCAAAGCTATTATTCCTACTCCGGTCCTCTGAGTTCTGGTCTTTGTAAAGTCAACCTGAGTTCCAGAAACTAGGTCTCACCTGAAGCTAGAATTGGCTATTGATTAATTTACAGCTGAAGATTCAGTACCTCCACCTTAGGGGAGGGAGTGTTCTAAGGTGTCTAAAAATCACTCTCCCCAGTGTTGTGCAATGCTTGCATGCAGAACGGCTGGAAGACTAACATCAGAAGAGGTGAGGATGCTGAACAAAAACGTGGCAATTGGGTAGCACTTCTGATTTTACGAAGCAAGTTTTAATCCATAATCAATTGGGTTATTCAGCTTTTCCAGGCCTGATTTTCTCACCTGTGAAACGTGGAGGTTGAACTCCAGCGGCTGGCCTCTACAAAAGTGTCTAAAGAACACACAACTGCTCAGACTCTCTGAGACCCCCAAGTCGCTAGTTCCTAAGAGTTGGGATGGGAGAAATCTCATGTGACACTCAAGAAGGCAACTCTGGACCACCTGGGCCCAAATCTGAAGGCTCAGCACTAAACTTAACATATGACCTGAGTGAGCTCCCTAAATGTCCCTAGCTTGTCTCATCTCTAAAATAGGCACATCATCTTATAGGGCTGTAGGGATTGTAAATGGCCATGAAACAACTTACACAAGGTCATCAGTATGACTTAGCCCTCAATCTTGCCTCTTCCCTGTCCCTCGGTCCAGTTCACTTATCCTCCTATCCTGAGGGTAACTTAAGGACAGAAGGAATTAACTATTAAAAAACCCTGCTAGGATTTAAAATGCAGGAAATCCAAATACCATCAAATAACTAGAAGACTTTTAGATATTGATCAATGTGACTGTCTAGAGGTAGGTCTTTAGAAAGTAATTAAAATTGGGCTGGGCAATGTAGCTCACTGGTAGAGTGCTTGCCAAGACAAGGCCCTGGGTTCAATCCTCAATGTGGCCAAATAAAGGAGCCAGGGTGATGATGCAGGTGCGGTGGTTGCGTGCTGTAATCCATTACTTTGGAGGCTGAGGCAGGTGGATTGCAGGTTGAAGGGCAACAAGGTGAGACCCTGCTGCAAAATAAGACTTAGAAATTGAGGTTAAACAGCATCATCAGGGTGGGCCTTTTGAGCAAACAGATCCCTCTGTCAAGTGAAGGCAGAGAAGGTGGCTACCTCTGAGTCAGGAAGACAGCCCTCACCAGAACCCGAATGTCCTGGCACCCTGACCTTGGATTTTCGACTTCTGGAACTGCAAGTTCCATTTGTTTTTGCACCCCATCCCCGCCCCGTCTATGGTATTTTGTTATGGCAGCTGCATTGACTAACACATCTCTTAGTAAAAACGTTTTCAGGAGATGTTTAAACCCCAGTTGAGCTCAGAGCCTGGAACATTACCAAACATTTAAACATTCCTACTTGTCTTCACCAGTTCTCATCTTCCGAACTAGAAGATAAATGTTAGGCATGGACATTTGTGCTTCCAGGGAAATAGCTGCTCACTCCATTATCCTGTAGCTAAAGTTCTTACCAAAGACCGCAATTTGCACCTTTGGAAATCTATCAGCCACTAGTATATTCCCAGCTCCTAAAAGCTCTGCTTGCTAGGATTACCAATAACAGGAGCCTGACCTCACTGATCACACTGACCAACAGTCTTCAAAGTCACAATTACGCTTTCCTTCTTAAACTTTTCATTATTTAATATAAGTACCTTAAGTTGCAAAAGCTGAAGGAGAACACCACAGAAGAAAGCAGTTTTGCATGGAAAAGATCTAGGGAAACAGAAAAGCCATCAGCCAGCTCCCGCAGCCCTGTAGGAACAAATCAGTCAGGCCTTAACTCTTGTATATGAAGAAGGTGGGCTGTTTCCAGATTGGCAGTTGACCAAGTAGAGAGTAGCAACTCTTCTCTGCCCAGCACCAGCAGAAAGGCTCCAACATGCAAAGGAATGAGAAATGAGTGACCTGCACACTGGTCTGAACAGTATGAGGGCAGTGGAGTGGAAGGAGGTGAAGAGCAGGCACTGTGCTTACCGTGCCAGTAGAAGCTCGATGACATGGCAACCCACGTGCTTACCTTGACAATGGATGCTCACACTGCACCACATATTAAAGTTTCACCTCCCCAAATCAAAGCCTTCTGCAAACCCAACAGTTATAAAATAACCTATTTGCATTTAGCATTAATGTTTCTTGCCATTAAAACCTTATCTCTGTACCAAAGACAATTTTACCTGTACTTCTGATAAACCAAGAACAGTCATGACTTCTACATATGCAAAAATGACAGCTTTGAACTCTTTATCTAACTCTCATGCAGGAAAATAAGTGACCTTATTCTTAACTGTCACCTCAAGATCTGGACAGGGCTTGGGTCTTCCTGATCTCTGGGCCTTGTGCTTCAGGTTCCAGCCCTGGCCCGAGTCTGAACTCCTCATTTGTACATGATCTGCAAGTTTCATCTTCTCCCTGGGCTATTTCCTAGTACTAATTTTATTTAGGTTTCCTTTTAGTGTACCTTTGGAGTTTTCTTCTTTTTCTTCTTCCTATTTTTGGAGGGGGAGACTTCCTTCTGTGAGCACTTACTTTACTAGATGTGGAAACCATGCCTCCTGCATCCTTGTAACCAGTGACTGTATTAGTGGTTCAATGACAAAGACCATATATTTAACATAACTTTGAAAAGACTGCTTAAACTGTGATCATGTACTATTTAAAGCAAGGAATACAAGCTTATTATTATTATAAACGAAATGACCCACACTGTCAGTCACAACCTTTAGAGGCCTCACAATCTAAGTTCCAATTAAACTATTATTCAAGTCAGTATTTTAAAAGCAAGATGTCTTTAACACAACTCCTTATATTCTTTCTTTGGGAGAAGAGATAAGAACTGAACTTGCCATGACTTAAACATTATATAATTTCTTTCTTCAAATTTCTGTCTCCATGTTAAACAAAGAGTACTCTGTCCCCACTTCTTGGAGTCCCACCCACAAAGGCACAAACCACCGAGTGTTCTTTGGAACACCAGACCAAATGACGACCTCATGCTGGAAAAGCAAGCTGTTGCTACTTGTGATGCTCCAAGTTTACTGAGATCAGCTTTTAAATGATCCTGAATGGGAGGTACATCTTGTTTCCACCCCACTCAAATCATCTCTCTTTAAAGTACTAGTTAAAAACTTCAAAAAAGAAATTGATTTGGCACAGTTATCACTTCGATGTGATGTAGCGGGCAAGGTAAGACTGCTAAATACACAAACTAATACAGAATTTAATTTTATCTTTATGAAGTATTCTGAAATCAGAGACGATAACACATGCATCAGGCACATCCAACAGAAGACTTTTACAATGGTTTACATTTCCTTTTTATTTATTCCGTGAAACTGCCCGTATTGCAGGTTTTTCATGGATGAAATATGGAACTGAGCAGATTCTTTTTTTTCTACAAAATTATGGTATAAACTTGCTCAATTTTCTATCTTATTGCTAATAAACCTTACAGGCGCACAGTTTGTAAAATAAACCCCTTAAGGACTGAATGTATAGAGCATGCTGCAAGGTACAAGAAATAAGCTAAAAATGAGCGTATAAACCTACATCTGGACCAACACAGTACTGAATGCCGGCAAACATTTACCACGACACAGGGAGAAATTAATAAAGGAAATACAATTCAGTCCTGAAAGGGTTAAATAGAAACCCTAATATATTATTGTTTCTAACCAACCATCCCATATTACAGTGCTTGAAAACAAAGTCAAAAGTCTGGCACAGAAAATTACACACATTTGTTCAGTACTCATCAGAAACACAGCTGCTTTTGAAATCAAAGTTAACTTGGTTAATAATTGAATAGCATTGTTTCGAAAAGGCCCCCCGCCCCCCCCCAATGGATTTTCTGGCTTAAATGACTAGTTAGGTTAGTTCCCAAAAACGACACTGGGAATTTTCTGCGAGCACACAGATGGTACCAGTTGCATTAAAAACAAGAGCAAAAACCCTAACCAGTTACGATAGCCAATAAGTCTATGTAGTAAGAGTGACAAATATTTCACTAATTAACTATGTGAGGTGCCGTTAGTTGCCATGGTTTCAGAAAAGTCAGCAGCAAGTTAAATATTGTACTAGTGTTTGATTCTGGAATCATTCAAAATCTAAAGGGCATTTTATATTTAAAATCTTTAGCTTGCCTTCCCAATCTGTGATAAATTCAATGTCACTAATAAAAAAGTACTGGTCACAGGCTCAGCTTCTATGCATATTTTGAGAAACAGCATAGAAACACAAGAGAATAAGATGCATTTCTAAACCAAAAATCCAAAAACATCAAACACACTACACTTTAACTGCATCATTTACCACTCGAGGAGAGTCTTTATGAGGGTAAATGACCAGCATCTCTTAATAATGCCACCATCAGGGGAGGGACATATTCTACTGCAACTGGAGGACAAGGCTGCCACACACTGTATACTGAAAATGACTCACCAGTCCACAAGAAGGACTTTAAAAAGCAGCTGACGAAAGAACTGCTGATGAACAACAAGCTACAACAGATGTATCGTTTCACTCTTTAGTCTGTGGTATGAAATGGCATAAAATAGGTGGGGAAAATGCCAGTAATAAGTACATTCTTGGACTTAAAAAAAAGTGAAAGGGTTTACAGTTTAATATTTCAATTATCTTATTAAAAGAAACAAAAGAACGGAAATAAGAGATGAACTTTAAAATAAGCATAAGTTCATTTTAATAAAAGCCATGAACTTGGAAAATTATTTTGAGATACAAAGCTGGGTAAGGGATAGTTTGTTCTTCAAAAAGCATCTCATTTGTTACTGGTTAATTTAATATGATTTGTTAACTAAAAACCAAACCTAGAAAGTGGGGGAAACTTGTGGCCCACTAAAAGTAAAGCAGCACTGAAAACCCTTTCCCACTCGGAACAAAAGCACTGTGTGATGGCCACTTCCATGACTGACAGAGAATAAACTCTACTCAGAAATAAGCAACTCTGCAAGAAAAAGCTAGTGAGCAGTTACAATAAAGAAAGATAAGGCCACAATGAGTTCTGCCCTTCATCACTGAGACAGACAGTGTGAGGAAGGATTCGCTCAGGAGTGAGTGAGTGACTGGAGCAGGTCTGAAGAAAGGCTATATATAAAATAAAATGCAGCCTGGGGTGATTAAGAAGGCTTGCAGTAAGAGAAAACCGCAGTAACTTTGATTTAACCACCTCACATGTTTTACAAGTGACTTTCCCCTTGAAAATTGAGGAAAAGGCAATTTAAAGATGTCAGGAATAGTATTTACAGTGGCATAGTTGAAGCGAAGGAGTGATGAAGATAACAAAGCTGAAAGAAAATGCTAAGAAATGATTTTGTAAGTCATTAATGGAAAAAGTCTATTAACTTTCAAAATAGCCCAGGACACCAGAAAGACAATGGAAACGCTGTAGGAAGTTACAGTTTTGCATTCATAAGGTACTTGTGGCTCCTGTTTTACGGGACAGTAAAAGCTTACCACAATCTAGAGGTAGTTTTTACTCTAAGAAGGATGATTGTATTACTAGACGGTGTCCCAGAACATTACATATGTGGTTCCTCTACCAAATGTAGCCCGATGAGTCTGCTGCAATTCCTAAGAAATGGAACAAAGGCAAACCAAGATGCAGGAATGGAAGCAATATAAACTGGCAAGATTAGCATGCAAGGCCAACACAGCCCTGAATGTAACCAAATCTTAACTGAAAGAAAAGAAATGTTTACTGAGTAGGAGACATTTGTGGAGACACTTGGTATGGGGGAAGAGAAAACAGAAAAAGGCAGAGAGAAAAAGGAAAACATAAGTTACATTGCATTTTTATAAACTTACAACTATCTGTTTCTAAGGTACTGTCTTCCAGCTATTTTAGTTGATCACCTAATAAAAGCATCTTATGTTTTCAGATTACAATGATGTTCTTGCCTAGGCTACCAAAAAAAAAAAAAAAAAAAAAAGTAATAATAAAACATTTTGCTGAGATTTTCCTCATTCTACCATAGGGCACCATCTACCACTTGGTAGTAAATACTTCTCATGATATTTTTTTTGTCATTTGCCAACAAGGCAGAAAACACCCTGCTGAATGAAATCACTGGGAACATTCTGAGTTCAAAATAAAATGTTTAACTTACACATAATACAAGTTATGTACAAGATTAGGAAGGGGTAAACCTGAACAAACCCTGGAACACAGATGTGTTGATGTACGAGAAAGGGGGAGAAAACACTTCAAATACCAACATGTTCTGCGCCATTAACTTAGTAATGACTCAATGGCCACACTGAATTCCATGTAAATGTTAGAACCTCTTGGATTACCACTATAAATACATTTTTTTTTTTCAAAAAAGGAAAATACAGAAATAACTACCAACAGTGTCTGAGAACAGAGACTAAGTTAACATACATTGCATGTATTGCAGGCAAGGCGGAGGCATTTTCTTTAAAGCTTTTGCACAGACTTCATATAATCTTAAAAAAAATATGCAGGCCTTTACAAGATTTGACTTGCTGAAATCAAAACATTTCCAATTCATGAAAAGTCATAAGATTTCAGCTTAAAAAAAGAAAAAAAAGTTCCAGCCTTAGACCAAAAGAACCTGGAAGAGTATGATAATTAAACAAGTGGTCAGGCTTGGAACCTGAATGTACTTTAGAGCAAAAGCTCAAAGGGGGTGGGGAAAACAACCTATTTGGTAACAAGGTGTACTATATACTGTGATATAAAAAAAGGTATGGTGAAAATGTACCTTTTACTAAAGCTTATACAAGTTCCTTGGTCCATAAAAACTATGTTAGATTTGTGCCTTCTAGTTTGCTTAATGTTTTCCAGCCACATTTCTATTTCTTGCCCATTTAAAACCAAACAAAACCAACCAACCAAACAACAGCAACAAAAACAACAAAAAACAGCTGAAAAATTTGATTTCCAACAGTTTGTACATATTGATGTTTTTCTGTTTTACTGTGGCTTCTGCATTTCAACTCAGCACTTGCAGGTAAAGGGGTTTTTTAATAGTATCACCTGGTACGAAAAGTTTTCCCAAGAAACCACAAGAGATTGTTCATTTTTTTCTTTCCTTTCTTTTTTTGTCAACTTTTTGCCACACTCAGGTCAGTTCAAGTCCTAGCAAAAAGACGGTAGTTAGGACACCACTGTTGCTGTAGAAGATGTGACACTGGTTGAATTTGTGCTGGTGTTTGTGTAACTCCCCTCGCTGTTTGTGTTTGATTCATTAGGGGGCACTTGGCTTGAATTGGCTCGAAGGATTGCTCCAGCTGCACTGCAGTGTGGCCGTGGCCCTGGTTCCGGTGTGTAGGTAAAGGTAAGGCTGGTGGAATAAATGATTCCATCATTACGGACCAAAGTTACTGGAACCTGAACTGGCTGCCGGACCCATCTCCAACCTTCTCGGAATGCAGAAATGTCTGGAACAACACACAGCATGCTCTCTCCACATCTGAGAAGGAAAAATAAGTCACTCAAAAGCATTTTAAAAAGAAAAGTACATTTGTATAAATGAAACAAGGTTGTTTAATAAAGTTCAATGAATGTCAGAACATAATCTCACATACCCCACCCCTGACCACCTCTAGATGATGTACCTGTACATAGTTTCAGCTTCTACATCCCCAAACCACACTCGTAAATTTGGAGTGAAATTCTGTCCTGTGAGTTCAAGCATTGCTACGTCCCCGCCGCCATTCAACTGCAATTTACAGAAAATCACATTGAAACAACTTTCCATTTTTCATTAAAGTACACAAATTAGGATCTCATTCAACTTTCAACATCTGTAAAATGTTTATTTTAAAAGGCTTGATCACAAAGCTAGCTAAAAATATTTCAAGATAACTTATAAGTTGATTTAAATTTCTTTGCATGCATGTTGCTTCCATTCTTTTCGTTCTTTTTCTTTTTGTTACTGGGGATTGAACCCAGGGGCACTTCACTGCCAACCTACATTCCCCAGCCCCTTTTAATTTTTGAGAGAGGTTCTCTTTAGGTTGCTGAGGCTGGCCTCAAACTTGTGTTCCTCCTGCCTCAGCTGCCCAAGTGGCTGGGATTACAGGCACATACTACCATGCCTGGCCTTATTTTCACTTTTATTTCAACAAATAATGTGTAACAAAATCCCCAGATCACAAGATTAAAAGAGAAAAAAAATCAAAACTACTGTGAAATAAATGATGCCAAGTTATAGCTGAAAGCAGTTGCAAAAAGCTAAAAGTTATGCTGTGACTAAGTGGTCTCACCTGAAGACTTTCTACCACAGGCACAGGGGTGACTGGGGCAAGGACAGGGCCCATTCCCTCATAAAATGTATACTCTGCCTTATCTGTGCTAATGATTGTCCAGGAAGCTCCATCATTTATCATCTCTTTATTTGGTTCTTTCGGGCATGGAGTGGCCTTATGGAGAAAGAATATTCAGAAACTGAGTTTTATATAAAATACTTCATGAGAAAATTTACCAAATAACATTTGCAGAGTGTTCATAGTAGAGTATTGTTAACAAGGAGAACTAAAGTGTGTTGCCTTGTCAGCATATTTTATATATGCACACATTTATTTTGATATATTACATATTCAACAGAATATTAATATGAAAACCAGTCATTTTTGTTATATTTCAGTGATATATTGAATAACTAATATTACCTTTCAGCACATCCCATAATAGTACACATTACTGGTACAATTTCATTAGTACAAGATCAGTATCTGACATGTAAAATAGATGTTTAAAATTCGTAAGGGCTCTCGAAGACACTGAGACCCCATGGGAGCCCCTTATGTTTAGAGAACAGCTGCAAGCTCATGCGCTTTCAGTAGAAGAGACCAAGATCTGGACTGGTAACCTCCTACCCCTGCCACAATACACCTAGATGGGGACCCAGGTCACTCATGGTGTATGTAACCATCTCCCCTGGAATAGGAGTTTACAAGAGAGTTTACGTGAAACTGTACTATTAAATCATATGCCCATCTCATAAAGTTCTTGTAAAATATTCTGAGTTGATGCAGCTAAAAATGAGCTTTTGAATCATGTCACCATTACTATATTGGGAGATCCCAATGTAAATCTGATGAGAATTTGAATCCTCTTTCAGAAAAATGCTTCCCTATACAATATGTGTACATGATTTCAGAGGATTCTCTAAACATGTGGAAATCTATTTTTAGCTATTCTGAGGGGCTCTCTGATGCCCTGGAACTTTTTCAGTTTTTTAAAAAAATATTTTTATTAGTTGTTGATGGGCCTTTATTTATTTATTCACATGCAGTGCTGAGAATTAAACCCAGTGCCTCACACATACTAGGTAAGCGCTCTGCTACTGAGCCACAACCACAGTCCCATTTTCACAGTTTTGAGTTTTTCACTGAGATAGAATCACCAGCATGTCTAAGGACCACGCGTATTAAGGACCTTGGTCCTGAGATAAATATACGAATGTAGCATCATGTATTTGGATACAATTAAGAGCAAATGAAAATTTCATGTTTCTGTAAACTGCTAATCCAACAGTTTATACATTTCCTTTCTTTATTGTGCTGGGGACCTAACCCAGGGCCCCCAGGTACCACTGAGCTATACCCCCAGCTCTACTTACATATTTTAGACTTCATCAGTAATTTAAAAACATACCTGAAATTGGATTATTCTTTCTTGAGAAAGGCACAAGTACATTCTTTCTGTATCCTTCAGGTAAAATGCACATTTATGGAGTTGTGACACAGGATCATCTGCATCCAGTAATGCTGTCTGTTTATCAACTTTCCTAATTATCTATATTTCAATAATTAAAAAATAAAAGGTCATCCACACATGGTAAGAGTTATTATTTTGTAAAGTGTCAAGAGTACACAGAAAAATTTATGCTATAAAATAATATACCACAATTAACTGTCCTATATCTATACATAGAAAAACATAAGCCTAGGAATTAAAAAAAAACAAACAAACAAACATTTAAGGCTGAAAGCCTATCAGAATGTGGAAATTGTTACTCTTGTCCATGAAAATCTACAACTGGGCAGGCCATCACTGGTTTTCTAGACCAGTGCTTTTTAAACATTAATAGACATGTAAATCATCCCACATTCTTGTGAAAAAGTTTCTAATGAGGCAGGGCTTATGTGGGGCCTGATATTCTACATTTCTAACAATTTCCCAGGTGATGTTAATGCTGCTAGTCTGTGGATCATATTTTAAAAATTAAGTTCTGATGATATTCCTAATAATAAATAAATATTTCAACAACGAAGGGGAAAATCCCTAGAAGGCTACTGGGTGTACTAGTCAGTGCAGATATTTTATATCCATTACCCAATTATTTACATACTTAAAAACAAAGTAAAATAAAATAATTTTTGCAGATTAGGAAATGGGCTCAGAGAGGTAAGGTAAATTGCTCAAATCCTGAGATTGGTAGCTGAAGGACCAGAACATGATCCCAGAGCTGCCCAATCTTTTCCCATTACACTCTACAATCTAATAACCCAAATAGTCCATAAAACACATATGGTTATCTGAAAGATAGTCTAGCAAACCTTAGTGACACTTATCACGTAGAAGGAAATGATTAAATATAGGATGAGGATGATGTGAGGATAATAAACTTTTATTCTCATTTCCCTTTGTATTGGTCAATTCCCATAGGATATGAACTATTTCTCATCTTAAAATCAAGAGCAAACAAAACCCTTCCTTGACTGTGTATCCCCATCCCTCCATCTCACTAACCCTGTTTCTCTTTTCCCTTGAGAGCAAAGGCCTCTTCTTCACTGTCCAATCTCTTGCAGTCTCTCCCATCTAGTTTCAAAGACTGCATTACAACTGTTCATCAAGGTCACTGAGGATTTCCAGACAGATACTCTAATGGCATTTCTCCTTCCTTGTCTTACTTCACTTTCTTGGAGGCACCTGACAGAGACACTCTCCTCTGGGGGCTACAACTGCTCCCATGGCATTTCTCCTTCCTTGACTTACTTCCCTTTCTTGGAGGCATCTGACAGAGACACTCTCCTCTGGGGGTTACAACTGCTCCCACCAACCTGCAGGGTGCACAGTGCTCAGTCCTCAGACTTCTCCTCCCTTTGTAATCCATACTCTCTACACTATGTAGAATTTGACAACTCCCAAGTCTAGATCTCCAGGCCTACTCTCTCTCCTTCATTTAACTTTTATATTTAACTACCTATTCAACATTTTTTTTTAAACAAAGGAAATATATTCTGTCACAGTTCTGGAGGCCAGAAGTCCAAGATCAACTATTCAACATTTCTACCTTATGATATCCAATATATCCAACTAAAGTTTAGCATATCAAAAGCAGGATTTTGATTTTCCTAACATCATTTCTCATAATTCAATAAATGGCTTCCGCTGCTACATTCCTAAGCTCTTTCTTCACACATAGTCAGAACTATCCTTCTAAACATAGATAGGCCATCATTCCATTTAAAAAGTCCCCAGTGGCCTTCCAGCATACACAGATAAGATAAAGTCCTTACCTTAGACAGACAGGGACCCTAAAAGAGCTTCTCATGCTAACCTTGCAGTATCACTTTTTGCCCTTGCCCCTTCTCTCTGCTCTGGCTACCCTGGTCCTCACACATTCCTGTCTTAACTTTTGCTGCACTCATTCTGTCGGGCTGAAGCGTTCCTCACCCATTTCCTTGACTCCATTCTTGTCTCTGATCAAACACTGTCACTTTACAAAGACTTCCATGATCTCTCTAAGCCCTCTCCAATCCTCCACTTCTTTATCTCATTTTATTTGGCCTTTTTATCACTACAAAAATCTTTAAAGACATTATATGGATTTTTTTTAAAAAGCTGTTTTCTATCTTCCTACCAGAATGTAAGCTCCACAAGGAGAGGAACTGTCCTGATTGCTGCTGTTATTTCCAGCCCTGGGTAGTGCCAGGCACTCTTCAGAAGGTGCTCAGGACTATGCAGAGAATGAACGCACACCGGCACCTACCATGCAATACTCTATGCCACTGTCCATAATAGCAACTGTTCACAACAACTGGGAAGACTAAATTAATCAATGTGCTGCTCACAGTGGTGCTAATGTCACGCAACCTTACTGACTTACTACTTCATTCATGCCTCACTTACACACAAATATCATCCTGCTTCAGCTATGCCACACTGTAGACAGCTCTAATTTTTAAGGTTAGTATTCTTTGTATTTACACATTTTTAGCTCTGCATTATTTTTAGTCATAATATTTGTCATCCTACCAATACTAATTTTTAAGTTAAAAGGGAGACCATTTTCAATGATTTCAGCTTCTAAGACAGTTGGAGACTAACTAAACTCAAACACAATGTTTCAATTCAATGCTTAAGTTTTAGGGCTATATTTGAATTTAATGAGGTTTAGATTTTAGAGAAATAACTCATTTTTAAAATGATATAAATTTTTAAAATGATATAAATCCCATAAGTCTTGGGATCACTTAACATCTTAACCAGTTAATCTTTAGAACTGTTATTTGTGTGCCTGTTATTTCAATACCAGCTAGTAACAGTACACACACTGACCACACGGGCCACACTTGGCACATTTTCATTTCCCTCAACAGTTCTTCAGATCTAAACTCTGATGAATGACCTTGTTCTCACTGATAAAGAAGCCAAAGATGCCCAAAGACAGCATTAAAAATTTACTCTGATAATGTTCTAACTATTAAGAGAAAGAAATTTTGAGAAAAAAGGTAGTACAAACTTATTACAACTCTGGCATATGTGTGGTGGATTATATATTTGTTAAACATCAGGGGCCCCTTGAGTAACAGGCCCTCTGTCCTCTAAGCAAGCTGGGCCTCGTACATGGCTGATCCAATTACTGTATTTCAGAGGTAAAGTGGATACAGTCCTGAGAACAGAAGCATTATTTTATTCATATTTCTAACACTGTACCTGCCCAGTAAACACTGGCTGACTTTATGTTCTTGGGTTCATGCAAATGGAGTGGTGCGCCCTATACCACACAAGGAGTAAAGGCTACTCGTCTGACTTCAACACACTGGCACCTTAGGAGTAGAACTGTTAACAGCAACAAAACACATCTCAGATGCCCCTATATGAGTTTGTGCAAATTATGAGGTTAATAGGTTTCTAGTTAGTTAGCTAGACCTGCATAACACAATCTGTTTTGAGTGTGCCTTAAAAAAAAACAGGATTTTCACTAGGACATTTATTCCACTGAAATTTGATCAGGGAAGGACAGTGTTTTTCAAGCAAAGCTCTCCAATGAAGCTCACATTTTTAGAAGCATAAAGAACAAGTTTCAGACAATAAGGTAGGATTAGCATTTTTTCTGGTAGTGGGGATTGAATCCCCAGGGATGTTTTACCATTGAGATACATCCACAGTCCTTTTTATTTATTTTGAGACAGGGCTCACTAATTCGCTGAGGCTGGCCTCCAAGTTGTGATTCTCCTACCTTGGCCTCCTGAATCACTGGGTTTATAGGCATGTGATACCATACCTGGTGAGGATTTGTTTTTTAAAAGCATATGAGAGTGAAAGAGTGCTTGCAAGCTATTGAAAACTGCACATCAGTAGAGGTCAAGAGGTGTAGGAAGCAGTGCATTATCTAAAGCCTACCTATGATTCTGAGGAAAGCAGTCAGAATTCCTCAGTCATAAAATTTCTAGAAGGGCATTTATCAGTATGTTAATGATGGTACTGCAACTTTTTTTCTAATAAATCTCTTAATTTTTTATTTAAACTTTTTATGAGGATCATATAACTTTGAAGGTAAAAATTCAATTAATGATGACTTTCAAGCAAGGCAGACTACTTCTACTTTGCATGAAGCCTTAAGTGAAAACACTTGGGTGTCTTCTAGATGGTCCACATGTAAGCTACTGCAGATCAGAAGTATAAGCCTCTGAACTTGAACTTTTGTAGTACAAGTAAAGTGAATGGACATCATCTTTGGAATAGTGTAACACACAATAAACTAGAAGAACTAAGGAAATGTCAGTTTTTTTTGTTTGCTTCTTTCTTTTCATTTTTTTACAACTGTCCTTCCCTACTTTTATACTTCTTGTTATAATTGCAACTGCAGTTTTACAGATTAATTCTACTACAAGTCACAAATATTTTAGCCTATTATATCAAATGGGAAATAAATCCTCTTGCATAGGCATGAAGTAGAAAAATAAAACATAAAAATAAACAAATGATGTATTTACTCAAGAGATCTGCAGACCCAATCTGTCTCTGCTGAAATAACCCCAGAAAATAGAACTCAATGAAATATAAAGCATGTCAAAGAACAATATCACTAAATATTCTTCCATTTGCCCAACAACACCCTCAGCCTGACCTGGAACAAACTTACCTGTAAATCTGTCACCTTTGTATAACTGAATTGTATTGTTTCAGAAAAGGAGGAGAGTTGTAAGAGACTTTGTTTTCCTTTCACTAAGAAAATAATTTTACAGTTTCAAGATGCTCTAGGGAACAAAAAGCCCTAAATATTATGCCTTTTTTCTGAAGAAATACCAACTTTATTTATTTTTAACAAATTTATTTTGTTAGAGAGTAAGCTAATAAAAAATATGCTTATATTTTGAAAGGAGTAAGAATTTCTATGCTTTTGAAAACTTAATCCCATGGCAGAATAGAATAGGCAGCACAAAAAATGTAGTGTAACAGCTTATATGCATTAGTAAAGGAAAAAAAAATACTGTAACTTACAGTGCCCTCTATCGACACATTCAGATATACCACCAAAAGGAAATTGCCACCAAACTTTGTTAGGACGAGCCTAACAGGAAGTTATTAAGAATGCACTTGTAGCTGGGAGTGGTGGTGCACACGGGTACTCCCAGTGACACGGGATATCAAGGCAGGAGGATTCTAAGTCTGAGGCTAGACTCAACAACTTGGTGAGGCCCTATGCAACTTAACAAGATCCTGTTTCAAAGTAAAAAAATAAGATGGGCTGGGGATGAAGCCCTGTAGTAAAGTACTTCTGGGTTCAGTCCCCAGTATCAAAAACAAACAAAAAAACACAAGAAAACCAAAACACTTGTAGTAATAGGCTAGTCCTTAAAGCATTTCAGAAATAAGGTAGGGTATAATCAGCAACTGTAAGTAACAGGGATTACTAACATTACCTTTTTAAATTGAAAAGCATAAAATTGAAGTATATTTTTATTTCTGAATGCTAGAATTTTCCTATTTTAAGAATTAATTTTTACTTCACACATCACTAAAGCAGAAGTAGGGCCTTACCAATCTCGGGAGTGCCATGCCAGTAACTGAACATACAAGTTTGACTGTTTGTCCATAATGGATGTAACCATCTCGGACTGTGAACTCTTCTCCTTCTGATTCATCATCATCCACTACAGAGGGTAGAAAAAGAGATCAAATTCTCATCTTTTAGAATTTACTATCTGCTTAGAAAAATGAAAAAACTAACACACCCATATAATTCATTATCAAAAGAATTTAACAATGCACTTTTTTATACTCACAGAGATGAATGTAAAATGCTCCCCACTGCTGTGAACTGGCATGGAAATTACCTCCTTCTACATGCAAGTATCTGGTACTAACTGTCTGAGATCGAAGTCGATTAAACAAAGCCACCTTTGTTCCTGAGGCAATACATACTGCAAAGAAAAAACAGCTGCTGTTTATGTGACTGGGTGGTGGGGGTGACAATAAGAAGGGACTTCTGCTTGGCAAGTCATGATTATTTATTGTAAATTAATAAATACATAAAATCATAACATTATATATTATAAAAATATGAAGTATAATCTGCATTAGAATGCAGATCTGATGACAAATATTTACCCGGTAAAGTCAGATGACACTGAAAAAGGTAAAAATGAACTTATTAATTAATAATGTCATGCTAAATGATACAAAGTATGTTCATAGAAGTCATTTTAAAATGAGACCTGCACAGTATGTTTAATGGAGCAATCATTATAGGGAAAATTATTTTTAAAATAATGAATGTCCAATTTGATTAAACAGATTATAATACCATTTACATATTTAAACAATGTGTATCTAAATCACTAATAAAATAATATCACAGAAAGCAAAAGCACTGGTTCCCAAAGGGCAGATCTGATTGTATCTTCAAATGCCTGAGTCCAACCCTACAGAATATATGCATAGAAAAGGATTTGCCTCTGTGTGTTGTAATTTTAGAAAATACTGCTGTCTTCTAAAATACCTTAGATGTTATACTGCATGAAGATGTATCATAAGTAAATACTTACTTCAGATGTGAAAAACACAAGTATGTTAAAAGTTACTTTCCACATAATTTATGAAAACATTCTGAAAGTGAAATATGTTCTCTGCCATCAAGAAATTAATATTCAATGTAAAAACAAAATTAAAGTGGTTAAATAAAACTGTAATTTAAAGTGGAAATAGCCTGAATACCAGACATCATATACTCCTGGTTATAGGAGAGACATGACCATCCATGAATCAGTCTTGCCCTTTAGCAACAAACAAAAATAACACACATATCTTACCAAGATTCTAAGATTAACCATACACAAAAAATCTCTTCTGAACAAACTTTATGGAGTCTCCTCTGAGTATTCTTTTCAACTAGTCTTTGGGTCTTTATTACTATGTTTGGGTGTCCCCCAAAGCTCCTGTGCCAACGCAGGTAAAATGATCAATTGTAAGAACTGTAATCTAATTGGTGAATTAATTCACTTGATGGATTAATAATCTGAAAGGACTACTGTACTGGGTGGTAACTCTAGGCAGGTGGGGTGTGGTTGAAAGTGGTAGGTCACGAGAACAGCCTGTGGGGATATCTTGTCCCCTTGGCTCTTGCCCTCTTCTCTACTTCCTAATGCCCTGAAGTAAGCAGCTTTCCTCTGCTGCTGCCTTTCAGTCATGGTATTCTGCCGTATCTTGGGCCCAAAGCAATGGAGTTGGTTCATCATGGACTGAACCCCTGAAACCGTGATCCCAAAACTTCTACTCAAAGTTGGTCTTATGGAGTATTTTAGTCACTGTGCCATAAAGCTAACACACAAGGTTTGCTTAGCCATTTGTAGCAAATTCTAAATCATGCCCTGATTCTCAATATGTGATCACCTTTGCTTACCTTTGCCTAAGGTGATTTAGCAAAGATTCCCCTACCCTTTGATGTCTCCTCTTAGTATTTTTTCCATCCATTGACCTCCTCACTTTACTCCATGGATGTACATCCCTACTTGTCTGTGCTATTTCAAAACTGAATTCAGTTCTATACTTAGGTCTCTTTTCCTACAGCAAGAGTACTGAATAAAATCTGTCTTTTTACCTTAACTGTTGAAACAGTGTCCAGCTGTTTCTGGCACTACCAATTCACAAAAATACATTAAACTACACCAAAGGAATGAAATTAGCAAAATTCAGAATGTGAAAATCACCAATGGCCAAAACCTTTGAATAAATACACTGTAAGGCGCGGCATAAAGAATACTCAAGGACATCTCAACACAATATATATTCTAATATCTGGTAAATTTCAATTTTGATTCAAATAAATTGAAAAACTGACATTTGAGACAGTTTTAACTTTGAACACAGACTGTATATGATGATAGTAAAAAAAAGTTACTTTGTCTTACAAAACAACTTTATTGTTTACATGTGATCATGATACTGTGATTACAAGAGAACCCCATCTTTTATAGTCACACAGGGATATTTAGAGATGACATAATGTCTAGGATTTGCATCAAACTAAAATTAGAAGAAAGGAAAGTGGGTCTGGGGTTGGGGTATAGTTGAAAATGAAGTGAGATTTGGCCTGAAGTTAAGATTACCAGTGAAGTCAGAGGAGGAACACAAGGGGTTTTATCCTATTATGCAACTCTACCTATTTTAATGTGTTTGAAATTTTCCACAATATTAAGTAAATGATGACACTAATAAGGACTGAGTAGAATAAAATATATCCACCATAAAAACCCATGAGTACATAATGAAACAAAACAAAATGCAGGCAAACCAAACCAAACCAAATCACTAAAACCTCACTGTTTCTAAGAATATTACTGTGCAAATTAGTGAACAAGCATTTATCCTGCCTTTTCTTCTATTGACAACATTCTGAAGCAAAGAGCTGATATTGCAAAGTTCTACGTAGAAGAAACTTGAACTCGCAAATGTAGAAAAAACTTGTACTCGCAGAGAAATTAGGAATAAAGAATTAGAAAAATCCCCATTTTTGATGAAACAATGGCTACTATAGCCATTTGGTTACAAGCAGCAGAAGGAACTTCATGAACATTACACTACCAACTGAACTTACTTTAATCAATCTAACCTGACCAAACAGAGGATATCCAGACATTATATAGTTTATGATCTGATGGAAATGACCAGTTTTCTTGCTTATTTATTTACTTATGGTACTGGGGATTTATTTATTTACTTATGGTTCCAGCAATTGAACCCAGGGGTGCTTTACCACTGAGCCACATCCCCAACCCTTTTTTTTATTTTGAGACAGGGTCTCGCTAAATTGCTTAGGACCTTGTTAAGTTGCTGAGACTGGCCTCGAACTTGCAATTCTCATGTATTAGCCTCCTGAGTAGTTGGGATTATAGGTATGCACCACTATGCCTGGTACCAGCAAATTTGCAAAGTCTAACTACCAGTTCATAACATGAGAGACAGAATGTAATCATCCAAATTCAGAATATGGAAATTCCACAGGAAAAATGATCCAGTTTATTCAACAAATAAATATCATGGAGATTTGAAAAAAGGGGGTAAGATGAGAAAACAACACAGATTAAAATTTGTTGAACTTTGTTTGAATATACGTTTGAACAAACTATAAAATGAAACAGAGCAAAATAAAAAAAATCAACTGGAAAAAAAAAAAGACACCAAGGAGACATTGATAAATCTGTACACAGAATGGATGCTACATGGCATTGAAGTACTGCAGTCAACTCTGTAAGGTGAAATGATATTTTAAAACAAAATTATATGTTAGAGTCACTACTGTAGAAAATCTGGTTCAAAGGACAATGCCTGAGATTTACATGAAAAAGGAAGAAGTCTTGGTAGTGATGGAGAAGATGAAATAAACTTGGGAAAACTACCGCAATTGGGTGAATTGTTAAATTATATTTCTTTCTCCCTTTTATATAAATTTGAAAAGTTCCATAATAAAGTTAAATTTTAAAAAACTGTGCATTGGTGCTGAAATGTATAATTCAACAGTATGTATAGGAATTGGCTGATGAGAGAGCAGTCTCTGCTAGAGATGTTAAAATTTTGTTTAGATTCTCAGGATGGCATTCTGAAGTCCATTTAATGTTTTTCAAAGAGGTGCTTTTGACATTCTGGGTGGATCAGTATTTTGTGAAATGGGAACTATCTTGGACACTGCAGGGCATTTAGCATCACTGGCCCAAAGACATCAAATGCAAACATCACCTCCTTCCTAGTAACTGACAATGAAAGGAAAAAAATGTCCCATTTTTGCAAATATGCCTAGGGAGTAAAATAAGGAACCATCTCTGGTTGAAAACTATTCCTTAGACCAGGCACTACCTGGTACCACCATTAAGAACAACAACAACAACCAAACCCGAAGATGACAGGCAAGTCCAAAAGTACTAGTAAAGAATGAATTTACCAGGCTCGGTGGTGCCCACCTGTAATTCCAGTGGCTTGGGAGGCTGAGGCCTCTCAAAATAAAAGATAAAAAGGGCTAGGGATGAGGCGTAGTGGTAAAGTGCCCCTGGGTTCAATTCCTGGTACCAAAAAAGAAAAAAAAAATAATAATTTGGCTATGGAAAAAGTGATTTTTTAAATTAAAAAAGTGTGTGCCTTATCCATTCCTGATGGGAGATCAGGACAAAGAACAAAACTCAAGTATACATACAGTCAGCATTTTTCAGTGACTGCTTCTTTTTGGAAGGTTTGGAGATGACTTTTATCCGTTTGCTGAGGAACACACCAATGTCATCACTGTTGCCGTAGAACATCTTTACAGACAGCATGAAGTGTTTTCTCTTATCTGAATCAGATATGTACAATGTTTTCGCCGTGCAATAGTTCTGTGAAAGAAAAGTAAAGTATCAATAGCACTGAAACCTTACAGTTTATGCCTTAAACAGAGGTCATGACTAGGTTTGATCAGGTTTAAATGAAATCATTCCAATGGGCAGCCCGTAAAGCCAACTGTAAAAATGGTCAAATTTGATCTCTGAACTGAAAGTACAAAATTTTCCTTATGAAGTCAATAAAATACAAAACCTGTGGGGGCATATAATGAGTTCTAGCAAGAGGTGTACCTCTACCTAAGCCAGCACGCAATAAAGACAAGGCCTTGGTATTTGAGCCATGTTCAGCTCAAATACCAAGATCTCGGATCCTAAACATGAAAGTGGAACCAGTTCAAGTCAGGCATCTACAAGGGGCTTCTGGAGCTGGAGATGAACTTTGTTCTCCAGGATGAGATATGGGAACTGAACATCACAGCAGGAAGCTGAAAACTAAGTTTTCAAGAGGCATAGCACTTGCCAAGGAGCAAGGATACTTCAAAATGCTACTTCAAATATATTTATATTTAACAGCTCTAACATCTTTCCTATTCCCTCGAGCCCTGAGGAGGGGCATAAATTATTGACATCCTTTTCCAGATAGAGTGAAATGATACTCTAAAATATTTTTTAAAACACCCAAGATTATGCTAAGCAAGAACCTTTTACTACCTCTGCTGTGTGTTCCCTTGAAAAAGCAGGGTAAATGCCATTCATTTAGGAAATGGCCAATGAATTCCAGGCAGCATTAGTATCAGAGAAACAGGCAGCATTAGTAGCAGACAAAAATACTGCAATAGTTTTTATTTCTCAACAATGAAAGCTACAAAAGAAAACTTAAATGCCAGCTTGAATATTCTATATTCATGTTTTTATACATTATACATTCAAAAGCTGGGTAAAAGTTTTGACAGAGTTTGAACTGCAAAAGGAAAAATAACACTAATAACAGTAACAAGAAAAATAAAAACAGCCCTTTTCAGTCACCTAGCTCCTTTCACGCAAGGCTCTTTAAAGCACTCAGAAGATGACACATGTAGCTACTGCATCCCTGGGTCCACCATACTTTTAAAAATGACAGCTCTAAAGGTCAAATTAAGCCTAGACAATGGAATTTTGCAACACAAGATGAGGTTTATTAAAATGAGTATCAATGTACTAAACCAGATGGTCATAAGAAGCATAAAAATGAAAAGGTTTATCCAGATAAAGGGAATTGCATTCTAAAGCTAAAGCTTAAAAAGGTTAAGATCATTGAATTTTGAGTGTTAACCTTAATGGATATTTATGATCTGTATCAGGAATGAGAAAAATGATGAAATCTAGCATAAATAGATTGGGAAACACCTAAGAAGAAAAGCAAAGCAGGTTGGGGTCTCAGACCTACACATAAAGGACTTCATTTATAAAAAGCAAACACACACGTATCTCCTTGGAAAGAAAAAGATATAGCTTCATTATAGTCAATGAATCCACAAAAATCATACCTAACTTCATCAAGAAATTATTTTAAAAAATATCAAAGACCACTGACCACAAACTAATCAAATTCTATGAGAAAAAAAAAAAGAGAAAGTCATTGACTCAGAAAATATTAAGACTTCAAGAAAACAAGCAAATAAAAACTAAATTGCAAGTACTCTGATATACTAAACTCTATTAGCTAATGGGATTTCAGAGCAGAAAATGGCATATAATAATCTTTCTGGGAATAATAAACACTGTTTAACTTAAAAACAACTGAAGACAAGATTGCTAGGAAATAAACACTACCCTGAAATGAAAACACCAGATCTAATGCTACAAAAAAAAAAAAAAAAAAAAAGTTAAATAGTTGAATCATAAAAACAAAATAATGCTATCAAGAATATGTAATTTTTAAAAATAAGAACTATACCTTAACAAATCTCCTCTGGTCAGGAAGTCTTTGTCCCTTTGTCCCCCTGGGCTAAACCATGTTCTTATACCCTTATGCTCCAAGCACATGATTGTTGTTCTTTTTGCCTGGAGAATTTTATACTGAGTCTAATCTAGTACTACTTTATACAGATTTCTCTAATAGCATTTTCCATTAAAATTAAATTTTAACATATATGCTTGGCATACAGATACTGTACTATCCTATTAGCAGGAGTTTTCAATACTAGTTAAATGCTCAGCTCCCAGATGTTTTTCTTTCTGCCAATGTGTAGACCTTGGGAAAAGGTGTAATGCCAGGAGATTTAAAGAGATATAATGGAAGACAGCAGGAAGATCTTCACACTGGTGCAGCACCTAAGGGTACAGAATTTAAATATGGTGGTACTATACTATGATGCTGGGAAAGGCAGTCAGTGAAGCTATTGCTTGGTTTGTTTGGTATTACCTCCCTGAAGGATAAAATTACTGAAGCTGGAATTGGATAAAGAGAGCAATGAAGTTGAATTAAAAAAAAATTATATACACTGGTAACCAGAAACTTGGGCATCCCAAACTAATTGAAAATCCATAGTAAAGAAATGTGATTGATAATAACTATAATGATACAAACAACATACAAATAAGATTTGAAAGAGGCTTTAGTACTCATTCTCTGTAAAATGACTAAAACTAAATTTAAGAATACAAATTCCCAACCTTATCACCTTCCACATCACCCTCCATCCCTTATCCCTAGAGTCGAATATAACACAGCAAAACCAAGATGTTCAAAAAAGGTTTACTGAATAAGAAAATAGCCTTCTATGCACTAAGAAACATTCATATAATCATTGAGATCAAAACCATTTTCTGAACTTTAATATTTAGGGAAAATAATTAATTCTAAATGAATAAATAATTATTTTTCAGTATTCAGGCACTAAGTAGTTCCTACTTTCTAAATACACAAAATACAATTAGTAAAACTAGTTGATAAATTTATTTCCCTTGCAAATTATTTGAAGAAAAACCTCTAAACGTTTAAGTAGTGCTAATTGTAGCTCTTCTTGTCTATAGCACAGCTGTACTCTGTACTGCTGTTAGGAAAATTATAATCTTTATAACCCAGATAAAAGTCCCCCCCCAGGAATCTACCTATATCACTGCTAAGAAGTAATATAGGAAGATTAAGAGAGTAATACATTATTGATTGATGCATTTTCATTGATATTTGAATATCACATTTGTGTCAGAAGATAAATGATTGGCTTCCTAAATCATCAGCCTCCAAAGGAAATCTGACTTGCAGCCTGCTAAAACTGCTAGCCAGCTACAGAAACTTCCTGCCTACCACCTTTAGATGTCAACAGCTGAGACCACAGCCCTGTGAGAGGAGTATTTCTGGTTCTGATTTATATATGCAAGAAATTATCACTAAGAGTCATTAAAAAAATCAACTCCACAAAAATGAATATGGAAACTATATTGTGGTACTATGGTGCCACTTTTACAGGGAACGAATTGTCTTGACTTACCTTTCCTTCCAAGTTCAGCTGTTGCATTTCTTGGTCACTATTGCCTATTCCAATAAACGCACATGGTTGAGATTCTTGTTCAGAACAACCATCGCGTTCCATTTGTTCTTTTTTTTTCTTCCATCCACTGCCCATAAGATATACACAAGGAGGAGGGCAAAAAAACCTGAAGAATAATTGGGGAGGGAGGAAAAAAACCCCAAACACAAAGTAATTAGATTCAAGACTCTTCCTTTTCCTGAACATATGAAAACAAAACCACATTGAAATGGTGCTGAGTGAATTCCCTAATGAAAAATTTCAGGGAAGCCTTTTGTAATGCAAATAATCGTGTCTATGGGATAGAAATCAAAACTTCCATATCTGTTCAGGTTAAAACATTGGAGTCATGCAGTTATACTATATTACTTCTTAGAGCAGAAAACTTTTCATGTAGCTCAAAGTTTGAACTACTAGAGTTCAATGAATCCAATATACAAAACCTGATATCCCATCATAGAATCTGTGATCACTAATTAAGGTCAATTCAAAAATAATAGAATTATTAATTAATGCTATTACTGCTATGGTTATTACATTTAACTTTATTTGCTAATTCATCTGGGAAATAGCACTTAGAGTAATGCCTCAAGTAGAAACCTTTAAAATATTAATAAAACTAAGTAATTAAAGATTAAAAACAAAATGGATCATTGAGCAGGAGCTCTGTGAGAGCAGTGTTGCCTGTGTTCTACATATCTTACACCTGGAACACCTCATGCACTGTAAGTAATGGAGAAATAGCTCATACTAAAGGAACAATACACTCTTTTCTTTCAACTCAGAGACTAGTAACAGGTTTGTTTCTCTAGTAGTCAAAAACCATCCTCACAAATTCTCTACCTAGAATAACTTCCCTATAATCTCTGGCAATTAAAATAAATTGTTTCAAAGCCTAGCTCAAACCCCATATTTTATGTAGCTCAGGCTGTGAATCCAGTCCTTATGTAGGAGCAACTCAATTTTTGCTCAATTACACTTCTGACAAAGCATATACGTTCAAACATTTGTCATGTTTCTCTAACAGGCCTGAAAACTCAGAAGGGGACAGGTAATATAACTGAATGAGCCGTGAATATAACCTGAATGAGATATATGATAAACTAGTAGAAACTATCCTTAAATTACCCAAAGAAATAGGTTTCTTCCTCTTTCTTTAAAAACCAAAAGCCAAAAAACCAACCAACAAACAAAAAACCAATCCTCACAGTAATTCCTACTTTTTGAATTGTTATGAGTATGTGAAAATGTTTCTTAACTCTGTTAACTCTACTGTAAGAAAAATAAGAGCTTAAATGCAATGACAGCCACTGGTATGTGGCTCTAATGTAAGAAAACAATAGGGAGTAGCAAAATGTGTGAATATGAACTCATGCATTGGTGAACTAAGGGTATGTGGGCCTAGTATTTGTCACACCCTCTGTTTGATAGACATCTGAAATGAAATTTTATATGAAATATAAATTTTATATGAAATTTTAAATTTTATATGAAATATAAAATTTGACAACCAATTTACACTTATTAACACTTTGTGGACCCAAAGCAGGCAGACTGAAAGTAAAAACTGTTATGCACCTGTATTCATGCATACAAATGCACACACATGGGCACCAGCAGGCTGGATGTGACTCTTTGGATGTCCTGAAGGTAAGGAGTGTAACTTCTAGTTTGCTTCCCCCTCAGAGTTACTACAATATCTACCAAACTGACTCCAAGTACATGATGGTGCCTTTTTCAACCCCATCAAAACTACTTCAGAAGTAATTTTTAAAAGTAAGCTCAGTTTATTTAATATTCATTATTTCTCCAAATTATTTATGACATCTCTAGTGTATACGAGACACTGGGAAATTAACAGTAAAATCAAACAAGCAAAATAATAAGACAAAATTCCTGTTTGTGTGGAAATTATTCTCTAATAGGAGAGACACAATAAAAAGGAAAAAAGACTTAAAATAATTTGCACACTCTGCTAGTTAGTAATAAGTATTGGTGGGGGGAAGGAGAGAAGAAACAGAGTACTTCAAATACTTGAAATGTGAATCACCTGGATTAGCCAGGGACTCCCTTAAGAAGCTGACCTTATGTCACAATCTAAAATTATGGGGGTGTCTGGGGATAGTGAATTTCCACAGAGTGGGGAGCAAGTGCAAAAGGTCCTGAAGTAGGAACAAGGATCAACAGTGGGGAAACAGGAGAGCAGCTGGGTAAAGAAGAGGGGGATCAATAGGAGATGAAGCCAGGGCGATGGTTAAGTAGACCAAGTGGGCTCTAGAAATCAAACGGAGTAAGGAGAGAAGTCTGTAGGTTTCTTATGTTTATCTAAACCAATAAAAAAGAAGTGCACCTTTTGTGTCTCTATATTAATACTGAAGCCATGAATATAAAGGTCACAGCTATAGTCGTGGGTCCAGTTTCAAGTCACTCTAAATTTGGAGGAACACCTGAATTAACTGAGCTAATTCTGGAGTAGGTTCAGATTAAGTCTACATCAGGGATCATTCTGGCTTCTAATGCTGGGAATCACCCAATGCTTACCATGGTGCACACCCTGATACCTACGCTAGTATATTCTGAGGAGGCTAAGAAGGCATCACTTTTGGAAACTTGTCTGCCTTATGTATTTTATTGAACACTGATATTAAGACTTAATAGTAAATTGGCACACCAGTGAGAAAACTTGAAGAGTTGGGCTTTAAGATAGTATACCAAATATAGCAGTCAAATCTCAAAGAGTTATCTCAAAATGTATTTTATTTCATATCTGAAAAATACAGAGAGGGCTAAAACAATAAAAGAAGGAACAGTCTTGTTTTTTCTCAGGAGCACTGGGTCAAAATGCATGAAAATAACAGGGTATGAATTAGGCAAATAGAAAAAAAAATCTTGCCAAACACAGTGGTGCACAATTATGATCCCAGGAACTTGGGAGGCCAAGGCAGGAGGACTGCAAGTTCAAGGCCAGTTCTAGCAACTGAGCAAGGGTCTAAGCAACTCAGCAAGGCCCTATCTCAAAATAAAAATAAAAGGGGCTTGAAGAAGTGGCTCAGTGGTTAAGCATCCTTGGGTTCAATGCTCAATACCCACCCCCTCCAAAAAAATTCTTTACTTAACTGATCATAGTTTTGTCTTGAAAGGGCTTTCCAATCATGTAATAAATGTAAGAAAAAAATGAATACTCTTTAATAGCCATGAGCTGACCTTGTTTTTCTTAATTAACCCTTTTTCAGAAAAGCTGTGATAGAAGAATGAATTGAATATAATCTTAACGGTGAGAATATTTCTATAATGAGCTGATAATTTCTTAACTATCCCAATATTGCCACCACCCCCTAAAAAAGTGAATGAATCAAATTTTCACTTCCACAAACTTCAGTAGTAATAGAGTAATCAAATCAAAGACATACTGGGCATGGTGGCGCATGCCTATAATCCCAGAGACTAGGGAAGTGGAGGTAGGAGGATTTCAAGTTTAAGGTCAGCCTCAGCAACTTAGTGAGGTCCCAATAAGCAACTTAGTGAGACCCTGTCTCAAAAATAAAAAGGGCTGGGGATATAGATCAGTGCTAAGTGCCACCCCCAGCTTCAATCTCCAGTACAAAAAACACAAACATTTACACAAATAAGAGGGTATAGACAAATAAATTAAAGGGAATAGAGATATAAATAAAAGGCTCTACAATTGACAGGAGAAAAAATACATCTCTATATTAGTGTGTGAAATTGATGATTTTAAAAGTTTAGATGATTGGTCAATATGAACTAAATACTCAGTGATAAGTTCGACCAGTAAAGGGTTAGCTTACAGAGTTTAATAGCTGCTATATAGATTACAATAAAACAACGTTGCCTTTCTTTACTCATCTTTCCTAGTATTCTAAGCAATAATGACAATTCTTTTCTCTGCCACTTGGTGGTGATATATACATTTTAGATTTTAATTTCATAATTCAAATAATCAGTCTTTATTTTCAGAGAATGATTCAACAAGTTTTTCCTCAAATCCCACGAAGAGATCTGGGAAGCACCTCACAGATTCAAAGATAGTTTTTTATTCAGCCCAATATGTAAAATAAGTTTGGTTAGAAAAAATCCAAACTCATCTAATTTACATCTTCTGACTTCCTTTGCAGGATCGTTATACTTTGATGTGATTATTTAGTTCAAAAGGACCACATCTAGAAATTTTGACATACCAGTTACTCCAATGAACACAATTCCTAATATAACTTCAGAATCCCAGTCTGTCTAGAAGGCTTTATTGTTAATTGTTTCACAACAGCATCGCTATTAACTACTGCTAATTACTTATCTCAGAACAAAGTTGATTGTTTATATGTCAAATGGCATACTAATATTTCTTCTAGAAAAAAACAACGGTGGTTGTTGTTATTATTATTATTATTTTGGACCCAGAGGTGCTTAACCACTGAGCCACATTCCCAGTCCTTCTTTTAAAAATTTATTTTTATTTTTTTAAATTTTGAGATAGGGTCTCACTAGGCTGCTTACAGCCTAACAAAGTTGCTGAGGCTGGCCCTGAACCTGCAATCCTTCTTCTTCAGCCTTCAGAGCTGCAGGGATTACAGGCATGCACCACTATGCCCAGCAAAACAATGTTTTAAAGTTTATTTTCTGATGTGGGAAGACATTCTTCAATGAAAAATTAAAACTACCAGTAACATAAGCAGGATAATGGATATGCTATGTAAATAAGTATTAGTTATTAGGCACAAAAGGTAATTTCAAGAATCATTTTGAAAAACATTTTATTAGAGCATTATAATTAAGCATAGTTGTTGGGTTCATTGTGACCAATCTGTACATACACAGAATTGGATTTCAGTTCATGTTCTCCCCTTTTGCTCTCTCCTCCTTCCTCCCCCCTCAATTTGAAAATTTCAAATAAAATTTTCTGTAGTGTAGTACTTGTAGCATCACTTACTGGAGTTATTTTACTTGCCAAAGAGACATGGCCAAACAGACTGTGGTCACGTCCCCAGTTACTTCATGCCTATGCCTCAGCAGCTCCTCAAAAGATCTGAACCTGAACCCGCCAGGCACCAAGGGAGGAGGATGATGAAGGTTCCAGGCCAGCCTCAGCAACTTACCAAGGCCTTAAGCAACTTATTTGTGAGACTCTACCTCAAAAGGGGGTGGGGGGGAAGAGCTGGTGATGTAGCTCAGTTATAAAGTGCCTCTGGGTTCAATCCCCAGTATCAAAATGAAACAAACCAATCTGAACCTGGATGAGCAAGAGAGCAGGCAGCAAGATAAGGACCAGTCAGACCTTTTAATCCTCAAAAGAAGCCCCAATAGAGCTTGCCAGTCATCAGAGGGCTTACCTAGCGTTAATAATCCTTTACTACTAACACTTGAAAATGTCAGGTAAATTCAGTGGGTTTCCCCCTCTATGGCAAGTTAATGAATGTTTACTTTGGAAATTTTAACAATACAAATAAGTAAAAATATATGAAAGTAGTTATAGTATTTTTTCAAGTCTAGATTCTTCAAATTTCTGAATGGGTTATGAACTGGCTGGGCCATACCCAAATAATACAGAGGAATTGAAAATAAAGGCTACTGCAATAAAAGACAACCACTAAATTTATATTTTAACTTGATAAGCCACTAAAGCTTTGTATTAATGTATTTTTTTTTAATAGTGCCTAACAAACAGGAACTTGAGCATTTTTTTAATAGGTCTTCCCCTCTCATTACTTCACTGGGTTTCAGGTATCCATCATAATATTAAATGAAACAGTGACTTTGTAAAGGTCCTTTTGTCTGACCTGACACCTAACTTCTGGGCAGAAATGAAGAATGAATTAATTCAATTATAGTAAAATGTAACTTCAAAATTCAAAGAATTGTGTAAGGTTCTGTGGCACATGCCTACAATCCCAGAGACTCTTGGAAACAGGGAGGTGATGCCAAGTTAATGGTCACTGAGCAACTGAGAGAGACCCTTTTTCCAAAATAAAAAATAAAAAGGGCTGGGGATGTAACTCAGTGGTAAAGTGCCCCTGGGTTCAATCCCCAGTACCCCACCTCCCAAACCCAGAGAATGAAAAGCAGCAATGCCTAAGTTTGGAGCCACACGGACAACATAACATCTATTCAAAATTCCATTAGATCAGCCCACTCCCACCTAGCCAATGGTAAAAAGGATGATCCTAGGCAAAATTAAATGGACATATTTTTTCTTTTATAGGTATTTTTACTTCCTCCATCCTCAAGCAAACTGATGGAAGGCTATTCAATTTAGGGTGATAAGGAAACAGAATCTGTGATGGTGGGCCCCTCAAGGATTTAAATGAAGAAAATGTAATGGACATGTAATTTTTTAAAATCACAGGGAAATAAAAGAGTAAGAAATTTAGAGTCTCAGAAGTTCTAATCCTGGCACCAAGGACTCCTACAAATGTGACCCTAGATGTTTAAAATCTCTAATATTTAGCTTCCTTACCCACAGAATGGGGACTATATTACAACTACTTTACAGGATGGTTTTGAGGGTTAAGATTTGAAAATATTTGTAAAGCATTTCTCTGGCTCATGATTGGAGCTTATATAGAAATTGTTTCTACTTTAGATTCTCTATGTGGGTCCCCAGCTGGCCTTTTAGATTCCTCTTTGATAGTGACAGTGTTTACTCCTTCAGTTTTTCTTGTAAACAAAACGACTTGCTAGGTGCCCACATTGAAATTTTTTTAATATTTATTTTTTAGTTGCAGGTGGACATGATACCTTTATTTTATTTTTATGTGGTGCTGAGGATCAAACCCAGGGCCTCACGCATGCTAGGCAAGGTCTCTACCACTAAGACACAACCCAGCCCCTGAAATTCTTTATTTAAAAAAAAAAATTCTGAACACCCGGTGTCAACTTCATGAAAAATGGGGCAGCTACCTTAATTTGAATTCCTACATCCCAAACCATTAACACCAACTTCTTCCTACATTTCACTCTAAGTCAGTGATTACGTTTTATTAGTAAAGTAAAATAAACCAATCAGAAATTTAGTAAACCTGAATAATAATAGAAAAATATACTTGGAAGTATGAGTGCTAAATTTTGTTTTCACTTGTTCATCCTCTTTGAGGAAAAAAATTGCTAATTAAGTAGCTTTTCCTTCTTTTGGGAGCAGATATAGATGATTCCAAGAAAGGGACTTCGGAGCTTTTAGCATATAAATTAATTTAATCATAAATTTACACTGTCCCTTTTCTTATGCATATGCTTGAAATTTCCTTTATATAACAGAGATCCCACTCATTCCTTTTAACCCAAGTCCCAAACCTGCATCTTCATTCTTTCTCCCACTTCACATTGGTGCCTTGGAAGCAAATTCAAAAAAATTTTTGCTATTTTCCCACAAGCCAGCTATCTTTACCCGTGAAATGCTTAACCAAAAAATCTTGTCTGAAAGACTAAGGTTCAAGAAACAATTAACAAGAAAACTTCAGGAATCAAGTGAAAAAAACTAAAAATAGGTATAAGCATGGGAGTATGAATGAAGTTTCTTTTTTTTTTTTTTTAATAGTACTGGAGCTAGAACCCAGAGCCTTAGGCAGGCTGGGCAAGTGTTCCACTCCTGAGCAACATCCCAACACTCCCCACCCCTGCCCTTTTGTTTTTTGAGAAGGAATCTCGCCATTTTGTCCAGGCTGCCTCTGGGACTCAAGTGATCCTCCTGCTTCAACCTCTTGAACAGCTAATACTACAGGCACAACACCTCCACTGCATTCAAGGGCAGTTTCTCAACAACTAAAACAACCATAGGAGAGGGCCTGGAGCTCTTTACAATGGCTCCATTGCTCAACAAACTAAGCTCAGCCAGTTTTAGGATCAGGAGATTGTTTAGCCTTCTTGGTTTTAAAATGGTACTTTGGGGGTTACATTTGTTCATAAATAAACTACATTTTCCACCAAAAAGAAAGTTTCTTTGTGAATCTGTTCAGATATCATTGAAATACTTGGGAAACAGTCAAAAAGAAAACTGTGGATTACTTCATTTTATAAAATCAGGGATTTAGTCAGATGAACTTCATTAAATTCTCCTGGCTTCAGTATGCCACGAGTTGCTTTGTTTTTTCCCTTCAAGAGATAAATCCTTTCTCCCACTCTTGGTACTAAGCAAATACACCCAATAATAGAAACCATTCTCAGTCATGAATATTAACCATCATTTACAAATTTGTGATAAGTACAATTAACTATCCGCCAGGAGAAAAAAAAAGATAAATCTTACCTTTTTTCATTTCCATATGACTTTTGTGCAACTTTTGCATGAAGAATAAGTACTGTTTGATCTCCTCTCTCCTTTAAATAATTTCGCATGGCTTCCCTAAAATCAAATTATAAGTTACTATTATTACACAAGTTAAATTTTTGATAAAAATCTTTTTTCTTTTTACTATCCTCTGTATTGAGAAGGATGCTTATGATACTTTTTAAACAAGCAACCTAAAGACAAAAACAATATAGAAAAATCTGTGAATGAAACTTGAAGAATACTACATACTATTTCTATTCAACTCTAAACTTCGTTCTTTAAAAGAAGAAACTTCTCCATTCTTTGGAATTTTATCATGTGCAACAAACCTCAATTACAACTTCAGAATAACTAAAATCAACATTTACACTGGTAAAGTAGCTTTAAATTATTTATAAGTTAATCTTGTTCCATTTCCACATTCCGTCCCCTGTACTGTTAGAATCAATGGTTTTCATTGAATACAAAGGCCATAACAAACGCTGAGTCATCCAAATTTGTTATTACATGACCCAAAAATGACAATCCCAGGTAAGGACTAAGAAAAGCTTATCATTTGCACACGAATACATAATTATGAGAAGGGTATTGCTAAACATATAAAATTTAATGAAGCCTAATTCAAGTGAAAAACTGGATTAATTTTGAAAAACTACAATATTAAGTCCTTTAAGTACAAACCATTCTGACTACATTTATTAAGCAAATGTTCTATTAAAAGTTCAATGTCTTTACTCACCCAATTATCTTACCAAATATTATTATAAAGAAGTAAGCTCTACACAGATTAAACCATACCAATTCTGAATCAAGAAAATCCCAATTCCTGAAATATTTTACACATCACCAAACAAAAGCCAAGATTACTTCAAAGATATTATCAAGAAATACTTTCACTAAATTTAAATGCTATTTTATTTATATTGTAAAGGAAGACAAATGTATGAGAACATCTGCATAGTAAGTTATTAAATGTGGGGAATTCCAGTTTTACAGCACTTATACACTAAGTAGACTAGGGTAAATCATTTAATTTCATCCAGCCTGTTATTTGAAAACTGGAGCTATAATACCATCTACCTAACACAGCATGACTGTTTGGATCAAATGATATATCCTAGATGACAGCATCTATATTTACTGACTGAAAAAAAATCATTAGCTGGAAGGCACAGCAAATAATACCAGAATATAAACAGATTGAGAACTATTCTTTACACTAAAAAGGAACTCAAAGTCCGAATGGTAATGAAATACAATGATTAAAACAGTAATGTATAAAATGCACGACAATAAAGGGATGCCGATGTAAAGGAGGGAGGGTGCATGTAAACAATTATGGGTTAGGAAAAATTTCTTAGAAGAGTTGAGTTCTAAAGGAAAAGTAGACACAGGAAGTGGGAGAAGGAGAGAAGAAGGCATTCCACTTAGGGCTTGGAGTAGTGTGGTCCAGGTACAAATAACCTTCCAGCCTGGGTCCAGCGGGATTCTAGCTGAGGAGTGAGCAACTACAACAAAAAGCACAACAGCAAATGTTTCTGTTTTTTGGGGGTGGGGTACTGGGGATTGAATTCAGGGGTAACTGACCACTGAGCCACACCCCCAGACCATTTCTGTATTCTATTTAGAGACAGGGTCTCACTGAGTTGCTTAGCACCTCACTTTTGCTGAGGCTGGCTTTGAACTTGTGATCCTCCTGCCTCAGCCTCCTGATCTGCTGGGATTATAGGCATGCACCACCACTCCCTGCTTAGCAAATGTTTTTTGAGTACTGACTATGTGCAGTCTCTGAACTAGGTAATTTAAAGGCAGTATTTCATTTAATTTTCATAATCCAAAATGTACTGTTAATAACACCTCGACTGCCTTTTCCAAGGTCTTGGAATGACTAAGTAATAGTCAGGAACTGAAATAAACTCAGCAAGATTTCAATGTGAGCTATGGCAGTAAGTAAGCTGATGAGATGGACAGAGACAACTTATAAAAGGCCTTCAAAACTGGACTTTCATAAGCTTGAATACCAAGCATAAAAGTTTAATCACATTCAAATATCACTTCATATCAGATGATGATAAAAGTGGTAGAAGGTAAAAAATTGTAAGAGAACTAGGGAAAAACATAAAACATTAAAAAAAACTATCACTTTGTGATTTTGGAAAGATCATCATTCAATTTTATCTCAATTTATTATAGAAAAACATGCTGTGGAATCTGGATTTTCAATCAAGTAAAGGCAATGAGAGATCCTATAGGTTTTTCAAACACATAATTAATTTCCTATTAGTTAATTCTTGAGAAAGGACTAGAAGACACAGACGAGACAAATATGTAAAAAGGCTGTCACAATAAGAAGATAACAGGATGTAGTAGGGGAGAAGTCATGAAAAAAGTTGAGAACTCTTTATATCTTTTGTTTTGGGGAAAAGCAGATGTATGTTCATAGGTTTTGTTGACAAATGTCAACTCTGAAGGGCCCCTGGTCCTTTAAATTGGAAGTACTCAGTATGTTGTTGTGAACACCCTTCCACAGGTCAAGAGAGTGGTCCATGCTGCAAAAATGGGGTTGACTGGAATGTAATTGGCAAACAAAGCCACAAAAGTAAATGAAATCTCCCAAAAGGAACAATGCAGACACAGAGGAGTCAAGAAGAAAATGTATAAAAGGAAATGGAGAAGAATCAGTAATGGGCTGGGGATATAGCTCAAATGTAGAACACCTGCCTAACATGTGCAAGGTCCCAAGTTCAATCCCTAGTACCACAAAAAAATAAAAGGGGGAAAGAGAGGGAGACAGACTGGTAGGAGACAGAACTGAGACTGGTCTCTGATGCTGTAGAAGGATGCAACTTCAAGAGACGGAGCAATCAAAAGGTGAGGTATTTGCAGCAAGAGCCTGAGTGATGCCAGGTAGGGAAGGAATACGTGTGTTGCTGGCTGAAAGTATTTTATTTGTAAAATGACAAGCTAATTATAATATCTAATGGGTAAGAAAAGAGGCACAAATATTTGGAAGTACCTGCTAGGGAATGGGAAAGGAAGTTGACAATGGACAGGTAAACCACTGAAGATCAGTATTAAAAGACCAGTTAAAGTTGGAATCTAAAAATAATGGTGCCAACTCCTACTAACATTCCAAGGTGAAGAAAAGGGTGAGCCTGCTGGTACTAGACAGGAGGACAATGATAAGGGTTTGGAGACACTAAACCAGAGAGTTCAGGGTGTGTTAAAAAAAAAGGAAAAAAAAAAAAAAAGCAAAGCCTGGAGAAAGCCAATAACCTGCTAAAACTGGCACAGAAGTTGCTGGCATAAAACTTAAGAAGTTGTTAGATAATTCAAAAGAAAAATCTTTAGCTACAAATGAATTTCCCAAACTAAATTCTATTTGCATTTGTAGTCTCTATTAGTCATTTAACAAGTACTTGATTACATGTTTATCAGTTTTCATGTTTACTTTTCTTGTCTTCCCAAATAGACTACAAAGTCTTTAAGGGCAAGATCCATATAATGCCTGAGAGTCACAAACTCCTTCTACAAAGATATTAATTATAATCATCAAAAGAGTTAAACTCTGCAATCACTATGCACCAGTACTGCTCTAAGCATGTACTCACATAAGCCAATAACCTCAAGGGTGACACATTATTTATGCACACTCAGAAATGGGGGAGGTATTAAATAACTTTTCTATAATGACACTGAAGAGCCAGATTCAAACCTAGGCAATCTGGCTCTTGAGAAAGTATATAAACAAAGAAGTTTTGTTGTGTATGGGGGTGCATGCCTGTAATGCCAGCTAATCTGAAGGCTGTGGCAGGAGGTTTTCAAGTTGAGGTCAGCCTGGGAAACACAGGAAAACCTACATCAAAAAAGTTTTAATAGGGCTGAGGGAATGGGGGGGATGGATTCCCGGTATGTATGAAGCCCTGGGTTTGATCCCCAGTCCCACTAACAAAAATAACAAAGAGCAGGGCTAGGGTGTGGCTTGGTGGTAGAGCACAATCCCTAGCACAGTGGGGGGGAAAGTTTTGCAGTGGTAAGAGCACAGCTTTGCTATGAACAGGACAGAGTTTGAACCTTAACTGTCATTTTCTAAGCCAGCATTTTCTCCCTTGTGAAATAAAGTGAGTTACTGTGGGGAGAGTACTTCTGACATACAGAAGTATCAGTATACTCCAGTTATTACCATGATTTCCTTAGAAAAGGTACTTGAATCTCTTAATAGTTAATAACTTCACAAGGGTGTGAGGGTAGGGAGAGAGAGGGGACTTCCTCTAAAGCTCAGAGAGCACACTTGGTAAGGGATTAGGGGGATGATCAGGCAACTTATCCAACTTGAAAGGCACAAGTCTGAAAGGACATCAGGAAGGCTGCACACCTCTCCATTTTCCCACTAAAGACTTATCAGGAAGCTACCACACTGTGCTAATTTCCAGCACTGGAAGTGACTATTGTGATCAAGATAATCTCGAGGTGTTTACAAAGAATGCAAGAGGAGAGCTCTAGTTTTCCTTGTCTTTCCTGTCATAATACAAATTTCTAAAAAAGTAACTAGAACTTAAGATAATTATTAGTAATAGCTTTCTGTAACAGGAACTTGCCAGACAGCTTCTTTCAACAAGAATAAACTTTGCTTGATTAATGGAATATTAAACATCAAAAATTATGTTTACTGGCAATTAAAGCTTGGTAATTTACTTTTTGTACTTTGAGGGGCCATTTAAAAGGGTGGTATACTCCATAAAAACACAAACAGCAAAGCCCATGCAATGACAGGCTTTTCATCCAAATAGAGTAGGATTCTATCTCAGCACCACTGACATACTGTGCAAAGTAATTCTTTGCATATTTACATAACCCTTATTACAATATATTACTATAATTGTTCTAGTTATTGTTGTTAATCTTACTGTGCCTAATTTATAAATTAATCTTTATCATAGGTATGTATATAGGAAGAAACGTGTTATATATATATATGGTTTGCTACTACTCTCAGTTTCAGGCATCTACTGGAGTCTCAAAACTTATACCTAGTAGATAAGAGAGGACTCTGAACTTAGTTCTTTATAAGAAACATTTTCTGATCCCTGGAGAGAATAAAAGTGGAAGACTTTAAAAGGAAAGTTGCAAAACAATGAATAATGACATCCTAAATTTTTAAATCTATCACATGGATGACATTTTCAACACTTTTTTATAAAACTCTTCTCAAAACTGGACATGGGGAAAGTTGAGATTTCAGAAATCTAAGCTGGACTCTTTAAACTTGTACTTCAGAATGCTGCCAATAGGAATCCAAATTTATATATATACACCCCAACTCCTTCCTTCCTCCTGACAAAACCCCATGAGGAACTACCGCATTTTGTCAGATTCTGGCAGTTTCATCTTTAACACTGTCTCAGACAAGGCTTCTTGAATTGAGCTTCACCACAGTTACGGTGGAGAGTGCCCTCTTAAATTTTTACTGAAACTGGATAAAACAAAGCAATATCAATTCTTTCAAGGCAGGACTACTGGGAATCTTATGTGAATTTTCAAGAAGGGGATATTTATATGCTATATATTCCAAACTACTGGATCTGACCAAAACCTCCTTGTTTTTACCCCCAAGGAAGCTTACTGAGAATTTTGGCTTCCCAAAGGCTAATTTTGAAATTGCTATCAAATTTGAATTTGTTAATGGAACCAAGAGTCAACAAAATCCTGGGACCTTAAGGAAACATTAGAGTTGCTTCATTAAGAGTTTGTATCCATTGGTGACTAAAGCCAAAGAATCGAAGGTCTTGTTCCTAGGGATGCCTACAAATCTTATTCCGACTCTGATAGAAGTACAAAGGTTCTTTAATTCCATGTAAGTTTTTAGTGGATATGTAGGTAAACTGTTTCAAGTCCTATCACACAGATGAGACAAATTCTTTCAAATTCTAAAAAACTCCAGATTTTTTCCCCTTCCAAATGTCTACGGGTTACTATATTGTGGGCATTGGGTCACGAACACTTCTGTGTTCTATTATTTTTGAAGCTTACTTTGAAAATAAACCACTTTGTTACTTATTTAAGGCTTTCTAGCGTCTGTGGAGAAAAAAACTAGGAACTCGAGAAATCTGAGAACATATAATAGCACGGAGTTACTGATAATCAAAGGCAGGTCATACCACTGATTCATAAATTTCCAGCCCTGGGTGATACAAAATTAGTTCCCTGAATTCCAGGGATGGCAAATTCCCTTCCCACTCTCTTCTTTCCCCAAGATGCCCTACAGACACATGTGATTAAGCTGACTTTTAATTGAAACCAACTGTTTACCACTTATGAATTACTTGACTAATATAGAGCAAAGATTATGTTCCACTATTAATGTAGTAGATTAAACCTTATGATTTTGACCATAAATCTCAATTCCTTTCATCCAGTTTATATGCTGCTTGTTGTTCAGGCAACAGTAAACCAACAGGAGAATCTATGACTAGAGTAAAACATGAGTATCATGCCATAAGATGTAAATATAGTTTCTGACTACAAAAAAAAGCTCCAAAATTGGTATTAATCTGACTTAACAAAAATGGATGGTCCTCCTATCTCAAAGTGAGGGGATGAATGACAACGAGTAGGAGGCATAGAAAAAATGCAATTATGGCCATAACCCAGGATAGACAGGAAAAACACATTGGTTTAAGAATTTTTTTTTAGGCACTAGTAAAATGCTTCCCAAAAGTGCATGCTATGGATAGGTTAAAAGATTTAAAAACAAAAACAGGCATTTATTCTAAGACAATGGAATCCCTAAATTAATACTTAATATGAACATAACTCATGATTCAGTGGACAACAGATACGGACGGAGGCTACTTTTTAATTTTCATCTTAGGGTGTGCATGTCATAACTGCCATGATTGCCCCCAGGTAACCCTTCTTGGTTTCTCCTGCAAGGTTTCCCATAATACTACAACCAGACAAAACCATTAGAGTGTATGTAGCAGTACTTTATGACAGGAGCCTAGCACCAGGAATGAGCCTGATTCTTTGATATTACCTTGGGAACAATCCCACTTGGATGAAGTTGCTTTGTCTTTATCAATTTATAATTCCCTGCCTTCTAACCCAAATTTCTGAGATCTACCTGGTCTTGCTGCTGCCCAAGACCATGCTTCTGTCAGTAAGTTCCAAATAAACTATATTCTCTGTGCTGTCCTGGATCTGTCTGCCTTCTTTAGTCTCATGGCACCTTGGGGCCAGTTCTCATACAGTGGAACCAGGCTGTCCCAGTAAAGGGTATTACTACTCACTCTGGGGCAACCTCCAAATATAAAGTCAAGGGAGTTTCAGAAACTCATTATATAAAGTCTGACCAGGGCAGTAATAGACACATTTAGGCTCTGTAAGAACAGAGAGATGAGGTAGTAAGACAAACAGAAGGGATCTGTAAAATTGTTAGTCTAAGTGATAGAGAAAAGGTTTATTGAGCAAGAGAACAACATAAAATAACTCTGACAACTGCAGCAAATGTTGAAGAAAGAGTAAACTTTATGAAAGAAATCTGCTACTAAACACACTTTTTTTTTTGTTGTTGTTGTTGTTGTTGGGTAGCGGGGATTGAACTCAGGGGCACTCGACCACTGAGCCACATCCCCGACACTATTTTGTATTTTATTTAGAGTTAGGGTTTCACTGAATTGCTTAGTGCCTCGCTTTTCTAAGGCTGGCTTTGAACTTGTGATCCTCCTCCCTTAGCCTCCTGAGCCTCTGGGATTACAGGCATGCACCACTGTGCCCAGCAAAACAAATTTTCAACAAAAGCATGGGTCAATTGCTAACAGTGTGGAGTGTCATGGAGGTGGGAAGGACATTAATAAGACTATACACCTTTGAAGGCTGCTTCCATGTCAAGAATCAAGATTTCAGTTTAACCTTTTGGCAGCTGACAACTGGGCAAATTCCCTTGGTACAACTGGGAATTAAGTAAAACAGTTTCTCTCTCTTTTTTAAAGGCATGTGTTACAGTCCTGCAGTTATAACTTCAGAATTCAGACTACTCTTAAGTAAGGAATGGGCAGCTCAAGTAGCACATTCAATGTTCCTGCACTTAATTGCACTGACACTAATATTTTCACGGGTGACATCAAACTCTGAATGACAAAATTAGAAACTTCCATGATGAAAGAGTAATTGTTTCTATACATTAGTATAAGATCTGTTATCCTACTTTTCTTTTTAACTGACAATCAGTTACACCCAGTTATAGCTGTGTATTTCATTATGGAGAGTATTTCATGCTCTTGGAGAGTTAAAACTTAATTCCTGTCATATATATCTCTGAGAGAACATATATTTTCTAAAAAAGTGAACCGACAGTAAACTGTAGTTAGAATAGTGATTTTCTAAATTTTTAAAAATACTGCTTAATTAGGAAGATGGGAGTAAAAACAGTGTCGGTTTTAAAAGATGTGTAGAAAGAGAGAAAAAGAAGAGACACTGTCCCCTGAACTAAACTTACCACACCCCAAGGGAGAGAGAGAAAATTCCTTTGAAATATTTTTGATCGAACAAAAGACACTAACATATTTCTAACAAGGAATACTTTTAAGAGAGAAATGAGAAAATATGATTTACAAAAGTTAGATGGGACCTAAATTTGCCACACTATTAAAAGGGAAAATGTAATTGATTTTCAATTTGTACCTAATAAACAAAATTTTATCACCAGAATTGGTAGCTCATTTCACATTTTCATTTGCTGCTATACAAACTGTTTTTGCTAAATTCCTTATACTAGCTTTGATAATGAAGAATATAAATCAGAGTTTGCCCTCCTTAAGAGGTGATAAAAACTACTAAAATTTTAAACAGGTTTATTGAGATTTAACTGGAATAGAATAAAATGTACTTAAAGTGTACAATGCACTAAATTTTGGCATATGTATATATAACATTGCCCCAATCATGATAAGGATAGTCACAATGCCCCCAAATTTGCTGTGCTTCTTTTAAATCTCTTCTTGTGCCTTTCCCCATTCCAGGAAACCAGAGATCTATTTTCTGTCATTATAAATTAGTTAGCAGTTTCTAGACTTTTATGATAATGGAATCATACAGTTTATGTACTTTTTTCCTGATTTCTTTAGAAAACTGAGTATAATTATTTTAACATTCATCTAAGTGGCTGTTTGTATCAACAGTTCATTCTTTTATCATTGCTGAATAGCAATTCACTGTAGAATATACTACACTTTGTGGATCCATTCACCTGTTGCTGGACATATGGGTTATGTCCACAAGGCTATCGCAACCAAAGGTAACATGAATATTTGTGTTTCAGTTTTTGTATTCACATGTTTTCATTTTTCTTGACTAAATATGCCGGGATGGATAGGTCATATGGTAGGGGTATGTTAAACTTTTGAAGAAAGTATCAATTTTTTCCCCAAAATTATTATACCATTTTATATACCCACTACCAGTATATAAAAATACTCATTGTTCCACATATGATTGTCCCTTAAATATTGGGCATTTTAATAGGTGTAAAGTGGTTATCTCTTTGCTACAGACTGAATGTATCCCTGTCAAATTATCACTGAAACCTAATCAGCAATGTCATAGTGTTTGGAGGTGGGGTATTTGGGAGGTAAAAGGTCATGAGGTTGGAGCCCTCATGAATAAAATTAGTGCCTTCATCCCATTTGCTATGTGAGGACAGAGGGAAGTTGGTCATCTATAAACTGGGAAGCAGTCCTCCATCACACACCAAATCCTCTCATACCTGATCTTGGGCTTCACAGCCTCCAGAACTATGAGAAATAGAATTCGTGGATTTATAAGCTCACCAGTTTCTGACATAAGGTTATAGAAGCCCAAGCGGACTACACACTAATTGTGATTTTAACTTGCATTTCTTTAGTGGTTATCTGCCACATGTATATGTTGTTTAGACAATTCTTCAAATCATTTCCCCCTTTCAAAAATGAATTATTTCCTTATTGTTGACTTACAAAAGCTCTTTTTGTTGTCTGGATACAAACTCTTTATTCTTAATTTTCATGAAGTAAATAATCTATTTCTTCATTCCATAGATTTGGGTTTTTGATGTTAAAACTAAAAATCTTTGCTCCATCAAGGTAAAAGAACAAAATACTTTCACCTGTTATCTTCTAAAAACTGTGTAATTGGAGTTCTACATTTAGATCTGTATTGAATTAATTTTTGTATATGGTGCTATGGATGAATGGTAGTTATTTTTTGTGAAGGGGCACCATACGGATAACAGATTGTTCTAGAATCATTTGTTAAAAAGACTTTCATTTATCTAACTAAATTGCCTTTGCACCTTGATTGGAAAACAAGTGAGCACATATTTGAAGAACCAATTCTGGCTGCTAATCTGTTACAATGATCTACATAGCTATCTCTCCCTAATACTACATTTGATTGCTGTAGCTTCATAATAACTTTTGAAATCAGGTGATACAAGTTTTTGCTGCTCTTTTCCAAGAATGTTTTGGCTGTTCTAGATTATTTGCATTTTCATATGAATTTTATAAACAGCTTGTCAAATGTTCACTGGAATTCTGACGGGGATTGTACTGAATCTATTCATCAATTCGGGAAGAAAAGACATCTAACAATCGTCAATTTTCTGCCAGAAGAACATTTACTTAGGAATTCAAGTTCTTCCAGCAATATTTAGTAATTTTCATGGTAGCGTTTTTGCACATCTTTGGTCAAGCTTTTCTCTAAGAACTACATATAGTTTGATGATATTTGATCACTTTCCAATTATTCATTACTAACATAAGGAAATACAACTGAGTTTTATATGTTGATCCTATATTTCACTACCTTGCCAAACTTATTAGTTACAGTAGCTTTTTAAATGATGATCATGTTTCTGAAAATGAAGTTTTATTTCTTACTTTACAATTTGGACGTTTTTCACTTCTTTTTCTGTCCTTGTTGTAATGATTAGAACCTCAAGTACAATGCTGAATTAAAGTTATAAGAGAAATTTCTTGTGTTGCTCCTGATGTTAGAAACATTCTTTCATTATAAATATGGTATTAAATGTAGTTTTTCAGAGGTATCCTTTGTCACAACAAGTAAATTCCCTTTTATTCAAGCACGCTATGAATTTTTATCAAGAATGAATGTAAAAGCACTTTCTAAATCCCTTAAGATGACCATGTGATTTTCTTTGTTTGTTAACATGTTGAAATGACTTTTTCCATTTCTAAGAGAAATCTCATAGGTCACAATGTAATCCCTTAAATACATAGTTGGATTTCATTTGAAAATTTGTTAAACTTTTTTACACCTTTCTTCACATGGAATATTGTTGCATAGCTTTATTTTTCTGTAATGTTTGCTTTTAGTAAAAAGGTAATGCTGCTCTTATAGAATGAACTGGGAGGTATGTCCTGCACTCCAATTTTCAGGAAGACTATGTAAGGAAATGGCATAATTACTTTTCCTAAACATTTCTGCAAATTTGTCAGAAAGTTTTTACAAACTCAATCTCTTTAGATTTAAGGTTATACAGAATACCTACCTCATCAGTGAGCTTAGTTTGCTAGTTTTAAGGAGTTTGTCTCTTTCTTCAATAGATGTTGAAGATATTGGCATAAAGTTATTTATAATATTTGCTTGTAATCCTTAAAATATCTATAGAATCTGTAGTGATGTCACCTTTCCTGTTCTTGATACGTACAGAAACCTTTCTGCTTGAAGGATTTCTTTTTATATTGTAGCTCAGACCTGCCTGTGAAGAATTCTTTCCATTTTTAATATGTCTAGAAGTTTTATTTTGCCTTTAGTAAGTAGAGAATTCTAGGTTGACAAGCATTTTTCCAAACCCTTTGAGCACTTTAAAACTCTTGCCTCACTGTCTTATCCATAACAAAGTTTCAGATAAAAAACCTGCTGTCATCCTTACATGTGTTCTTTTGTAAATGATTTGTCTCTTGTCTCTGCTGCTTTTAAAGATTTTTCTCTTTACCACTGGTTTTAATCAATTTGATTATGATGTGCGTCTGTATAGTTCTATACTTGGGATTTACTGAGTTTCTTGGATCTGTTGTTTTAAAGTTTTTAACAAAGTTTAAAAAAATTCAGCCATTATTTCCTCTATATCAGTCATACCACCTCTTTCGATGATTCCAATTTCATGTATATAAGGATGCTTGAAGACAGACCACAGCTAATGCTTGCCCTTTTCCCCAGACTTTTCCTGTCTGCTTCACTTTAGACAGTTTTTACTGCTATGTCTTCAAGTTCACTAACCTCTCCTTCATCTACTTTGAAATTAATACCAAGTGTATTTTTTCACCTTATTGTTATTTTCATCTCTAGAAAATTGATTTGTCTCTTTTCTTTTTAAAAATGTGCATCTTCCACGTCTTTGTTAAACTTGTTCAATCTCTCCTCTAGTTCAGAGATACTAAATTACTGCTGGTAGGTCAAATCCAACCTACTATGTCTGCTTTAGAACTGTATTCCATTATACAGAAACATGAACTTGTTGACACATTATGGCTGCTTCTGTGCTCCAGCAGAGTTGTTACATCAGACATTGTATGAGACAGAACCAAAATACTATCCGATCATTTCCCTAACTCTTAATCTTAGCTTCTTTACCATATAAATCACAAGCATATAACAACTGTTTTATCATCTATATCATTTCTGGGTTGCTTTTGATTGATTTTTCTTCTCATTGTGGATATTTTCCTGCTTCTTTGATATATATATATATATATATATATATATATTTATTTTTTTTTGTTTTTGTTTTTTAGTGTTGCATTTTTTTTATTCTTATATTCTTGAGCTCTGTTCTGGTACATAGTTAAGTTACTTGAAAAGCTTCTGATCATTTCAATGCTACGTTAAGTTTGCCATAGTCTGGGCCTAATTTTACACCAAAGCAAAACTCTTCCCAGTACTTTAGCTGATGCTCTGTGAATTATGAGATTTTTTTTCTTCTGCCCACTGAAAAGAGGCACAATTCGCAGGCCTAAGTGAGTTTTACGGGTTGCTTCCTTTAATTCTCCTGGATGGTTTCCCCCACCGGTGGTGGGTAGTTTCCTCACATATGCATGTTGATCAATATTTAGGTGATGACTAGAAGAGAAAGAACCCTTTGTCAATCTCTGGAACTCTCTCTACTATTCTTTCCTCTTCAGGTCTCAGGTTTCCTCTTCAGGCCATCTCAGTCACCCCGCATTCCAGCTTCACAGGGATTCTCCCTCCCTACAGCATGGCCTGGAGCTCTCTCCAGGCTTGAAGCTGAGGCAATCATAGGGCTCACCTCATTTGTCTCCTGTTTCTTGGGAAACCATGTCCTTCCTTGCCTGATGTCCAACATCTTGAAAAACATTATTTCATATATTTTGTCCATTTTTAAGTTGTTTCAGGCTGGAGAGTAATTCCAGTTCCTGTTACTCCATCTTGGTCAGAAGTGATAGTCCTAAAAGCTACTAAAATTTTCCAAACAGGGAAAACCGCTTAAAGGGTAAATGATGGAAAATCATTATAAAGTAGATGGAACCTAACTAGACTTCTGTATGTATTGAGGGAAAGGAAAAGAAAATTTCTTTATGAAGTGTATTATCGTACTATTATTTTTACAGATGTATCCATTAAAGAAACTAACTTATTCATCAAAATATATTTTATCATTAGAAGTCACTACAACTAATCGCTGCTGGTAATAAAAACATTTATCTATTAAATTTCAAAATGCCTAAATATGTGAACACAGTAGTTCTTCTTAGCAGAATTTATTCAACAGATATAATGGAAAATACATTTACAGGGACCTGTGAGACAAATTATATTTTCACAGTGTACTTTACCTGGAGTACTTAAATAATGCTTTAAAAAAAATGTTTATAAATTTTAAAATAATTTAAGGATTACAGAAAAGTTGTAGAAGTAGTACCAAAACTTTCTAGTCACCTTCCACCTAGACTCCTCAAATTTTAACATTTTACCATATCTGCATATTGGTTTTTAAACCTTTTAAGAGCACACTGTAGATATATCACTTTATCCAATATACTTCAGTGTTTATTTTTTTAAAAAGGACATTCTTATAATACAATTATCACTTACATAATACTAATATCTATTCTACAGACTTTACTCAAATTTGTCACTCATCCAATAACCTGTACTTGTGTGGGTGGGGTGTTATTTTGAGAAACTGCCGCTCTTGCATCCTATCAGGACAGTCACTGGTTTTTGTACATAGAAATGTGTTGGAACACAGAAATGCCATTCCTTTACATATTGCCTGTGGGTGATGTAGGGATATAAGAACAGAGTTGACAAGTCACAATAGGCCTACAAAGCCTAACATGTTTATTATCTGATCCATTACAGAAAACATTCGCCTATGCCAGTTTCATAGCACAGGAAAACTTTTTTCCTAGCTCAGGATTTACTTAAGTGGAGTTATGTCTCTATGATTTCTTTTAATTCAGAGTAGTTCTTCAATCTGTGGATTTACTTACTTACTTAATTTAGTTATTTATTTTGGTGTTGGGGATTGAACCCAGGGATGCTTAACCATTGAACCACCCTTTTATATTTTTATTTTGAGACAGGGTCTTGCAAAGTTGCTTAGGCTGGCTTTGAATTTGTGATCCTCCTATCCACCCTCCCAAGCTGCTGGGATTACAGGCGTGTACCACTATACCCCAGCCAATCCATGGTTTTTGACCTTGAGATTTTGAAGAATAAATATAATTTATTCTATAGAATGGTCCTCATTTTGCATCTCTCTGATACTTCCTTACACCAGTATACAGTGTCCTCACTAGGAGGCACATGATATCTATTTGTCCATTATTGGTGATACTAATTTAGATCATTTATCTAAGGTGGTGTCTGCCAATTTTCTGCACTACCATGTTACTGTTTCTCCCTTTATACTTTGTGAGGATCCACTTCAGAATTATACATTTTGCTTTTCATTTAAATTTTAATCCAGTGATGACTTTTGCCTGAAATAATAATCACTACTGTGTCTGTCAAGTAGTGATTTCCTTAATTTCATATTCCTTCTACATTTACTAGGTGGCATTCTTTTATAAGTAAAAGCTATCCCCTTTCCCCTATTTATTCAGTTATATAAATAAGTTAAAAATATTTATATAAATAAATACTATGTATATGAGATAAAAGATTATCTCAATATAAATTGATTGTTCTTTTTGCTGAAATGCTTGGGATCAGAAGTAATTTCAGATTTTAGAGTTTTAGGGACTGTAGGATATATGGATAGAATTCAAGGTCTGAGGATCTCAAATCTGAAAATCCAAAACCCAAAATGTTTGAAAATCTGAAACTTTTTGAGCATTACATTGGCACTCAAAAAGTTTTGGATCTTCAGATTAGAGATGCTCAAGCTGTACAGATGACTAAACTGTCACTTGATTCTCTAGCTTTTAATCCATTACATCATTATTTATTTGATGATCAAAATGTCCTAGATTTGGTTAACAAGAGCTCCTTTAAATTGTCTCTTGTGTTCTTCTAGCAGGTCCTCATTCTTTAAGGGCCATAGTTTTTTAAATAGTAGCATTACTTTGGAAACTTTCTAAATGGCCACCAATATGAAATATTAAATTAAGAATGGTACGAAGACAAAGGAAAACCAGGGAACCATTAAAGAGAACTATCAAAGTAGAAGATATACTGTAGGGTACAAAGATCAGAACAATGGTAGGAAATGTTCCCAGTTTAAAAAGAAAAAGAAAAAAGGCAGACATATGTATCTCTTTTACATACAATTTTCTTGAAAGATTAAAAAAATGAAAGTAGTAATAATGAACACTAAGACTATATGAGTGGAGTTGGATTTCTTTATTTTATAATCTCTGACAAAATTTTTTAATTGTTTTTAAGATAATACTTTTAAATTTAACATCTATAATAAAATATAGTATAAATATAAAATATAGTACAAAATCAATTTATGTAATTAGAACACAGTACAATATTTATATTCTCACTAAAAACAGGCAAAATCTCATATTTTCTTTAAAATGGTTAAAAATTGTGTGCTTTCCTTAAAATTCTTTTCTAAAAGCATTCATTAAATCTGTAATCAGCAAACTGTGACTGATTAAACATTGCTAGGTAGAGGAAGTTTTGTTTATATTGCTGCTCTTGTTATAGTCACTATATAACACTGAAGATATATTCTCAAAATGGTTTCATCTTTCCTCTCTGAACTACATCTATTATTCCTGTTTCTTTTTGTTTTTGTTTTTTTGAGGGAAGGGAGAAAATTGAGGGAGGGAGGATGAGATTATGTTCATGATTTAGATACCAATATTTGAATGATTTCTAAGAGTAACTAATACAGTTTCTAAAATGCCAGGATCTCTGTACATATAAAATGTTTGAGTACAAGGTTAATATAATACTTACCTAGTGAGTCGTTTAGGTGGAGGCCGCTCACCAAATTTCCTAGAAAAATAAAGTAAAAATAAATAAATAAATAAACTGTATGATATACTCCACAGTAAATTTTTTTAGGTACCACGAAATTTCCTTTATGACTTGACTTCAACCTTACTGAATAACAGTGAAAAGAGAAAACATCTAGCAATCAACTGTACCAGGAAATAACAAAATGCACACTTTAAAACAGTACTTTAAAAAAAAAAAAGAAACACATCCCCAGTAGGCCTCACACACTTACTCTAAGCAAGGAGTGCCCTGATTAGATGAGGATAACAGGTACTATACTTTTAAAGACATCTCAAACAAAAGCAACTAGCCAAAGACACCCCACCCCCCAGTCTCTCATAATTGGCAGAAATAAGAAAAACACTCTTAGTCCAAGAGCAGGCACAGTGTTCACAAGTGTTTGTCATGTGTCAGGCTCTATATGCTTTTACGCATTACTATATTTTATCATTATAAAATAATTCTATAAGGTATATATTAGCTTCATCTTAAAGATGGGAAATGCAGTTTGGCCAAAGTCACAAAGTAAATTAAGTGGTAGGCCAAGCTGAGAATGAAACCCAGATTTTGACAACTCTTCTACAGTTTAACTCAGTACTATAAGAGAGAAATGTGCTAAATGGGTTAGCATATAGGCATTCACTTAGTTGGTAGCAGGCAAGGAGAAAAACATAAGCAAAAGAAATACACAAAATTCAGGTTGGAATTATAACAAGAACACTAGAGTGAGGGTCTACAGTGTGACTGGCTGAGTTCAAATCCATGATTTGGTATTTACTTGCTGTGTAACTCTGAAATTAGTTGTGATGTTATAAAACTTAAGTTTTCTTATCTATAAAAAGGATACAGTAGTTGTTGAGAGAATTAAATGTGGTAATTAATGTTTTAATTAATATACAGAAAATATACACAACAGTGCCAGGAACACAGTATGTGCTCAATAAACAATTTTTAAAGTTATAAAGGGTTAAGCCAAAATAATTAAATACAGGAACTATAGTATTAATAAAAACAAGGACAAGAAGAATAAATTAGTCTCTTATTTCTTCTGAAACAGGAAAATGTGATCCTCTTCTGAAATATAGTGAAAAAAGAGCATTTGAAGAGAAAGGCCAATAGATGTTTTTTATCTTAAAGCAAGACTGCGGTTATAAGCAGTTACTTATTCAGAAGCACAGCTATAGGTTGTGAAGGTTTATTTGACTTATAATATCTGCACTATATTTGTGATGCTCCACAAGATTATTAACTTTGATGGTAAGTGTTTAGGATCCTCCTTAGTTCATTTCCTGGAGTTAACCAAATGCCATATAGTAATGCTGACACTGTTTATGAATTCGAAATCTGTGATAGGTATTTATACCTGAATATTTTAAAATTTTAATTAGCTCTAAAACATTGAAAAGTGGCTTTAATTAATAAAGCACAAAAATGAGCAAATACACATTCTTACAAGCAGAATTATTTCTCAGTTTTCTTTGATTTTTATACTACAGAATACTCAATTTTTAAAATCAAGAAACAAAACAGTGTTTTAATGATAACACCAGCAAGGCAAGCTAAAAAGACAATTCAGAACACTCAACTATTTTTTTTTTTTTTTTTTTTGCAGTGCTGGGGATTGAACCCAGGGCCTTGTGCTTAGGAGACAAGCACTCTACCAACTGAGCTATATCCCCAGCCCCAGAACACTCAACTATTGGTTGAACCATGAAACACAGCTATGGACTTAAAAGTAAAAATCAGCACTGACTCTTTTTCTACTGGAAAGATTTTTTGAAAAATCTCTAAAACTGATTCAATGTACCACCACTACAGCATATTGTTACAATAAAACTGTCTTAGTAGATAGATACAGAATATCTTACAAAACCCACAAAGATTATTACACATGCAGAATCATATTTTGTAGAAAGAAACAAAGTGAGGTTTGGCTGGAATCTACCTAAGAGTTCAAGCAGTAAAAAATTTAGCAGATAATGAACAAAATAAAAATCTCAATATTGCCATCACCGTTTCTACTAGCTCTAATATTCTAACCAGCACACAGATTAATTCCATGACTAGCAAGAGTCACTGCACTCAAAATGCAAGTGTAAATTTTATTCCTACAAGCTTTAAAATTCTGGAAAATTACATTAACAAGTAAATGTTGATTAAAATAGCCAAGTCCCCCTTTAAAAAATACTAATTAAATCAAGTTAACGATTACACAGTATGCTTGTGCAACATCACTCCTGCATCAATAGAAAATAGAGGCAACAGAGTTCAACAGCAGTGCCTGCTGAGACTGGACAACAGTACACAAAACCATGCATCATCTTCTACCAAGGGGCCATCCTATGGTCAGGAATTATACAAAAATTGAAATCAAATTGCATCTTCTGTACATAATAAGGTATTTCCAAAAATTTTGTGAGCAATCCTGACTCTCTCTTTAACACATGTGACATCACATTCTTATTAATCTCATTTAACTAATGGTTACTGTATTTAATGGAGTATGGGAAGAAACAGAAAATGGGATCTCTAAGAAGATTTAAGAAAAGCATATCTAGGTTCACAATGCACAACTTTGATCGGCACAATCCAACTAAATTCTGATCATTTAATAAATCCTCTTTGGCATACATATGAAAAAAATGTCAAGTTAAACCAAGATATACAGTATCTTATACTTATCAAGATCCATCTCCATTACTAATCTGATATATCACTAACCCAAACTTTGAGAATTATTTACTGGAAAAAAGAAGGTCTACATTTAGTCACAGGTGATTTAATAAAATTCATGATGTAATATATATACTATGCAACCAAAATAATCACTTCTCAGCAGAAGAACAGCAGTGAACTATCAATTACTCAGACTGATTATAACCTAAACAATAGGAGATGGGCAGGTATACAATTTTATCTGTGTTTGCAATCTACCTTAAAAACAAGATGTTTACCTACATGATCTGAATTGACAAGTGAACTAGAAATAAATTGGGCTAAGTTTAGACTACTCTATGGAAAATATGTTTTTATAATAGGTATGAGGTATGCTTCAAAATACAAAAAAAAAGGTAAGCCTTTAAGAGTCTGAGGAGCCTTCTTAATTTCATAAAATAATGAGTTAATACTTCATTTGAACAAATAACTGCTATTCAACTTCTCTTGATGATTACAGATTGGCAATACTGCATTTGCATGAAATTTTCCAAATTTTATACATTCTGTATAAATGCACTTTAAATTAAATGTAATAATCCCGATAAACATTTAAAGGACCTTTCTTTTTATAGTAATAAACAAAAATCAGCTAGACTGCTGATGGTTTGCACCATGTCCTTTCCCTCTTGTTTTGCATTCACATACTTCTCCCTCAGACTGGAGTGAAGGTGAATAAAACATGAATCAAAATGAAGTCTGTAAAAAAATTAATTAAAAAGAAAGAAAATGAGCTTCAGACTATGAACAATATAATAGTCTCTCTACAAACTCTAAACCCCAAAATCCATTGTTTGTGGCCACAGAGACAAACAATAATATTTAAAAATGAATAAAAAGATTGAATATCTTTAAAAAAAAAACCAAAAACCTGTGCTTGCCATCTTTACCCAGTATGCTCATATAATAATATGGCTCAAGAAAATTTACACTCTTCAGTGTATATATGTCATTAGCATAATTTTAAGTTAGCAAATTCATTTTACTTTTACTTCATTAGCTTTCCCTTCTTAGATAATCATGATCTTACATTCCCCAAAATGAGAAGAGCTAGGGAAAATGCTAATTATAGTAGCTAAATCTGGTTTTACACACCTGAAAGCGTGAGGAGGATTGTTTTAAGTTGCAGTCTCATTAAATTCTGCACTTCCTACCTAATGGGTTCCCATATATCCTCTAATCCCTTAGAATTTCAAAAAGTGTGGAAAATTCGCACACACATTACATTTATATATTCATATTTCCTTTCTGTTCATGGAGGAGGCCCAGCAGTGTTTCCTCCCATACCAGATACACTTCTTTCTATATTCAAAACCTGTTAAGGAAGTATATGACCACAAATGTGCTAAGGAAAAACGTGATAAAAAGTATCAAAAGTTATCAACATCTTTTCTGGCTAAAAGATACTTCCCATGAGAAGATCAAGTCAAAAACAAGAAGGGAGGGGAAACAAACACAAGAAAAAAATGCTTTAAGACACAGAACAATTTGGTAATTACATTACTGTTAAACCAAAGCAAAAACCCTGATCTATCTGGAATACTGTCTAGGAACAGTTTTAGAACTTTGGTTTTGAAAATATGTAAGTGGCTTGAAAAATAAGCTCAAATTACGTAGGAGACTTCCAGGTTGTAGAATGTAAAGTGATCCCTTCTATTCTCTAAATTTTCTGCTTAATGCAGAAATGAGATTAAAATAAATTAAGGCAAGAAACAATGCACAACAGAAGCAAAAAAGAAAGCTCTGGTAACTTAAAATCATAATTAAACTGAACTTTACACCAAACCTGTAATAAATAGTTAATTCTATTCAATTCAAAAGTACTGGGATTTTCTGAACCATGATTCATGATAAAGAAATGAAGCAGCAATAAATTAGGGAAAAATCAGGAAACCCAAAATTCATTATCTTTAAGGCAAGTACCACCAGTTAGAGGAGGAGAGGTGAGATACATGATACTACATTAGATGATAATGAACAGTCCCAAACAAAGCATATAGTGCTGGAAAAGTACTTAGTAACTAGCTAATGCACAAAAAAATGTAACTGGCTCATTAGAAAGGCTACATGTAATGCTCTCTTCAAATCTGTTCTTCAGCAAGTATTTACTGAGTACCTACCAAGGGTCAAGTATAGGCATTTGGGGGGTGTGTGTGCACTTGCTACAGATCAGTGAATAAGAGACACATGGTCTTATGGAACTTACATGTGATTGGGACAAATGGACAATGATGTACTTAAAAAATTTACTCATTTTCCATCCACAGAAACAGAAGAAAATAGCCTATTAAGTCACAGAACCTACAAACAAAACACTTTGTCTGGGGCTGGGGATGCAGCTCAATGGTAGAACATATGCCCAGAATGTTTATGTGTAAGGTCCTGAATTTGATCCCGAGCACTGCAAAAATAAATAAACTATGTCGGCTTTTTTTCATACTTCAATTTCTAGCTGTGAACCTACTTATACTTTAAGTACCACATTTAGTAACAATGCTTCTCCAAACTCAGGTAGGTATAGCTAGTGGTCCCTCATTACTGTAACAAAGACGATCAAGGCATGATGATGTATTCTCTGTAACTATCCCATTTATTAAGCATGTTTCTACGGGAATAAACATTCCCGGAGGTAGATTTCAAAGAAATGCATGTAATTGCATGTGTGTGCAGCAGGTCCCTTCAGCTGGGCAACTCCCATTCTTGTATACTTTGTAGAAACAACGACTATTAATTTTTAAAGTCTCCTTTTCTACCTTCTCTTTTAATTAAGAACCAAAACCAAAACAAAATCCCTTCTTTTTGTAAGTAAAGTGAAACAGACATTATTACCTCATGTACATGTATGACTGCATGATGGATGTGATTCTGCAATATGTATAATCAGAAAAAATGAGATTATACTCTATGTATGATCTATCAAAATGTATAAATGCATTCTACCGTCATGTGCAACTAATTAGAACAAATAAAATTAAAAATATATACATATATAAAAAAAAATCTCCCAGCAGTTTCTATAAAGAAACAGGAAAAGTGGAAAGACAGAAATGAGGGCTGACCATCAATCATCATCTCCATGGCATGTGGCTTTTTATCTAAAACCTCCAATATTAGTACCAGGTTAGGTTTCCAAATATCCACACCTAGAGAGGAATTCCAGTGGATTAAATCTATAATAGCAAAAAGCTCCACTTATGCAGACAGCACAAATAAGTTGGGAGAATAATGACCGCCACTTAATACCTTCTATGAAGATCTCATATAAAAGTATGGCTTAACAAAGAAAACCTTTAAATCGATAGCTTCAAAAAGAGGTGCAGACCCTGGGGAAACTACTCCAATTCATATATCACTGAATGGGGGTAGGAGGCATAGCCAGCTTAGTGGTAAGCAGCATATTTAGCATGTGTGAAACCTTGGGTTCAATTCCCAGAAGTTCCCCTTATTACATCAAAAGCCTCCTAATATTATACATTAAGGCACAATATCACTTTAGAAAAGTGATGTTGCTGTTTACATATATCATACTTAATTAGTAAAGGAAAATATCTGTCAAATTATGTAGTACATTCTGAAGCAAAATGGAATTTTTCTGCCCAAAATGCAGAACCTGATTCTAAACATGAGGAACAAATCCAAACTGTGAAACAGCTTACACAAAATAAAGGAACCAGCCCAGATAAAAGAAGACTTAAGACACATAACAACCGGACCATGCAACATATGGTGCCCAATCTACTTTTGCTATAAAAGACACTATTTAGACAACTGACAAAATCTGGATAAAACCTGCAGATAAAGACTTAAATCAATTTCAATTTCCCAATTTTCTAACAGAATAGTGGTTATATAAGAGAAAGTCCTTACTTTTAGAAACATTTGATGTAGAATTTAGAGAGAAAAGGATATTGATTTAATATCCTTTAAAGGATATTGACTTAATATCCTTAATATCCTAATAAGAAGTACAGTAGACTTTACTTCTTACCTTCAAATGGTTCAGGGAAAATAAAATAGTTCATCTGGGTGTACATAACGTATGTAGTCCTGCATGTGTGCATACAGAGTAACAAAGTGACAGTCACAAATGTGAACATTTGAGGTATCTGGGTGAACCAGATATTCTTCGCAACTTTTCTAAAAATTGAAATTATATCAGGGGGGAAAAAAAAGCCACACCCAGAGAAACACTCATCTTTTAAATCAAGATGCTGGCCTGACTCTACTTGCTACAGAACCTGGTGGTGACAAATGAATCAAAAAACATTCGCATAATGTTTTTTGAGGTGGCACATAAGAGGCTCTGTCGTCAGTTTCCTGGCACAGCTTTTATGTTGTTAAGATAATTATTAAAGAATTGCTTGTTGTATATTTAAAGTTTGATAACATCCAGTGTTGATAGTGAATGAGTGAAGAAACAGGAACTGTCTTATACCCTCAGGAGTTCAAATTTATGCAACCTTTTTGGAAGAGATTTTGGCAATGTCTACTATAATTCAACATGTGCAGTCCTTTGAACTAGCCATTTCAATTATGGAAATATACATAGATAATTTGTGACTACAAAAATATGAATGGCGATGTTCAATAGAGTATCATTTATATCAACAAAAAGAATTTTTACATCCATGCATACAATTAATAGTCTGTTGGTTACAAAGCACCTCCCACTGATGCCCACATACACAAGTAAAAACTATTGTTAGTAGCATTAATTCTGAACCAAATGTACATTTTTATGCACTTCCAAACATATACACAACACAGACACAATTATTAATGATAATGGTGGACAGTTACAAAAATTCCATTTTGCTTCAGAATGTACTACATAATTTGACAGATATTTTCCTTTACTAATTAAGTATGATATATGTAAACAGCAAAATGAAAATGCTATTCATCCATCTAAACCCACTCAGTATCAATTCTAGAATACAAGGGGCTTAAAATAAAAACAGAGAAAATAAAAGCAGAGATAATTCACAAAAATTGTCTTAGAAAGCAAATTACATAAGAGACCATTCTTAATATATGCCAGACTTAAAAAACCACATTTATATCTTTATGGAAAAGCTACACTTCCATAAAGGGAATGCAACTTAAAGAATAGTAAAGAGGTTCCAATCTTAATTTTTAAATTTTTTTTAATTTTTATTTTTGGTGGTATTAGTGATTAAACCCAGAGCTTTGCACATGCAAGACAAGTATTTTAACACTCAGCTACATCTCCAGTTCTTTTCATTTATATTTTTTTATTTCAAGTCTCCAGTACTTTTTGTTTTTTGTTTTTTGATTTCAGGTCTCCCTAAGTTCTATAGTTTGGCTTCAAATTCGTGATCTTCCTGCCTCAGACTCAGGAGTAGCTAGGATCACAGGCATGCATCAATGCACTGGGCCCAATCTTAACTTTTGCTACTATCTTCTTCAAGGACCTTACTTAATTTTATGAACTGCCTTTTCAAATGGCACATGGTTTTATGAATTTTAGTCATGGTTCCCTGATCATCACAAGTCTGCCTGCCTTCTGGTTTTGTCTTTCGTCACCTTACCCAGTATAGAAAGTGAAGATGTATGGCAGAGGTAAAGCAGACCAAAAGGTGCCATGTGATGAGGCACAAACAAGTGCTGATATAGCAAGTCAGGGGAAAGATAGTCAAATGCTGTGGTAAGCACACACATCCCCAGGAGCTAGCCTGCTTACATTCAAATCCTAGCAAAATGCAAAATAAGCCATGGGGAGACCTGGAACAGAAAAGTTAAACGCTCTGTGACTCAGTTTTCTCAACTGAAAGCTCAAATGAAATTACTTCCACATAGAGTTCTTGTGAGAATTTAAAAGGTTCATAGATGTAAAGCTCTGACAAGAGTGCTCATCACTAAGCACTTGATAAAACTCCACTATTCCTTGAAGGCTGGATTACTGAATGATATTTACATTAACAAATACAATAAAACTGAAATGAACCCTTCGCAATAATGTATATTTATAGTGCCTTAAAAATTCATATAGTTGCTGGATGTGGTGGCACATGCCTATACTCCCAGTGGGAGGCTGAGGCAGGAAGATTGGGAGCCTCAGCAACTTAGCGAGACCCTAAGCAATTCAGCAAAACCATGTCTCTAAGTAAAATATAAAAAAGGGCAGGAAATGTGGCTCAGGGTTAAGCACCCCTGGGTTCAATCCCTGGTACCTAAATAAATAAATAAAATACATGTAATTGAAATTATATCTGATAAGGGATCAATATCCAGAATACATAAATATTTCCTACAATTCAACAACAATTAAAAAAGACTTGAATAGACATTTCTCCAAAGGGGCAACATGCTCATGAAAATATGCTCAAAATCACTAATAAGGTAAATGCAAATGACATACCACTTCATACCTATTAGTATGGCTGTAACTATCAAAACAACAATAAAGGAAGGAAGGTTGGTAAGGATGTGGAGAAATGAAATCCTTGTGCACCGCTAAAAACAGTGCAGCTACTATAAAAAACAGTATGGTTCATCAAAAAATTAAACAGGGTTATCATATGATCCATCAATTCCACTTCTGGGCACATAAGCAAAAGAAGTAAAAGCAGGGGTTCAAAAAGAGAGTTGTACATTTATGTTTAAAGCAACATTATTCACAATAGGCAAAAGGTGGAAAGAACCCAAATGTTCACTGACAAAGAATAAATAAACAAAATGAGGTATATACAGACAAGGGTATATTATTTAGCCAAAAAGGAGTGAAATACTGTACCACATGCTACACTATGGATGACTCTGGAAGACATTATGCTAAGTGAAAAAAGACTGACACTAGAACAAATAGTGTATTAGAGGTACCTAGGGTAATCGAATTCACAGGGACAGAAGACCAATCAAATCTCCAAGAAGACTACAGCTGAAAGGGCCAATGGAGACTAATGGAGAAGCAAATGAGAGAAAAAAATAAGCTGAGTCTCAGAAGGCTTCTCAAAAGTTAGTTCTTGCCCCTTTCAAAGAATTATCAAACTATAGGAAAATGTATAATTACCAGTTTAAAGAAATAACAATTTAGCCAAAGAATCTGTTTTTAAAGCTGGAGTCTATACTGAGTCCCAATGCCCTAGAAATAAAATATTATAAATACCCAGTGAAAAATCAAACCATAATCTTGGTAGATAAAGGACAAGTAGTAAACTTTTCAGCTATCATCACATAGATGGAAATATCAGCAACAGAAAAGAAATGTTTCCCTGTAACAGTCCTATTCATCCTGATTTAGCTTCCAGATACACAGACTCAAACAGTATAGTGCAATTAGGTGACACATGAAGACCCCAATTTTTTCCTTCATTAAAGTGTACTTGAGAAAGTACTGATACTCCTAGGCAAGGACAAAGTTTAAAACATCTGCTGTTGTCTTTAGATTTTTACTGCTGATTAAGTTAAAAAATAGTCAAAATGCTAGACCTCCAAAAGTGAACGGTTATCAAAAAATATGTAACAGACTGCTCACAACACCATTAGACATAATAACCTCAAATTAGAAACCAAATGATCAATGTCAAAGGACTGGACAAATTACAGAATCATACAACAAAGTACTATTAATGCAACAAAATCAAACAAGCATTACTCCATATGCAATATGGGTTGTAGTACCAAAAGAATGCAGACTCAAAAGGTATAAAATTACACAATTCTATTTATGTGAAAATCAAAAGCAGGCAAAAATAGTCTCCAGCATCCAAAAGGATTCAGTTACTATGGAGAAGGGGTATCAGAAGGGCCTCTGGGGAGTTAGCCAGCAATACTGTGTCTTCCTCTATGTGATGATTACACATATTCACTTTGTGAAAAATGACTCTCTTGTACATTTATGGTTTATATGCTTTTCTATATTACTTTAATTCAGAAATGTACATATGTACACATACGCATTTTAAATATTTTGAATGAACTTCATTCCTATTGTCTTCATATTTTATTTTAAAACAAAATTTTAGAAGTCAGTGCTTTCAAGTCCTCAGCTATAACATTTTGGGAAATATGTACTTCATAAGTCAAATATTTTAAGAAAAGTCAAATATTAAGTTAAATATTTTAAGTCCTGACATAACTAATTCTCTTATCTATCTAAATTAAAACCCAAACATTCCAACAGTTTTCCCTCCTTCATATTACTGAACAGAAAATTAGAGTCAACTGTGGTCCTTGATTCGGCACACCATTTTTCACAAGAATATGTTCTTAAAACACAAAGAACAGTTAACTATTCAGTGTCATGGAAATATGCTGACAATGTTCTAGGATTCAGAATATTAATATTACTGATTTTTAAATTGGCTTCCTTTGTCAATTTCACCTAAAACTGAGACAGGGAAGGAGGAGGAGAATGGCATAATTGTTCTCCCAGATGTTGGTTCTTCTTTTCTTTCTTTCACCATTCAACATACATTTAAATGCCTATTACATGGTACTTACTATATTATACACTAGAAATACACAGCAATTAACAAGGAAAATGGTCCCTCCCCAAGTGGAGGTACAATACAACAGTAGCCACTGGAAACAGGCATTATGGTACATACTTTGCATGAACATCACATTTCTACCCACATCAATCTTATAAGGTAGGTGGGATTATCCTCATTACACAGAGAGGAAACTCAGCAACTGTTTTGCCCAAATTCACATACTTGTAATTTGGTTCAAAATGTAAATAGCTTAATATTCATGATTTTTCATATACTCTGCATTAAGATAGAATTTTAATTCAGTTCTGGATATGAAAGTGTGAAAAGGGCAATAGGACATCATTATTATTATTATTATTATTATTATTATTATTTTTGAGAGGGGTACTGGTCACTAATCCCAGGGGCCCTTTACCACTGAGATACATTCACACTTTTTCAAGTTTTATTTGAAACAAGGTCTTGCTAAATTGCTAAGGGTCTCCCCTAAATTGTTGACGCTGGACTGGTTCTGAACTTGTGAGCCTCCTGCCTTGGGCTCCAAAGTTGCTGGAGTGTCACTGCACCCAGCTAGAACATTAATTTTAATGCTAGGATTAATTTTAATGTTAGGATTTTAATACTAACTAAACCTAAAACTTTCTATGATATAGCTTAAACTGGTTTGCTTCAGTGAAGGGGATACGGAAGGGGAGTCAACATAAAAATCTTAAACCTTTCATTACCTTCCCAATTCTTCACCTATTGATTAAAGTTCTTATGAGTAAAGAATAAATCTTTCTTTGATTACTGGTAAGTGAAATGTTTCCTAAATGCACAGAATTCAGGAAATCTAAAGACATGTGCTGGAGGAGCCAAATCCTCGACTACTGCATACATAACATACATTAGTATAGACACTTATATGTGTGTAAACACATATTATGTCATAAATTTGGCTACACCTTTCCAAAACAATTACTCTTGTATTTTCTATGCACAAAGAGCCTATATTTCAGTTACAATAAAGACAGAGAGTCCAGGGATAAATCATTAATTCTGCAAAGCAATTTTTTTTCTGAATTGAGAAGGACCATGACTCTACAAAGACTTCAATTTAACCAAGAAGTTTTAGCATTTCTTTTCTCTGTTGGTAGAAATTATGCAGACACAGTACTATTACAGTTCCATTACGCTCCAATTGGTCAACTTCTCAAGCATCCTCTGACAAACAGCTTGATATTCTACATACAGATGGTTCCCAATTTTATGGTCCAATTTAGGATTTTCCAACTCTATGACTGTGCAAAAGTGAAATGTGTTTAGTAGAAACTGTCCTTCCAATTTTTATCTTGCTCTGACTAGAATACATGGTAGAGTTGCCCAGCAACTGCCCCAACAGTTGAGATGTTGGGCAGCAGCAGCAAGGTGTAGCTCCCAGTAGCCAAGATACCAGTCTAAACGACAATGTTTACAGTATACTGCCTTGCTAAGCTATGATGTTAGGCAGGTAAGTTATATAAAATGTACTTTTGATTTACTTTCAACATCAGGAGATACTTTTTCTTTTTTCTTTTTTTTTGTGGTGCTGAGGATTGAACCCAGGGCCTTGTGAATGCAAGGCAAGCACTCTACCGACTGAGCTATATCCCCAGCCCAGGAGGTACTTTTTTTGGTAAGTCAACGGGCATGTGTATTTGAATTTAGCAGTACATCTGTCTTTTATTTTTCTTTTACAAAACAAACAGAGACCAGGTCACTTATGGATGGGATCTAACATGAGTTTTAATGTAGAAAGACTATGATTCAGGTTCATAAAGAGTTAGGTAAGCCGGGTGTTGTGGTGCATGCCTGTTAATACCAGTGGTTTGGGAGGCTAAGGCAGGAAGATTTCGAGTTTAAAGCCAGCTTCAGCAACTTAGTGAGGCTGCAACTGAGTGAGACCCTGCCCCTAAAATAAAATATTAGAGGGTGTGGCTCATGGTTAAGTGCTCCTGGGTTCAATCCCTGATAGTGAAAAATAAATAAATGGTTAAGTAGTTTCTAAGAAGACTGTCTCTAAGATTAAGAAAAAAAATAGCAATTCCCACTTTTAAAAACATGTAAAAGAGGACACTGTGGGTAACTTACAAGGGAGTTAAGAAAAAATACTCAGTAAAATAGAATAAAATGATGAGAATCAAAATTCATATGTTCAAAACAGGAATAAGGAAATAATCACATGATTAAGGAAATGACATTTTGCTTGAGTATTAAATAACCAAAACAATACATTTCTTTTAAATTGTAACTCTGCCTTTTGTTGTTACATGTCATATTATTAGTGAACAAATCTATGTTTGTGGTAAAGCCAACCACCACTTTGAAGAAGTGGTCTTAACCACAATTCCAAGTTTAAAGAATGGTTTTCCATCAAAGTGCATCTAACTTGTTAGTCTTGCCCTTATGCACAGCTTGGACCAAAAGAGCAGGTTCAGGTGCTAGTACTTGCTCACTCAAGCCTCTTAGGCCATGGGGCTCTGAAAGAAGAATAAGTCACAAAGGGGCACAGACAGAGATGATGTAAGATCTGACTCCAAGTCACTTAACCTTTGGATGGTACTGCATACAGCCTAATATTTAAATAACTATCAGAGAAGTCTGTCCAGCATGAGCAAAAGAAAGGTTTAAAATGCAAGTGGTGAGATCATTAGGTAGTGATTAAAAGCACAGATCATCAGTAACTTATGGGGCACTGCACTAGTACAAGAGTGAAAACTTTGAGGATCTAAGTGAAAAACAAAGAGAACACTTCAATAAACCCCTAAGCTTCACTTACTTTTAGTTACCTGCTTGAAGTTGAATGTAAAAATTACAATTTCAGAGACCATTCAGCTGAGCTCTAGCTCATTCCACCAGCTTTGCTGCAGATAACACCCCTGACTCACTCTTCATCTGGGCCTACACAGGCATCTGTCTGATGGGTGACCTCTTCGAAAGGCCAAAAAATCCACTCTCAGACCACACTAATGGGGCCATTTTCCGAACTTGTGTCCTATGAAGAGCTATAAAGATCATGAGTAGGAGGGATCACCTTTCCCCAGTCTTATATCATACTCTGCTTTTTTATCCCATAAATATTCCTAAATCCTATCCTTGGGGAGAGAGATCTGAGACTTGTTGTGTTGTCTCCATGCTTGACTGCCTTGCAAATAAACTTTCTCAAGGCTGGCTTCAGTGACTGCCATAGGTGTAGCAGGCAAAATGGACCTGATTCAGTAACAAAACTGGGGGTGGCACTGAGGAAGACAAGGATAAGGGCTACAGTAAGGAAGAGACTTATCTTTCAGTTTGGTTCATTCATGTTATCTATATAGTTGATATTTTGTTGTGTTATAAACTATGCAAACTGCAAAGCTGTTATGTTACAAAATTAATTTACTATTTTCCTGTTTAGTCAACTGCTTTAAATGAAATTACTCAATTAAAAAATAAAGTTTTTCTTTGGAGATTAGCTCCACTGTAGCTACTTCATTCTGATTCCTCTCTCCCTGCCTTCTGCATATGCATGTTCCTTAAAAACAGTGGAGTCTCTCTGTTACTAGTGTGCCAGACCTCTTCCCTCCTTGTTGCCTTCCACAAGCACTTCACTTGACAAATGCCATTACCTATAATTCCAAATTCTAGTCTCTGTTTCCATTCCCTCACTGCATAAGGTTAGAAGAAACTCTCATTACGCCTTACACCCACAGCTTTCTCAGTCTTCATATAGCAGAGCAAATGAGAGAGAACACAGAATAGATCCATCTCCTTACAGAACCTCTCATTTAAGCCTCATTAATAATCCTACGTCAGCATCTTCTCTTACAAGGGAAAACTGGAGCTCAGAGAGTTACAAAGTAGGGCTTTTCTCTACTTCTGACCATACATTGATCATATTAAGGATGAGGACAGCAAGTTCCATAGATATATACATAAGGAAGCTATAATCTGGTGCATAAATAACTTATCTTTCTTGCCTTCCCCCCAAAAGGACTTTTCTCCTTAACTCACTAATAATGGCCATTTGTTTTTCACATTAAAAAAACACACCTGTCTTATGAAAATTTATTTAATGTTTCAGAAAATCATTTCTTTACCAATAAACTATTTTTCAGCAAACAAAAACTGCTAAATCCTGAGGATTACACATTGCAGCAATCCAACCAGAGAATATGAAGAATGCTGTAAGGTTAAATAAACTTGAAATATCTACTTGTGTTACCAGCTCTAGGGATTAGTCAAATCCAAGCTTTTTAAGGAATTAGAGGTAACCTAGCAATTAAAAAAAAAAAATGCCAAGTTTTTTCCACAATAAGCTGGACATGTGCAATGGATATTTTAAGCTGTATCTTTTAAGCTAGCCAATATTTTTTTTAACCTCAGACATACACATGAGAGACATATGGCCAAAGTTATAAATTTGTATGATTCACATTAAGGTTGACTCAAGTATAGTAACAGTAAACATCAGGTTCTCAAATACAAGTCTATACACAGTGGTGCTCACTAAATAAATGAGCCATAATAATAGCAAGTCATTTGCTAAAGAAAAAGCAACAAAAAATTATTATGGAAATGTAGCTCTTAAACCATATTATTTAGGTCAACCATTTCTGAATTAAACAAGGATCATAAACAAACTGATTAGAAATGCCTCTAAAGTTTGTTTCTACAATGGAATAAAAAATTGTGAATGAGCTGATATTAACTTTACAAATCCTATAGCGAGAAGAGAACTCTTAGCGAGAACTGTTTCACCATATTCAAATAGCTAAAAATAATGACTAATTTCTCCTAATGAAACTATTGTCCCTATGAGAATTCCCCCAAAATACAATGTTATAGGTTACTGTTACTTGCTCAACAACATCGTTCTTTATGAAGCATGTTGATACTTTAAAAAAGTGAACTTTTGATGGATTTTATGAGGTGCCATCCAGATCAAAAAACTTGCATATATCATGTGTAGGTCTCCAGCAATTTCACCCAGGCAATTCTTCATTATAACAACACTCTAATATGCCATTATGTTTAAGCCAATAATAATGTAGTTGATTAATTAGATTCCTGTGATATTCCTGTGATTTAAAAATGATAATAAGTATGAAGAAAAATATCAGATTGAAAAGACATCCTTCACTCTAAGCATAAAATAGAACTTTGGAATGAAAATCAAGGTTGAAAGGGAGTTAGTTTTAAAATTTCACCTCTTATCTACTGCTATTGTCTGAGTATGTCCTCCAAAGTTTATGTTGGAAATTCAATCCCTGATGTTTGGAGGTGGGGCCTTATGGGAGGTGTTTATATCCCTCTTGCCTTCCCTCTCCTGTGCATACCCAGCATACCTTCTTGCCCCGGTGGTACCTTCTGCCATGTTATGATGTGGACAGAAGGACCTCACCAGATGTGGCCCCTCAAGCAAAATCTTCTCAATCTCTAGAACTGTAAGGAATATGCTGTGTTTTCATTCATTACCCAGTCTGTGGTATTCTGTTACAGCAGTACAAAGTGGATTAAGACATTCATGAATGTGTTGGTTTGGTTCTAGTACTCCTCAAGAACTAACCCTGAGTGTACTGGTCTGGTCACTGTACTCAAGAAGTTCGCTATTTGCTTTTTTTCCCCTCAACTCCACATCCCCCATTCATAATCATTCACAATACAGACCAGACAGTCATTCTGGGCTGGGGTGTATACAGGATAGGTTTACCCTGCCTCCTTTGTGTAGACAGTCAACATAGAAACACAGCCTGTGGTAAACACCAGGAGGTCAACAAGCTCTTTATTCTGAAAACGAAATACTACTTGTCCTGGGTCATTTCTATTACCTTTGGACAACCTCCTAGGATCTAAGATTTATGCTATTTTTATAGCATCCTCCTAACTGACCTTTGTTGTTCAGTTCACTTTCTCACTTGGCCTGCCTGGTTCTGTGACTCAAAAGTTGACTTTATTCAATGTTCACATTGTTATTCTTTTACAGTTAGAATGCAGAGCAAATTCTTTTGTTTACTCAAGTTGCAAGTAATGAGTTGGGAGGGAGGAAAGGCAGAGAAGAGAGAGCTGTGGAGTACAAAGGGGGGATAGAGAGCAGGGAGAGAGAGAACACTGGAGGGAGTGAGCAATAACAAAAGACAGAGGAGGACAAGACTGCTTGAGGGAGTGTCAGAGGGACCAATTCAAAGAGAAACAAGAGAGCAATGGAGGATCTGGGTGGCCATAAAAGGGCAATTGTCCACCTCCTAACAGACCAAATCTGGTCAATCCCAAATATGGAAATGTTTTAGTTGGAATACAGAACCTTTCTTCTGTGAAACATGAGCACAGATCACAATCTGGCTTTCCCTATAAATAATCTCACACTTGCACATCTACCCATGGCAAGAAAGATCTGTTCAATTATTATGCATGCTATTCCCAAGTTTTGCTTCCCCGAAGCCTGCCTAGGGCCTTTTAACCCAAAACAAAAACAAACCACAAACGACAACCAAAAACCCCCCACTTCCGATGCTTTCATAGTTTTTCTAGAGTCTCCACATCAGTGAAATGGGAATACTGGAGATCTGTTGTGAAGCATGAGCTAAGAAATACAAAATGCATGGTATGGAACGCTTCAAGCACAACACTCATTAAATGTCGATGTAATAACGCACTTGAGACTTTTCTGCCTTTAGACCCACCGCCAATCTCTAACTCACAAGAATTCACTGATAACATATATTTAGAAATTAGGATCAAATAAAATTACTTCCTTATATATCTGGTAATTCTCCATTTGTAAATTTACAGGTTCATAAATAAGATACCTGGTCTTTTCTCCATTTGCAAATTAAGAGATGATAAATAAGAGAAAGGCTTGTTATGCCATGACAGAATAGATGCAAGTCTAAAAACCTAGAGTAGCCAGGCACAGTGGCACATGTCTGTAATTCCAGCAACCTTGGAGGCAGAGGCCCGGCCTAAGCAACTTAGCGAAGCTCTCAGCAATTTAGAGACCACCTGTCTCAAAATAAAAAGGGAAAGGAATATAACTCAATGATATAAAGTACTCCTGGGTTCAATCCCCAGCACCAAAACAAAAGAACAACAACCCCTAAACCCCCACCACCACCAAAAAAAAACCAACCTAGGGTTATTCAAAGTGTATTCATTGACAAATATTTACTGAGAACCTGCTGTGACTATTCACTGGGACCAGGGGCCAGGGATATAGGAACCAACAAAATAAACAAAATCTGCTAATGGTGGTAAAGAACATGTTGGGAACTAGAGCAAAGATTGAAAATTGTTTCTCTGCAGAGGAAATGCCAGTGTGTACTTTAAAGGTGAATGCTCTCAGTGAATCTGACCTATTCAGAGCCCTCCTTGCTTTATATACACCCCCATGTTACATGCCTCTGCCCTGTCCCAGACTAGAATTTCTGACAGGTTAGTTTTTCCACAGACATTTCAACAACAAAGGAATAAATAAAGCTAAATAGAATGCACATTTGATTAACCTAGTTATTCAGGGGCTACCACCAACCCTTTATTATATGTCTATACATGTGTGTGTATACACACACACACACACACACACTCAATCACCCTCATCACTATTATCACAATAGTGGTGTCAACAAGACACAAAGCCCTCAAAGTAAATGCTTTTTCAAAGTGTTCTATCTTACCTCTGCATCACAATACTTCTGCCCCAGGATTTCTTATAACAAGAGTAGGAAGAAAAAGGAGGCAGTTGCCCTCCCTGACAGCTATTTTCCAAAGTAGCACATTTACAGTCACTATTTTTAAAGATTATATGCTGACATATGGTTGATAAAGCAAGGCCCAAAGACTAGTGGAGAAGGATGCCTTGATCTCACTGTGAGGCTCCCCTTGGAGGGGCTCACTTGCTCACTCTAACGTATGTGAGCCTGACTATATCACTAATGAAAACTGTGCTCCACAGCTAAACAGCAAGTTGGCATTTTGAAGAATGCACACATCTACTTGTTCATCTACATACTTTGCAAGAAAAAGTGGCTCCATTGTATTTTTCAAAGGATAATTTTTGATTCCCTGATTTTTCACTTTTTCAATTAGGTTCATACTTGAACTGAGTTATAAAGTACTCTTTGAAGAGATACCCCAGATTCCACAGAAATCCAAAACAGTACTGTTTTTCAAAGTAATGAGATAGAGTATTAATTAGTTTTGAGAACATATTTAATGCTAATAATACCCCTTTACTTAAAATATTTTTTAAAAGTTTTGTTATCTTCAGAACCTAAAACATCATTTTAAATATAGACTCACAGCAGCTAATATTAATCCCTGAAAGGTGATTCTAACATGTTTAATAACCAAAAGTCAGATGAAATAATATCTAATGTTATGATATGCTCTTTCTTCTAAATCTAGATATGGAGTTGGGGTGATCTCGAGCACCTCATCTCAGGTTGGGGCCAACTAAACTGGAACATAGTTTAGTTTCTTTCTCAACTATTCCCTACAAACAAAAAAAATATACCAAAGAAAAAGACTATAAGCTGCTATCATGAATTTATGATAACCAAAGAAAAGGGGCACAGATCTGAAGGAAAAAATGCCACAAGGAGACAATATGAAAGCTCATAGCTCCTGATGGGATAACCAGAATGAGATAAGAAATGTGGTGAAGCTGGAATCTTAATGATGAAAAATCAAACAGGGCTACTGAAAAAGAGTAGGAAGAACTGGGTAATCTGGGAGAAGGCAAGGAGCAGTTGGGAAATGGGGAGAATTTTGGGAAGCAAAGCAACACAAGAAGGAATTTTAAGTCTTCCACACTTCACATTCAGAATCTCTCAGTGAAAGAGGGCCTTGTCACTAACCTAACACTCCATATTGTCTCTTTCTGACTCCATTTGCTTTCTCTCTCTTTTTCCCTCTTCATTGAGTCACTTTCTTCTGCAGCTACCTTGGATTCCAGAAACTACAATCTTGATTGATAAGCATCTTTATAACAAGGGACTGAAACTACCCCCAAGCAATTGCAAGGGAGCAGATAACCCCATGATCAGATGGCCCCCCTAAGCAAAAACAATCACTCCACAACAAAACCAGGGCCAATATCTCAGGTTAGGAACCAAATCATGCCCTCAGGTGATGAGAACCTTTCCCAAGCTTCACAGAACCTGTCATGAGACCAGATCATGGTCTGACCAAGATGACTTACTCTTATCAACTATACAAGCTTCCCAGTCACACACACACCCACCCACATCCTTGCCTTTGTGCCCTTTTCTATAAAACCTCAAAGTTTCTGTCAGTTTCTTGAGACTGACAGTTGGTCACTGTACCTCTATGCTAGCGGAGCCACACTGATGAAAAGCTCCATTCCTGCCTTTCACCACCACTGTCTCTTTGATTGGCATACTGGGACAGGCGGCATAGCCTAGTCTGTTGGGACCAACAGAGCTGGAACCTTTGTCCAAGGGCTCTGCCACTAACAATGTATGCCTGCACAGATATGTGCAAAAACTAGCAACCACCATCAGGCAGTTAACCCATTGACTGGGAGGTTACTGCCTTACTTCCTTTCATTTCAAAACATGATTTCTAAGGAGCAAATCATACCCAATTTGGAAAGGAACTATGTACTTTAACTCAATTTCCAAGAACTTGAAGAGAAAGATAAAAGAGGTTTATTATTCTTTTTCCCTCCTCTTTTGGCAAAGAATTATTGCATTTTTTCAACTCCCAAGTGTAGAAAACTAATGTACAAATTCCACTGTAATGAAACAATTTACCAGAAGTCTTTATCTTCTGGTAAGGAGGAAGAAATTGTATTTTCAACATAATCCTAAAACATGTGCATATGATGACACTAACCTACCTGAAGTCTTATTAAAAAATATTCACCAGATGCTGTGATCATCCTCAACAGATCTATAAATAAATAACTGCTATTATGCCACTGTGTAAGCACATGCACTAATTCAAGAAAAATAAGTTTAAATATTACAAAATCCTCACACGGAAGCTCTACATTTAAACATCTGACTATCTTAAATATTTGTAATATATCTGATTTATGCTGAATTTCTCTAACTTTATCTTCTGAATTAAAGAGGCACCTATTAAATGAACAAGTCCTAACATATAAATTTAGTGAACTTTAAGGTGAATCATCAGTTCTTTTTGTATTTTTCTAACTATATCAATCATTTTCATCAAAGCAAAATAAGAGTAAATTACAATTCCTTCCTTCCTTCCTTTTTTCTTTTTCTTTCTCTCTCTCTTTTTTCCCCATTTCATATTGAGGATTGAACCCAGAGTCAGTTTACCACTGAGCAACATGCCCAGCTCTTTTTTTATTTGGAGACAAGGTGTAAGCTGCTTAAGGCCTTGCTAAGTTGCTGAGGCTGGACTTGAATTTATGATCCCCTGCCTCAGCCTCTCAAATTGCTGGGATTACAGGCAGGTGCCTGGCTGGATTATTGTAAATTCTTAATTATAAACCTTCATGTTTATCAGGACAAACAACACACACATACTCACAAAATAATAAAACAACAAAAACAGATTTCATATTAATTTACTATTCCCTACCATCAGAAATAAGAACACTGATCTGATAATGCCTGTGATGGCTATCTAAAGGCTTTTGTGCCTGACATCAGTTTGGTAATATGGATTTATAAGACCTGAATTCCATACAGCTTTCCTGTCATTACAAGAAAATTTAAGCAATGCAGTACCTATGCCTACCCTTGAAACAAGTTTTACAAAACTATATAAGGTGATACATTCATCACATTTTCTGTTCTGTTTCAAGTAACTGGGGGAGGGGGGACACAGCAAATTATTAAATTAATTCCAGAACATGTATCACTGCCAGTTTGAAAACCACTGGTCTATGAATTGATAAACACCAAAATGTATGCCAAGGGGCAGGATATAATATCACTCTACTTGATAAAACAGTTTTGGTTAATACCACTCAAAAGCTACTGCTGTTATATTCTCATTTTCTCTTCGATTCCCTATTCTACTGTAATAACCTTTACTTCGAACAAAAAAAGATAAAAGAGGGACCCTTGAAGATGATGTACAGGAAGAATATGGCATACCATATTCTCGTTCAGTCACAGACTAAAATGTATCCTGGTCATTTCTTTTCAACAAAGCAAAACTATATATAACTAATAGTACTTCTGAGGATTTCTGCAACTATAGGAGGCATATACTTAGTAGAAGAAAAAAGTACCCAATCAATGTACACATAAATATGATATTTTGTTCATTTCAACTGCTTTAAAAATTGAAGCATAAAGTTAAAAAAAAGCAATGTGTTTCTTTTCTACATTCAGTGCACTGACACTTTCCTATTCTGAAATATGCTTTGATGATGATCATAAACCATTAAAATTATTTCTTGATCCACTAATAAATGGGCTGAAACCTACAATTTGAAAAACAAAGCTTCAGAGAACACAAAAATCATCCTAGCAGAGTAACAGGATCATAGGTAAACTACCATTATTTCGTGGCCACCTTCTTTCACTGATTAAAAAAACTCAAGGAGTTAAAACAATCAAACAGCTGCGTGTGGTGGTGCTGGCCTCTAACCCCAGTGGCTCAGGAGGCTAAAGCAAGAGGATCAGTTCAAAGCCAGCTTGAGCAACTTAGCAAAGCCCTAAAGCAACTCAATAAGACCTTGTTTCTAAATAAAGTAAAAAAAACTAAAATAAAAATAAAAGGCTGTGGATGTGGCTCAGTAGTTAAGTGCCCCTGGGTTCAAACCATGGCACAAAAAAAAAATTACAAAAAATTTTTTTTGAACTTTTGAGCCAGACATAGGGCATAAGCCTGTAATCTCAGCAACTTGGGAGGCTAAGGTAGGAGATCACAAGGTCAAGGCCAGCTTCAGCAATTTAGCAATACCTTGCCTCAAAATAAAAAATAAAAATGGATGGGAATGCAGCTTAGTGGTTAGGTGCCCCTGGTTCAATATCAGGTACCAAAAAAGAAAAAAGAAAAAAAAGAAAAAAAAAGAGAAAGAGAAAGAGAGAGAAAAAAAAATTTAACTGTTATTTAACTGTTGACATGCCAAAAGGATCTTAGCACAAGGTAACCTGGTAAACGTCATGGACTCTACCAATGTATGTCTGTTCATTTTTTTCTATCTATGACTTATACCTCTCTCTTCCCAACATAGTTTCCTTTATTAACTAAAAGGTCAAGAATTCTGAATCTGATATAACATTAATGAATTCAGCATTCTAAGTTGGTTCAATTGTACCACTCTTCAAAAACAAACAAAAAAAAAGAAAAATTAGTAACAACCATATAGTACAAAAATTGTTGTCTTTTTAAATATCAGATAAGAAATAGTTTTAACTACCTTACTTAGGTATAACTCACTCATTTTCCTCTAAGTGAAATTTCTGGGCAAAAGACAAAATTCTACTATAAATGTCCCAAGTAAGAACTGATTTGTTTGGCCAAATTAGTATCCTAACCAAAGAATTTATTCAATTGCTTCCTGTTCAGGCTACCATGAAATGACGGCACGGAAGAAAACTATTCTATGATGTAAACCAGAAAGAAAATTATAGACTAACACAGAATAATCCCTAAACTATTGGTGAAATAAATTATAGCCTACTACTATACTATTACTATTAAAACTGAAGGAGAATATCTACCCTCATGTCTTCCATAACCTTATCTCAAAGAAGAAAAAATTCAATCATAAAACTTAAGATATTTTTGAAAAAAAAATTCAATCATAAAACTTAAGATATTTTTAACAACAAAAAATAGCACTATAAATCTGTAACCACATCTACAATCTAAATATTAAAATACCTTAAAATATGCAATAATAAGTACAGCATCATGAGCATTCATTCTATCCATGACCTTGGGGTCACTGAGAGATTTCTAAAGCATACCTTTTAATCCACGCCATGGTACTTCAAGAACATGTTAAGGTAAGTCACAGCTTGGAACACTTCGGTGCACCTCAAAACACCTCAGCCAGTGTATCTTTATCATTCTCCTTTCCTTTTGAGATCATAATGGTTCCGAAGAACTATAATGCTTCCATTTGAATGATAGTCTCATAATTTCAATGACTTAAAAACAAAAACAAAAAATAAGGACTTAAGTGTTTGTATGTTAAGCCACTAGGGCACTGTGTTAAGCTGCCATGACTACAAAAAATAAAGGGTGTCGCTAGTACTTACACTGTCATTTTTAATATGAACCCCTGTATGAATGAGAAGTGCCAAGTGTAAGCCACTGTTTTAGAGATCTTTTCTAGTGAAGTCTCACAAATTTCTTTGCCCCAGTAATTTCTTCAGTTTTCTTCTCAAGGAATGAAAATAACTAAGACAAGGTCTGAAGACTTGATAGGTACCAGGTACACCTGCAAATAACTACCATTCTATTCTGTGTTGAATGAAAACTGGAAATCACCTACACAATTGGAATAAAGGGAATTGGTTAAAAGACAGGATTTCCTTCAAACAATGTCCTGGTGTTAATATTACTGAATCATTTACTGCATGGTAGTCATTAAATTGAAAAGAGCGCCAGCTTCTAAAGCTTATTTCTAACAATGCATATAAATGAACAGATAGTTGGCTATGATACTGTGAAATACAAATTTGGTCTTAATCCCTGTTTCCTGGCACACAACTCCTAAAATCCTTGGAATTTTTAAAGTGTTAAGTGTGTTTTGTATGCTAATGAATTGACTGAGGGCAAGCAGACCCCAGGTAGCTCTGGATGTGGGCTGGTCACCAGAAAGATCAAGGCAGGATTAGAGGCTTGGAACTTTAGCCCTTCCTTACAACCTCTGGGAAGGGGAGAGAGGCTGAAGGTTAAATTGATTTAATCTTAAATGGCCAATGATTTAACTAATCATGTCTATGTAATGAAGCTCCCCTAAAAACACAAAGGGACAGGGTTCAGAGAGCTTCCAGATAGCTGAACACTCCGAGGTTCCTGGAGGGTGTGGTATGCCCCAAGAGAGCATGGAATCTCCTAGCCTCTTCTCCTATCCCTTGCCCCTTTTGTAATATCCTTTATAATAAACCAGTAAATGTAACTGTTTTCCAGAGTTCTGTGAGCTGCTCTAGCAAATTAATAGAACTCAAAGATGGGACTGAGGCAGCTCCATTCAGAGCAGATCTATTAGAGAAGCACAGGAAAAACAACAACAACAAAAAAAAAACACACCTGGGACTTGTGATTAGCATGTGGGAAGGGCAGTCTCCAGGACAAAGCTTTCCACCTATGGGATCTGATGTTATCTCCAAGTAGATAAGTGTAAGAACTGAATTGAATTAGAGGACAGCCAGATGGTGTCCACTGGAGTACTGTTGGTCTGTTTGGTGGTGGGGGGGGGGGGGGGGGGGGCTACACACACTTTGATCACAGAACTCTTCTATGTTAATTGCTGTGGTATGATAGCAGAGGAAAAATTACTTTCTACAGAATGGCTACCCATCAAGTTTTACCACCTGACTGACTTGGTAGTTACCTGTGTTCCTCTTTCCTCTTCATAACACCTCACCTCTCTTACATAAAAACATTAAAAATATTCCATTAGTAAGGTATAGTAAGAAGTGTGTACATCACATCCCCCCACCACTAGATATGGAACTCAGGAGCACTCTACCACTGAGTAGCATCCCCAGCCTTTTTTTTTTTCCCCTTCTTCTTTTTTTCTTTTTTAATATTTAAAAAATTTTGAGACAGGTTCTCACTAAGTTGTCCAGGCTGACCTGGAACTTAAGATCCTCCTGCCTCAGCCTCTTCAACTACTGGGATTACAGGCCTACACCACTACACCTGGCTTTATGTATCATATTTTAAATCAACCAAGAACTCACTCTGATTTTGCTACAAGTTCACTACTATCCAGTTACCAAAAAGAATACTTAAGTTACGCAAAGAAAGTCAAGCTAATTAATCTTATCAATAAACACAAGCATTTACTGTCATAAAGCAATTAAAATTACTTTAGGATGATGCATCAGGAAATTTTTAATAAAGCTAAGTCATAAAGATGACTTCCAGGGGAAAAGAAAGCTGATGAGAAAGTTTCTGTTAATATGCTAGGCATATGGAACAACTGGTATAAAGGTCAATGCACAAGAACTAGAAGATGACAAAGTTTCCCAGCTAGGGCAAAAGAACATATGCTAAGCAGAAAGTGAAACTATTTCCTACTTGGAAAGGTAGAGTCAGTTCATGAAAATCTTTCAAGCCCAGTGTCAGGGGGAAAAAAAAAAAAAAAAGACATGTTTTTAAGATTTAGGTTAATTACAGATTATGGGGAATGCAGATTACAAAATGTAGACCACAATTCAGAAAGCTAATAATGAGGGCAGAATCACATATGGGAAAGAAGCTGACCAAAGTAGAAACAAATGAAGAGCAGGAGCAAGGGCTCTCTGGTTCAATGAAATCCCTGTCTGAAGCTACAGCCATCTTTTTAAACTGATGATTTCACCACATTAGTGCAATCCTCTGGCCCCTCCCTGCTCCAACTTAAAACCAGTTAATGGCACTCTGTGTGTGTGTGTGTGTGTGTTGTAACCTACACACAACTACCAGGTTCATGCTCCTGAAACACAGTTCCTCCCCTGCAGAGGAGAAAGAAAAATGTTAACCACTGGAAAGTAGGTTAGGATATAAATACATTAGATGGTAAAGCATAAAAGCCTAGCTCTAAAGGACTTACTCATTACCTCATTTAATTTTCAGAAAATTTATTTTATAGAGAAGACAGACTGGACTCAAGTGACTGACCCAAGAAAACATATAGTAAAATAAAAGAACTAAGACTTAAATCTGAATCATCAAGCTGGAATTTCTGAGTTTTCCCCCAACAATTACACTGTTGTAGAATATTGTTAGGGGACGGGAATGGTACTGGTATTACCATTTGTTAATAATATGCCAAGTACTATGCTAAGGACTTGATCACATTTTATTTCATACTGATCTACCTTCCTTTTACTGATGAAGAGATTAAGGCTCAAAGATTTACATCAACTGCTCAACATCACACATAAGAAATGAAAGTGGGAGGACAGATACCTAATTTCACAATGTCTGAATGTAAAACCCATATTCAGACAGCTATACCAATCTTTCTTCCAGAAGCAACTGGAAAAAAATCAAGTCAAATACATATATTTCTCAAACCTGGTTGATATGGAAATAATCTAAACTTAAGTCAGTTTTGTAATTATAAACTACATAAACACTTTGTTGGCTATATTTTAGCAAGGAACTACATGCACACTTATTAAAGACACCAAGAAAGATCAGGTCATATTTAGAAACTTCATTTGACTTCTACAAATGAAACCCAGTTTTCTCATAAGTTATGCACGTCACAGTTTTTTAAGGTTAACCTACATTATGGCAGTTATCAATTTAAATTTCAGTTGACAAAACAAAATGATTATGAAAGATATTTTCCTTAAAAGGGTACACTGCCAATTTTCTCAATTACATCTTGTTCCCTGGACTGCTACAAGTCTTATACTCAAGGGAAGAGAAATCATTTATTAGCTGGGGGAGATTAAAGGCATGCAGCCAGATTAGCAGTGATAATACACAATAGCCAATGGATAGCTCTTAACAATGTTTCAAATAATGACTAAAGGAATAACAAAGGCACTGACAAAAATCCCCCAAATTAAGGAGAGGAAACTCCTAAGGATCTTTAAGACTTGAATGGAAAGCATCCAGTAACATTGCATTCCAAAACTAATTGCAGAAGTGATAAACTTAACTACAATGTCAATGTTTCGTAACAAGTCAGATGAATCGAACAAGAAACCATTTGACACCATTTTTTAAACTGCTGAAACAATCTTGCAAAATTATTATACTGAAGGTTCAAAATCTTTTACTTAAGAAACTCAAATGATCAGCACAAGTCTTTTGCATAATTCACTGTGAAAGCATTAATGTTCAAATAGTGGACTGCAACAGGAATACCCATCAAAAATTATGACAAACAACTACATCTTTTAGTTGAAAAATTAATTATTAAAAACCTAACACAAATGCATACAAAACACTTCATCTTGTTCTTTTAAGAGAAGAAACAAATGCATTTCCATTAACAGTTATTATAACCTCCTTCACTATGCTGTGAAGTCTTGCTTGCCTTTTGTAAACCTAGTATTTAACCACCAAAACCTGGAATACAGTAAGCAATAATGACTACTAAACAAGTGAAAATGTTAAACACCATTCCCAATACACAAATGACAGTTAAATATAAAGAACTGACAACAGGCATGCGTGATGTGCTCTAAAAAATGGTAGGCACACCAGTACTGGTTGAACATGAGCAGAAGTAAATATTTAATAATGACTTTCAGGAGGAACAGGAAAAAACACTACTAAAAGATATTAACCTATTTTGTCTCTCTATCCTAGATGCAGAAAACCTAAGAATACCTAAATATAATGTATTATGTAATTATGCACATATAATACTATGTCAACATAATTATATTATCAGTATTAATATATAAAAGCTCTAGATTATGATTTCCAACATATTTTGATGTACCTTTGTCAATTTCTTTGAAATAGTCACAGAACTGAAAACTGGATTTTAATAGGTTAAGAATCTAACATGGTATTTGGTAAATCCAATCTCCCATTTTTAAAATTAACCTATTTCAGGGATTATATTGATATTGTACTAAAACTTATATCTGCAATTAACAACTCTGTATATATTCTTAAAAATACACTAAAAATACATTATGATAACAGTATGAAGGATAGCAAAACTTCTGAAAGGAGATACTTTTAATTAACTAAGACACTATTTTTTAATTACTAAATTTTGATTATGTTCGGTTCTATCAGCTCCAAAGCTACAGATTAGAACTGTTTAGGGTTAAAAATATTTGGAAAACAAACTGTGGCTATATTTAATACATAAGAGACTTTTTCCTTTCTCTCTTGTCATTATTTCCTAAAGAATACAGTAAAATAACTATTTATATAGCATTTATATTATATTAGAAATTATCCAAGTAACCTAGAGATTTAAAGTATACACACACCAGAGTATACGAGGGACCTGAGCATCCATAAATTTTGATGTCCTAGGTAGGTGCCGAAATCAACTCCCCTAGAGACACTGAGGAACAACTATATTTGGTTTGGTTTGTTTTTGATTACTGAAATTATTATGCACCATATTTATGAAGATGTTAAAAAAAAGCCCTACTGCAAACTATTGCTAAAGCATTAACTTTAGGAATATAATTAGAAACATGCCAACAACTTTAAACTTCTATGCATTTATCCAGTGTTGCATAGTAATCTGAAATGACAATAATGAATTCATTCTGATGTTCACAAGGAATGCCTACATATTTCTTTCCAATAACAGACAATGGTTAAATTATGGCACATCCATATGACAGAAGCAGTCATCAAATGATAGTGAAATCAAGAACATGGAAATACACTAATTACATGTGGTTAGCTAGCTGGTACAGGGTTTTCCCACATTACATATTTCTGTGCATAAAGGTTTATATATTTCAATCAAGACAAAAAAAACCCTAAAAATATATGTATAAGTATAAATGCATTAAGTTCCAGGAGATCAAGAACCATTTCAGATGTATATACTTCTGTACCTCCAGCACTTATCACAGTGCCTTGACACAGGTGGCAGAGTGGCATTAAAGGTTGGTGGCTGTAAGAATGAACTCTAAAAAGAGACTGCCTGAATCTGATTTCCTGATCTACCCCTTACTAGCTCTGAGACCTCAGGCAAGTCAATTAACCTCCAGGTACTTAGTTAACTTCTAGAAACTTTATTTTCTCCTTTTGAAAAACTGGAATAAAAATAACATTCACATGATAGTAGAAAAAAATAAATCAATAAATATAAAGCAGAACTGTATCTGGCACATAGTGATGACCCAATGAACTGGAGAGGAAGTGCAGGGGACAAGGCAGTGGCTCTTCAAATACCAAGAATGACTAGACTATCTCAAATAATCACAGAAATGTCAGTAAGCATACACAAATATGAAACAGGGTTTTTCAAACTTTGCTTACCACAACACATAGGTTTTGTATGTGTGTACATTATAACCTGCTACACATTTATATAGACATAAGCTATTCTATTTATGTAAATACACGCTATTCTATGCCATGACTTTACTTAAAGACAGATCATAACCTGCTAAAATGATTTTACAACAATTAGTGGGTCACTTTCTAAGTGATAAATAACTATTTTTTTCCTTCAATCATATTATTCTTAGCAAGGGGCAAGAAAATTTAGCAATTAAAAAAAGAACATAAAAGTCAGAAAACACTAAACAAAGTTTTAATCTGTCACACATTTCTAATTTTGTTTTATTCTTTTCTGCATCTTATTCTTTAAATTTAAACAACCGGAAATCTCAGCATAAAAGATTTTGTTAAAAAATGTAACAAAATTTGGCTAGTTTTAAAAATATACCTAGGAAAATTTACTCTTAAAGAAATTAAGTTTTCGACAAGAGTAGAAACATAAAAGACTACAAAGCTGGAGGTTTGGGGTAATTTTAATTTAATTCTCACAAGGTTTTTTCTGATCCAGCTGTCTCTCCCACATTAATACAGTGTGTTTCAGTCACCTAAGAACTACATATATTTCTCAGAATAAACCATAGTGTTTCAGACCTCTGGGCCTTTGCATATGCTATTTTTCTTCCGCCCCATTTCTAAACTGTCAGAGCGGTGGGTAAATAAAGCACAGTTAACATCACATGTTAAATGTGATATTATACACACACACACACACACACACAATAGAATATTACTCAGCCTTAAAGAAGAATATAATAATGGCATTTGCTGGTAAATGGATGGAGCTGGAGAATATCATGCTAAGTGAAATAAGTCAATCCCCAAAAAACCAAAAGCCAAATGTTTTCTCTGATATGTGGGTGGTTAATTCACAATGTGGTGGGGCTAGGCAAGAAACGAGTTGCTTTAGATTATTCAGAGGGGAGTAAAAGGAGGGGAGGATTGAAGGGGGTAGAAAGGATGGTAGAATGAATCAGACATCACTATCCTGTGTACATATATAACTATATGACCAGTGGGATTCTACATAATGTATAACCACAAGAATGAGAAATTATACCCCATTATATATGATGTATCAAAGGGCATTCTACTGCCATGTAAAACTAATTAAAACAAAAAAAATTTTTTTAAATTTTAAATCACATGATAATAATTAAAAGTACAAGAATAAAAGAAAATAATGAAATAGATGAATAGGCATGAAAAACAAAATTGGATGTATTAAATGCCCACAAAACATATTACTTATGCTAAGTAGTTATTTCACATGGATTCTTATATGCATAATGTATATTAAAAAACTCGAAAGAAAAATACTGAATATTGAATGGACGAATTAAAACAGATTGTATCATTTATATAGGATGTGTCCTATGGACATCTGAAATTTATGTATGTATGTATGTATGTATGTATGTATTTAGACAGGGTCTCACTACTATATTACCCAGGCTGGCCTTAAAACTTCCCATTCTCCTGCCTCAGCCTTTTGTGTAGCTGGGATTACAGGCATGCACTTCTGCATCCTGCAAACACTGAATTTTACATAAACTTTATCCACCAATTACTTGGAAACAAGTTGATAAGGTTTAAAGGATTTGACCTTCTGTTCCTTGATTCCTGAATCAGCTTCAGAGTCATAAAGGTGAAAAAGACAGTCTTTTGTTATAATGTTGGGGTGCTCAAGGCCTCAGAAAGCAAACTCTCTCTGACCTCTATGACCTCTAATCCTCATTCCACCTGCTCCTTCCCCAAGACAAGTCGTAGATACTAGAATTTCTCTTCCCCAACATGGTCATAGGCTGATCTTCCACCTTTGTCTCAGAGTTGGCTATAAAGAAATTCTCTGACCTACCTTGTCTGATAGATCATAAGACTTCCATTTCAGAAGGGGTCCATACCCAGGAGGAAGAAATGCTGCACAGAGGAACCAAGAAGAATCTGACAAGGTGGGGGCATCTTTGGGGACTGATACCTCAAACCATGGAATCTGATGCTGTCTTCAGAACTGAATTAGAAGATGCCAGCTGGTGTCTGCTACAGAATCGATTGCTTATTTGCTTGTGGGGAGAAATCCCATACACTTGGGATCACAGAAGTAACCTACATAGTTAGTGCATATTAAGAGAAACTGAGTTTGATTTTCTCCTGTCTCCTACAGAGTAATTTAATATCATTATTCCATAGCCAAACATTGTAGAGGTAAAACAAAAAAGGCAACTTCAGCTAAAAACATAATCAAATGTCTTTATGTTTCAAACATACAGATCAGAAATAATATATCAAATTTAACAGAAAACATTTATAGAGTGCTTTTCACAAGTTAAGCAGCTCATTTAAATTACCAGGAACCTTACATTAGTTCATCTTTTAAGATAAGACTGAGAAAAAGAAATTAATAAACGTAAAGAGCTGTCTAGAAAGGATAAGTTGCTAAGGGTCTTTTTCTGATCTATTGTTTTAATTTTATATTAACCTTCATAATTTTGTGTTCTATTCATGCTTTTCGATTTTCCAATGCACCAACTGCTGTAAAAATTTAAAGTGCTGCATTTTGTGTGTATGTTTTAATAAGAAAGGAATATCAAGGAAAATCTCACGTTGATGTGTTCCACACCATAACCCATATTGCTAAGATGGAATTATGTCAAAACATGCCAATAGAAATCACAATTTTTAGGTTTTAGGACTACAATTACAACTCCACTAGATAGTCACTGACTACAGAGAACTTGGCAAGTCAATGTTTTCTAGGTAACGAGAAATTTCAAAAAGAGAAACTTTCTTGTATGCCTAGTCTCACCTTATTGGTCTCATTTGAACTTTAAATTAGAAATGGCTTGCCAAGAAGTTATCAGAATTTGAGAGTTTCAAAAGTGACAGATATTACTAATTCAATGACAAACTCACTCATCCCTATTTTTTTTTTATTTTTTATTTTTACGGTGCTGGGGATTGAACTCAGGGCCTTGTGCTTGCAACAAGCACTCTACCAACTGAGCTATATCCCCAGCCCCCCTATTTTATGATACTCCTATCACTTAAGGTAGTTTATCAGATGTGGAGGTCATTTTACTTAACAAATCCAAGAACTCAATTATTTTCTAAACAGTTTTTCAGTCATCCAGATCAGGACATGTATTATACTTTCTGTATAACTCTTAATTCTGAATGTACTACTTAAATTCTCACAATAATCCAACAATTGTATATTCAAAATCTTAGGCTTTCTAAATCCAGTTAACTTTATACTATGCTTTTGATCATTATGGTGTCTACCACTACTAATAGGATATCCATTTAGGTCATTTTTTTTACAGTCCAGATACATTTAAGTTGTACAATATAAGTGTTTCTACAATTGTTCTGGTGACAATAAACACTATTATTCTACAATAGACCTACATAAGAGGATTATCAAGCTCAATTTTCATCTATTCACTTTTCAATAAGTAGGCAATTAACTGTATAATCTTTAAAAATAAACAAGACTCCCTCTCATAAACAAAAAACTGAGCACAAGCCAACACAAGTCTCCACAACAAAAGAATGGACTAAAAAATTTGGCATACATATACAATGGAATACCATTCTGCCTTTAAAAGGAAGGAAATACCTACAAATGCTACACCATGGATGAACCTTATCATATAAGTCAGTCACAAAAAGACAAATGTTGTATGACTCTACTTATATAAGGTACCTAGTATAGTCAAATCTATAGCAAAAGAAAGAATGGTGGCTATCAAGGACTGAGGGAAGAAGGCCATGGAGAGTTATTCAAAACCATGTTTCTTATTAAGAGTGGACCAGCCTGAGATTTCTTTGTTTTTCGTTTTTTGTGGTACTGGGGATGGAACCCAGGGCCTCATGCATGCTAGGCAAGCATTCTACCCATGAGCTACATCCCTGCCACCAGCCTAAAATTTATCTGTCAGCCTCTAAAATCCAGAGGCCATAAAAGCATATTGTTCATTTGCATACATGTTCATCTCACAATCATATGCCAAACCTGTTTCCCTTATCAATTGATGGCAATCCTGTAATTACCATTATCCAGGCCAACAACAATGGAGACATCTCTCTGATTCTTGTCTTTATTTCACATGCCATCTAATTCAGGAAGCCTCTGCCTCAGGGTCTTTATATCTGCTGGTTCTTCCTGCTGGAATGTTCTTTCCCTTTACTTACACATGCCTCCCAAAATCACTCTTTAAGGTTCTTTGCTCAAATGTCACCATCTCAATGCAAACTTCCATAAATCCTTTAAAGGCATAACCTTACTAACACTCCTGATAGTATTTCCAACTTTTCTCCAAAAGCATTTATCTCAATTGCTACTGAATTTGGTTTTTGTCTGTCTTGCCCAGTAAAATGTAACCTCCACACTGCTTTGCTCTAAGTAGTGGTTGATTTAGTGGCTTCAGAAATTGTAACACTTTCCACTGGGTTAGAGTAGAAAGTAATTTCCACAAGAAAATCACCACACCTTTTGGGGGGTTTTCTTGATATGCTTTGTTCATAATTGTATCCTAATGCCAAGAACAGACTGGTACTCAAAAATATTTGAATCTATGGCTAGGGCTCATTCCATCTATGTCAGATGATCATTACCTGAAATGAAGAGGAGAAGCTCCACAATGTGAAGAGTTAATAATAGTGCCCTTTTGGATTTGTTTCAGCAAGTCTCACAAAATATATACCTAATTAAGTAGTTTTAGAGAAATAACCGAGTTTTAGTCTCTCTGAGCCCTTAAAAGCAAGTGAGGTTTTCTGCATGAAAAACAGGTTATGAGAAATAATATTAATAACTTAAGCAAACTAAATTATAAGAACAAGTGTGCCTCCTCTTCCTCCCTGCATTTATTCCCTCTTTACCAAACAAAAGCAATGCTTAATCAGATATAGTGAGACAATCAAGATAACAGAAATAACCGAAATGTCTTCTTTAAAAACACAGATTCACATCTATTAAGAACCTCTTTCCATACATAAATTATGCCCTGAAAGATTAGCACATGACAGTATAAAGTCATCGTACTAGCAAGATACTTTAAAACTAAGAACCTAAAACCTGTATCATTATTTCTAAAGGTTGTAGGCTTTTTTCTACCAGCAAGGTTTAAAGTTCTGATTTTCAATTCAGTACTTTGGAAAATTTCACTGAATTTTACTGCATTATGTTTATGTGCCTCTTTTGAGGTTTTCTATTTTAATAGTATGTAATAAGGAGCCAAAACCAAGAGGAAAGACTTGTTCTTTCAATCAAAGTATATACAGGTAAAATATGGCTTGGGAAAAAAAACATGGACATAAACTAAAATTAATTTGTCATTAATTATTATATAAATATGCAGAGAAAACAATTTTGAAGATCACCGGCATGGGGAGACTAGTATATTAGAAAAATTACCTAGTGTGGGAAATTTTCCATAAAGTTGATAGCACAGTTGGTTTTTCTAATATACTCTACCTTTATAGCCTTTGCTGGCTTCCAAATAAAATGCACATTTTTCTAAGAAAACATCAATCAGAAAACATTTTCAATCACAAATTTATTCCACAGTTAAATATATGAGTATCTCTTTTTGTTGTTGTTGTTACTGGAGATTGAAAATTGAACCCCGGGGCACTTTACCACTGAGCTATATCTCTAGGCCCATCCCCCTCATTTTACTTTGAGACAGGGTCTCAATGAGTTGCTTAGGGCCTCGCTAAATTGATGAGGCTAGTACTGAACTTGCAATCCTCCTGTCCCAGCCTCCAGAGCTGCTGGGAGTACAGGTGTGTGCCACCACACCCAGCTTGAGGTGAAAGGGACAGAACATTGAATAAAAAGACAAAGTCGCCAGATGCAGTGGTGCGTGGCTGTAATCCCAGTCACTTGGAAAGCTGAAGCAGGAGGAAAGAAAGTTCAAAGCCAGCCCCAACAATTTAGCAAGACTCTGTTTCTAAATAAAATCTTAAAAAGACTAGGGATGGGGCTCAGTGGTTAAATGCCCCCTGGGTTCAATCCCTGATGCCAAAGGGGGGGGGGGGGGGGGAGACCAGGTCTCTATCTTCACGGAGGGGGCATCTTTGATTTCTTTAATAAAGCATTTTATGGAAAAACATGCCACTCTTTGTGGTTGCTTCAGCAGAAATTTCTAAGGAAAGCTTGTAAGATTCCACTACACAAGACGTTCATTCATTCTTTCATTAGCAACCTAAGAAACTGAAGACAGAATGGCACAAAGTACTACCAGATGTCACAGATAAGGTTAGTGTTAAGAAACATCCCATCTTCACCAGATGGGGAGAAAGAAAATCTGTCATACTACATAAAGGTTTGCTGTTTATCAAGTGGCAAAGCACATTTAAAAACTGTGAACATTGACAAGTTACTTGTTTTCTCTCTAAAAAAGAGCCCACCAAATTGATTACTTTTCATATAAGGAAGTCAAGCAGGTTCCTATACTATGCAGGTATTTTTTGTGTCGTGGGTGGTGCTAGGGATCAAAATCAGAGCCTTGGGTAAGCTAAGGCTAAGAACACACTACCAGTGAGCTAAACTTCCAGCCCTATTTTTGTAAATTAAAACATTTAGGGTAAATATTAAACAGTGAATTTTCAGCTATGAAAATTACTTGATTTACGTTTTAAAGAATAAACTTGAAACCAGCCCTTTGAATGACTCTATCACAAAGTATTAACCAAAATTTAAAAAAATAATAGTATATTATGTACACGCTGCCATAATTTTCTTTTTTTAAATGAAGGTGGGAGTATTACTCAGTGGTAGAGCCCTTGCCTAGCATGCACGAAGCCCTGAGTTCAATTCCTGGCATCATAACAAAAAAAAAAAAAAAAAAAAAAAGACCAAAGAAAAAGAAAGCAATATTCAAACACATTGCTCTCACTCAAAATTACTTGTGAAGATAAACTGGGTTTCTACCAATGACTATTAAAAGTTTCTTTATCTGCTTCATCCTTACGACAGTATCTTTTAAAATTTCAAAATTTATATATACATATGTTTATATGTACACATACATATTTCAGTGTATTAGTACAATACAATATTTAACTATAATTAACATAGTCATATCTATTAGGGTACATGTTAACCTTCTACTAACGAGAGTATGCAATTGAAATTCTAGGACAGGAAGAAAGGAAAGAAGAGGAGGGAGGGAGGGAGAAACAAACTGCTGCATGTGTCACAAAGCTCTTGTAGTACATGGATAAAGATCCCAACAACAGGGGACCTTCTTTGGTTTCACAGAAATTAACTAAGTCCATCACCTAAATTAATCACTAGAGATTGAGTAAAAATATAAAAGAATCAAAGCAAGAACATCATCCCTCAGGAGAAAAACAACACAGAAAAATTTTCCAGATTACAATGAGAGAATAGATGTAAAAAAGACTGAAGAGAGAATAATCAAATTCACAAATGTCCTCATCACATTGTTATTAAACATGTACTCCTATTTATACAGGGTTTTCACGGAGAAACAGCACAAGCTAGTGGAAAAGGCACCAACAGTAGTTTTAATCTAGAGGCTGGGTATGTAGCTCAGTGGCAGCACAAATGAGGCCTTGGGTCCCATCCCTAGCACTTTAAAAAAAAAAAAAAAAAAAAAGCAACATTAAGTTTCATCTCCTTCCTTTTATTTATTTATTTTTGGTACCAGGGATTGAACCCAGAGGTGCTTTACCACTGAGATACATACAACCCCAGGTTTTTTGTTTTGTTTTTAATTTTGAGAGAGGGTTTCACCAAGTGCTTAGGGACTTGCTAAGTCACTAAGGCTGGCTTTGAACTTGCCTCAGCATCCAGAGTTGCTGGGATTGGAGGCTTGCACCATTGTACCCAGCTATCCCCTTTTTTCTTGATGTATTCTTTCCAATAAGCACCTAAACAAGCCCAGTCAACCTGTAAAAGCGCCAACTGCAACAACCATGGCTCCCAGGCACTAAGTTCAGAGCCACTACTCTTCAAAGACATTTCAATTTGTGACAAACCATATTACAACTCCAACCAGTCCATGAAAATTGTTCTTGCCAGTATCTTTCATGTCTTAAATCTAATCAAGATCTGGTTTTAACTAACCTGCTCTCTTTGAAGCATCTGACACAACTGACTAGGTTCCTCCCTTCCAGAATTATGCTTCATTTTTATGGCACTAGACTGTTGAGGTTTGTGCCCTATCCCTTGCTTACTCATTATCTTCTACTGTCTTCCACCCATTCCTTAAATGCTGATGCTTGCCAGGTCTGTCTCTGCTTAACTCACCCCAGAAGACCTTACTTATGCCGAAGGTTCTAGTTCCACTCAACAGTCTTCAAGTATGTTTTATAATAGACCATATATATCTACCTTTCTCACAAGGGTCTCAAACTCAACTAGTTTTTGGCTAACACAAAACTCCCATCACTAACCTAACTCCTCTACCATCCATTATCTCTGTGCCATCTCAACAAATGGACTACTGTCCTGCTTGTGATATGTATTCTTTCTTTCTTGGCAAAATTTTAAAACCTCTATGACTTCTATTCACTCTTGGGGCTTGCCCAAATAGTTCTATTAGAGAAATAATGCCATACACTTTCTTTCTAAATGGCAACTTGCCTTCACATATTTCAAAATGTCATTGGGTTGTTCAATGAGTTATTATTGAGTTCAAAAACTCAATAATTATGAGTTCAAAAAACAGACCTGCAACATTTCTTACTACTTAAACTCTTGAGTAATACAGTCTGCAAAGTTTTTAGAATTTTAATAGCTGTCTCTTTAAAAAATTTCAGGAGCATACACATGTGTGGATAACCAATTTGTGTGTTTTAAAAATTTCCAATGGGAGAAGGAAAACAGACACTTTCCCTTTAAAAAGTTTCACTTTAAAAAGGGAAAGTAACCTGTTAACGAATTCAGCACCATAGCTTCACTACAGAACTAAAAATAAAAAGATACAATTTTGTAATCTAAGCCCAGTATCATTCTATTCTCTGAAAGTCTTCCCCCAACACAATGGAATTCGATCCTTAATTCTATCAAAACACTCCAATGATTCAAAGTACCAGGTGGAGGTAGTCATTTGACTAAGAAGAGAAGAAAATGGCACATTAACGGCAGTTATTCAAAGTCAAAAAGTTGAAAAGGTAGCTAAGGAATTTCTGAGAGGACAGTTGAGCAAAAGAATATCCTGGGATCAGTGATAAGAAGTATCTAACAATAAGTGATTTCCTCTCATTAGAGAGACTCTGTTCCCTTGAGGCATAGTTAACTATATACACTTCCAACTTTGGGAAATGCTTAAGATAACTAAGCCATTTTAATATCTACATCATCTTTTGTTACCAGGTGCGATCCTTCAAAAGTACACTGAGTTGGTGTGATTGGGAAATCATCCAACATACACATAAACCTCAGTAGGCACTGTTAAGGATCAGTGCTAGGAAAGCCATCTGTTTTGGTCAAATAATATTTCTACTTCCCCAGTGATTACAGCTACTAGCGACAACTGTGAAGTCCCAAGAGAAGAAGAAAAATTCTAACTGCCTCAAAACTTTAATTATTCAGATAAACTAGCCAAGAAATTAAAGTTAAATGTTACACAAAGGGATCTCTAAACCCCTAATATTTTTTGGCTAATTATTCCATTGGTAGTCTACATCTGCTCTGCTAAAATTTGGTTATGAATCCGAAATAACTCACTGGGAATGCTTTATATCTAAAAGTGACTGTGGATAATAACTACAATTCACAAAAATTGTCATTTTTAATGTGCACAAAAATTCTCCTGAAAACATATTCCACACAATAAAAGAACAGATGTTACTGTCACAATTTAAACTCCTTTAACCACTAGGAAGAATAAGATTAAATTTAATAAGAATTTCTAAATGAAAAAAAAAAGCTGGGAGTACATCTCAGTGGCAGAGTGCTTGACTAACGTGCGAGACTGTCGAAAATAAATGAATAAAGTAGCAACTAATTTTAGCTTGTGCATACAACCTGTATTTTTTTTTTTTAACATTTTCAGTACTCAACATTTTATGATCAGGAAGTATGTTAAACATTGGCTTTCCAAAGAAAGTAAATTTATTACAATGATTTAAATATAAAAAAAAGTGAAGGTATTTGCCAATATATAGTCTAAGATCTTCAGATATATTGATCCTAATTTCAAATATTTAGTGGGTTCCACCTTCTTTTTTTTCTTTCTTTTCTTTTTTCTTTTGGTCAGGGAATCCTCATTTTTTTTCGTCTGTTGCCACCCTACCCTTTTAAAAATTTTTTCTTAATTTATTTTTTTTAGTTGTCAATGGATCCTTTGTTTTATTTATTTATATGTGGTGCTGAGCATTGAACCCTGGGCCTCACACATGCCAGGCAAGTGCTCTACCACTGAGCCACAACTCTAGCCCTTAAATTTTATTTTTTAAATAAACATTGTGTAGGATTCTTTTGAAATCTTTCTTTTAAACATTTTAATATAACATTATAAAATAAATGAGGTATATTACAAATCATAAATTTAAGTTATAAAATATAGAAATATTTTGATATAAAGTATCATAGCTCCCTTAGTTTTTGTAGCTCAACTCCAGGTGTTATTTTCAATACCTCAGAGTAAAACAACTTTAAATAATTACAGTTATTATTTGTCTCAGTAATATATTAAATCTACTTTTGGGGGGAGGGGGTACTAGGGATTGAAACCAGAGGCTCTCAACCACTGAGCCACATCCTCAGTTCATATTATGTATGGTTTTGTTTTTTTTTTTTTTTTTTAGATAGTATCTCACTAAGTTGCTGAGGCTGGCTTTAAACCTGCCATCCTCCTGCCTCAATTTCCGGAGCCACTGGGATTACAGGAATGCACCAATGTGCCCACCTTAAAAGCACTTTCTTTCTAAATAAAAGGAGGTACACGCACTATGTCGAAAACTATTCAAATGTATGAACTAAACATATCAAACAGCGAATACTGAGCTTCAAACCACCTCTCATCTACAGTTTTACGTAGTAGATGGAGGCAAAGTGTCATCCATAATGCTACAGAGCAGGAATGATTTGATGTGAGAAATCACGCCCATAAAACATCTTAAATTTAAATTTATCTTCACACTATCCAAACAATGTATTTGAAGGAAAAAAATCATCAAAACAGTCATGCAAAAATATTCCAAATTCCTTCAAAGTTAAAAGAGGGAAAGAGCAAAAGCAAAGATTACTAGAATAAAAACACAAATTGTACCACACTAATTCACCCCCCTTCATAAAACATTCACCCATAGGGATTCAGAAATAACAAACACAGAATTCATTCCAACTGTGGCTACAATTTGTGAGCAGTCTTTCATTACTCCATAAAGGCTCATCATTGTAAATACTCCTCAGTTTTTAAGCCACATCCACAGCTGCTCTCTTAGATAGAAAAACAACAAATTTTGACAGCAAAGATTTTAAAATGACATTTATAGAAGTTTTACATAAAACAAAATTAAAAGTAATCCAGTATAACAAAAAAGAATTAATGGTACCTAGACTACCAAACCATAAGAATCTTGAGGCATTCTTCATAGTAACACCTTTCATTTACATGGCACTAGGATCATTTTCTAAGTTCCCTGCATGCTAGAGATATCATTTATGCTGGAAAAGAACCAAAGCAGAGATAATCACCAAATTAGTAGACAATAGATGTGTTTCACAGCCACCAGTCTGTGTTCTTTCCGCAAACCTTTCTTCCAAAATATACTGAAATGCAAAGAGAGAAGAAAAACAAAAAGTTCCACATAAACCAATTCCCTGTTCAATTTTACCCTCCTGTCTCATATTTATTCTCTGCCTGGACTAAGGGAGAAGTTTCTCTGCTTAGTGAGTACAGCCAATCATATGTTGTACAATGACTAAGAGTTAACCATGCATGGAAGAGGGAACGAGAAGAGGATTGATACCCAGTAGCAGCATCACATACTAAATTACTTATCACTACAAGATATTCATACTACAAAATGGCAATAAAATTGAAGTCCAGAGATATGGGTTTGACTCTTCCACCAGATGGCAGGTGAACTTGGTTATGTTTCTGTAAAACACACAATGATTCCTCACCACACTATGCCAAGGTCTAAATGCAACAAAAGATCTCTGAGCTACTGAAACTATATTTGGATAACAGAATACACTGAAAACATATTAGATAAATCTGAATGCACACCAGGGGTCTGTTAAGATCATTATAACACATCATGGTAAAAGTAGCATTCCAAATCAGGAGGAAAGAACAGAGCATTCAAAAAGGACTTTAGAATACTTCATTCATTTATTCAACAAATGCTTATTAGACTACCTTCTGCATACCATATATTCTAATGGGGGATAAAAAGATAATTTAAAAAACAACAAACTGAATTGGAAATTGATGCATGCAAACTGAGAAAAATAAAGCAAGAACATAGAAAATAGGATAAAAAGCAGGGTCACATGACCAGATCATAGAGACCATATCACAGAAAGATCTAGAGGGAGAGATTCCTGTACATAGGTGGAAGAACAGCATTCCAGGCAAAGGAACAGCATATGCTTGGACTGGAGCAGAGTAGCAAGCAGATGATGAGATCTGTATTGGTAGCAGAGTAATGTTAAAATCAGGAGCTAAACTCTGGGATGCTCTGAAATTTAAATGTGGTGACATGAGAAAACCCTAGAAAGGAAATGGAGAATGAGGCACTAATAAGAGAAGAGAAAACCAGAGACTGGTATCCTAGAAGTCAGTGAAGACAATGTCTGAACAAGAAGAGAGTAATCCAAAATGTCAAGTGCCACTGATCAAGTAAGTCAGGTCAGATAACATCTGAGAAAAAAAACAAAAACTGACCACTACACAACATTTACTTGTGTGGAGCAAATTGGTAACCATGATAGAGGCATGCTTTTGGAGTGGTGGAGATAAAAGCCTGGCTGGTACAGTTTAAGGAGAATGGCATGAGAGTAACTGGAGATACAAAGAATTCTTCGGAGAAGCATAGTTGCAAAGGGGACCAAAGAAATAGGGAACTAGAGGAGACTGTGGTGCCCAAATGAGAAACATCATGTGTGTATACTGTCAAGAATGCTTCAGTAGAAAGGTAAAAACTGAGACAAGAGAAAGAAGCTAGCTGGCTAGTCCAATGTTTTAAAAGAGCCAAGACAGGATAGGATCTAGTACACAAGCAGGCTTGTCCTACGAATTCTCACAGTGGTTTGCAAACTTCACTATGCACTGGAATTGCATGCAGGGCTTGCCGAAGCACACAGATTGTTGGACACCCACCCACTTAAGGTAGAGACTCAAGAATTTGCATTTCTAACAGGTCCCAGATGATCCTGGTCCAGAAATGCTGTATACCATTCAGAAAAGGTAAGGTCAGCACCTATATGATGTAATACCCACAAAAACTAACTCCCCAAAGAGTTAAAGGAATAAATTGCTTTTAAATTGTAAAAGAACATATATAATTAAACATACATACAAATGGTTTAATAATCTCATGGTGAGAAATATAATCAAAACACAAAACCAAAGGAAAACAACAAATTTGACTCTATAAAAATTTAAAACTCCTAGGTGACCAAAAGAAATAAAATTAAGTGAAAGGCTAAGAGAAAATAAGGTTTTTAATATCAAGAACTGGCAAAAGTAATATGTGGAAAATAAAAAGTTATTTACACAAAATAAGGTGCATTTCAATGGAAAAATATGGATAAAGTATAAATTCAAAAGGAAAATGAAAATGGGCAATAAACTGATGTAAAAATCTGTACTCAAAAATATCTGGAGTTTTGACATTTTCACAGATGTATTGAGGTATATGGAGCAGCAATATAAAAATAAGTCAGAAACACTTTCAAAACAGCCACTAAAGCCCGGCGCGGTGCCGCGCACCTGTAATCCCAGTACTTGGGAGGCTGAGGCAGGAGAATCTCGAGTTCAAAGCCAGCTTCAGCAACTTAGTGAGACCCTAAGCAACTCTGTGAGACCCTGTCTATAAATAAAATACAAAAAATAGGGCTGGGGATGTGGCTCAGTGGTGGAGTGCCTCTGGGTTCAATTCCTAGTACCCGCCCCCCCAAAAAAAACAGCCACTAAGAAAAATAAGGAGCCACACCTACTGATACCTAGTCACAGATGAAATGCTATTTAAAGATCCAAGCAAGTAGAAGAATATGCTTTTTAATTAATACAGTCCAATTTATGTGAGGAAGGACTGATGGGAGAACGAGAAGGAAAAAAAAGATTATATGCATATTAAGTGCATTCTATAGAAGTCTGGATTACACAACAAACTGAACAAAGACAATTTCCGAAGGAGAATGAGGCACCCTTCTTGCTCTACAATTACTGCTTACTCTTTAACAACACATATTATTATTTTGGGGGGAAACAAACCCCAAAATACTAACAGATGAGACAAACACCAAGAGTCATAGCCTAAAGAAAATAATGGTGTGGTGAAGGAGTTTATGAGGTTGTGATAAATAGTCCAACCACAAGACAAAGTGGGCCTAAAGAATAAGGCAGTGGCAATAAGCAAGCAGAGAAGGGCCCAGAATATCCAATAAAAGATAACTGGAAGAAGAAAGATTTGGTCGTGTACAAAGTAAAAGAAAATAAGAGTTGGAGGAAACAAGGAAGGTACTGAAGTTAATGTTCACCTGTGGCAGCTAGATGAATAGCACTGTCAACAGGTATCAAGTCTCCAGAATTGAAGGCATAATGGATGTATGTGATGAAAAGAACACATTGGGAAATAACAATGTTATTTATTAGGGAAATAACAAGTTTGGTGAGCATACAGAACAACCAGTAGTTTTAGAAATTTGAATCTAAAAAGCTGGACGCAGTGGCACATACCAGGAATCCCAGCTACTGGGGAGACAAGGTAGTCAGATTCCAAGTTCAAGGGCTGACTGGGCAAGAAGGAAGGAAGGAAAGAAGGAAGGAAGGAAGGAAGGAAGGAAGGAAGGAAGGAAGGAAGGCAGGCAGGAAGGAAGGCAGGCAGGCAGGCAGGCTGGGGGAGGGAGGGAGGGAGAGAGGGAAAAGTGGATCTAAACATCTGAGCTAGTGAGACAGACATAAAGTACAAAGAACAAACAAAACAAGGAGAGGAAGACAAAATTTTACAAACTTTAGTATTTAACAATGGAGAAGTAAGCAGCAAAGAAAAGACAGAATGTACAAGTGGTAGGGATGGTACTTGTTAGTTAAGAAGATAGACATTGTGGTCAATAAAAACAAAGGATGCACAAAAATGAAATAGGCTACTGAGTAAACTAAGGTTTTTACAATCTGGTGAAAGGAGGTCATTTATTGATGGCCTGGAGTAAAAACCAGATTTTAACATTTAACACAAGGGAGTATAAAAATGAGATCAAGTTAAGTTACAAAGACAGGACGGGGCAGTAGCTTGAATGGGAGATAAGGAAAGAAATGAACATTAAGCAATTCTCACAGACCAGGTCTAGTCTAGTAGCCCTTTTGCATAAGGTACATTTAGTCCTCACAAGAACTCTGAGGTAGCTCTCCATTTTACTACTGGAAAAACTTAAGTTATGATGCAACTAAGTAACTTTTTTCCCAAAACCATACAGTGCGACACAAAAAATAATTCAAAGTTCTGAATGTTGGTCTATAGGCATAAAAGGCATAGCTTTAGAAAGGAAAACAAAAATGAAAATATGAAGCAAAAAAGGAGAATTAACAATGATGCAATATCACTGGAGAGTCTGACAATATTATTTTTAAAGTTAACTAGAAGCTTGGAATGGTGGTATGCAACTATAGTCCCAGCTACTTAGGAGGCTGACAGAAGGATCACTTGAGCCCAGGAGTGCAAGACAAGCCTGAGCAGCATAGTAGTAACACCCCAGTGTCTCCCCCCTCCAAAAAAATACTAAAAGGTAACTAATGTTACTTCAGAGAATTTTTTGAGTTCAAAGACTAGTCTAATCAAATGTAACTTGCACTTCTAGAAAACAATTTATTTTTAAAGTAATCTGTTAGAAGAGACTATAATCTTCCTTTCCTTAAAAACGTCTACCACACTTCTATCTGGAACTGTTTCACCACCCAGTAATTACCTTGGAAGTGCTCTAGGCAGAAGACAAGTACAAGCCCTATCAGTACAGGATAGGGAATGCAAGGCAAAGGCAGAAGTAAAGCTGTATGGATTCAAGTTAAGTTACTAAACACTCAACCTTCAGACTTCTATATAAGGAGATACCACCTCCCTCAAAATGTCACAGAGGACAGTATATATTTAAAACAATGTCAGTTCTCTGATCCCCTTAACTGTTTATTTTGATATTTTTAATACAAAATACAATGTTAACATTTCTGTTAAAAAAAAATTAAGGAATATACTCCCAATTCTTAACAGTAGTTATTCTTGCTACAGGACTATAGTGGTTCATTTTATGTGATATATTTAAACAATTTCTTACAATAAGCATATTTCTAATTAGAAAAAATAATCACGATGAGTATATATATATAGATGAGACAATGATAAGTCCTTAAAAATTTCCAAGGCTAGGGAGCAGCTCAGAAGTAGTGTACTCACCTACTATAGGCAAGGTCCTGCATTTGATGAATGAAAGGGAGGGAGGGAAGGAAGGAAGAGATGAGAAAGAAAAAAAAAATGGTCTTTCGTGAGGCCCTGGGTTCAATCCCAGAAAAAGAAAAAAGGAAAAAAGAAAAAAAATTTCCACATCATTGAGGCCCCTGGATTCAATCAAGGAAGGTAGGCAGGCAGGCAAAAGAAAAATGTCCACATCAAGATAGTTACTTCCCTTAAATAACTATGAAAAAAAAAACTTTGCATCTACCATTTAAATCTATGTTTAAATTCTAATGTAATTTTAAAAATACTTAACTCATTAACTGACAATTTCCAGGAGTTACAACTAATCAACTACAGATTTAAGTAAATAATACAAATAAACCTGTGGGCAAAGGCTACATATCACATTAAATATAGTGGGGGAAAGACCAGAACAATGAATGGTTTACTTACCAGTAATCATGAAATAAGCTTTGAAAGCTACAGGTATCCATCCAAGTTTTTTTTTTTTTTTTAACATTACCGACAGTGAATCAAGAACTCCCGCTAATTCAAAACTAACCATTTAATGGCATACATTATTATAAGCTGTGAATTACAAAATAATATAACTGCCATCTTTGGAAGGCTGAAAAGGATTTAATTCATTTCCTTGACATATGTATAAACATGGATGACAGATACAACAAATTTAAAGAACTCTGTAGTCAAGGAAGTTAATATTGTCTTTGTGTATACACTAGAAAAATTACTGTATGTTCATCAAGATCTTAAACCAGTTCATCTTGTAATATAAAATTTCAAGTCATGGCCTCTCTCTTTGCAATAGCCTTACCCCCCCCCTCTGGAAACAGCCAACTATAATTAGTGCAGGTGACAGAATCTAGAAGCTAGAGACAAAGGAGGCACCTAGCTGGTTCCTGAGTAGGAGCAACTAAAGCACCCTAGGTGAGAAGGTGTGAAAGACCTGCAGTGAGGGCAACTATGTTCCTGAAGAGGCCACCCTGACAAGTTAAAAACAGAAGATGAAAATCATACTCAGCATCACAGGAAGAAAGTAAAAGAGGAAAGAACGGGTAACCCCCAAGCTGAACAATGATGAAATAACAATGGCAGTAGCACTCTCCCAACCATGCTTAGAAGCTGAAGGATTTGCATTCTTGGTCTATACATGCATAGGGAAAAGGGGATATGGGACAGGGTGAGTATATAAACATTAAAAGGTACCAAGTGGTATAAACAGGCAAGAGTAAAAGGACCAGCATATGGCTCCTACCCCCTGCCAAAAAAAACAAGGAGCTAGCTCAGTCATTGAATGTGTCTCTGCCATTAACCAACTGTAAATGACTAGCCTGCCTTTGCCTATATTTAAATTTTTAGAATACATGATTAATAATGCTTTTCCCAGTTCTGAAATTTCCTGAATCTAATGGATTTGATAATCTACAAAATGTGTCACACAAGATGTAGTTGCCATTCTACATGTTATTCAACAACATACCTAATATAAATAAAGAGAACAAAGGGCAGGGCGATGGGGAATGTAGAATCATACTCCAGTATCAGTACAGACCAGCTTGATCATCTTTCATCTAAGAAACCAATTCCCAGTCTCCTCCTTTAAAGCAATCCACAAAGTCCTACCAACAAACAACACTGCCTAAAATCCAACCATCAGGCTTCACTTCAAGCACATTCAGAGATGAAGAATTTGGTCAACTTGTAAATTTCATTGAACTTGCTTTCAGCTTCTTTCTAGAGAACACATTCTAACACAGTTACACTTCTCTATTTTTCAATAGTCAGGAGTTTTCTATCTGGTGTTGTTTCACACTCCACTTCAAAAGTACAGTCCACAAGAGGCAGAAGGGTGACCATAATGGGGAGAGGGGGTGTCAGTTTCTAAAGTAGAAAAAAATCTATACTGAATGCCAGCCTTATCACTTAGACTAAGTGCCACCTAGTGGTAAGTGTTATGCATTACTAAATCCATTCAGGTCGTATTCATTCATCCTGCAAGTAGCATTCTGGCAGATGGTAGTTTCTCCACAATTATGCAAGTAAAACATTGCTCCTATCCTTTTGGAGTTCACTGAGAGATTAAATAGAGAGACAGGTAGATAATCAATATAGACAAATTTATAAACAGCAGAACAATATTAGATGTTATAGCAGAGGTATGCAAAAATAAGTATTCAATATGTATTAATAATCTAAAATGGGTTCTCTTAAACCTGTTCACTTCACTCAGACTTTTCCATTTCTAATTATTGCATCACCCAGGTTTCAATTACTCAGAGGTTTTTTTCCTACCTTCCCTGCTGCATTCCCCTCCTATTTTCTCTTTTCAATTCCACACTTCAGAAAAGGAAAGGAGAATCTACTTATTGAGCACCTACTACTCCTAAACTGAGTTAGGAATTTTATAGTCCTTATTTATTCCTAGAATCAATACCATGAAGTATTTTTTTCAAATTCTTAGACAAGGGAAAAGACATAGATTAACTGATATGCTTACAGCCACAGACAGTACTATTTGGGTGATAGTACACTGATTCCAAAGTTCCCTATATCCCTATACTCCGCTGCCTCAAAAAGAGCTGTTCTGCTTTCCATTCCTAGGTCTACCATCAAGATCAGACCATGTTTCTCTTATAGTATTCACTAATTTCAAGCCATTTCATACCATTTAATCCAAGTCACCTCATCTAAAACATTCGATGTTCTTCTACCCAAAAGACCTCCAATTTCCAGTTTAATTAAAATTTCCTACCAACTCTCACCATTTCTATGAACGCCCACTACACCCAACACAATCATCCACACCTGTTTCCACATCAACACTTTACCTCTGTCACAGCACTTAAAATAATTTCCCTTATAACTACTAATTATCCATATACTTTCCACTAAGTCATATGCTTCAAAGCACTTCTTATTCATCTGTATAGGACCGGCACATAGCAGTGTTTCATAACTAACAAGACTCTAATATATGTAGTTATTAAAACAATATATTTTATTTCTTGGATTTATTATATATTATTATATATGCCACTAAAGCATGGTCATACTCCTTTCCTTGAACCTTGGGAAAACCTCAATGTTTTTGCTTACTTCAATTGGTGTAATTAAGAGCTTTGTACAGAATTGTGCAAAATTTTGCATGAAAAAAATTTTCTCACTCTCAAACCAAAGTATTATTTGAAAAGGTATGCTTGTAAAATAAGGAAAGATATTAATAGGTTTGCAGTTTAAAAAAAAAAAACACGGAATACCTTTGTTCCAATGCAAACTAGTCTAAAACTAGTACGTTCCACAGTATGCTCATCAGGTTATATCCAAAAATAAGCTATTCATAATAATTTTTTTAAAAACCCTACACATTGGTTCTATAGTTCATAAGACAATACTGACCTTCTATAACGATTTACCACATTTATAAAAAAGTTTTACAGAATGATAAACACTTTTCCTGGTTACATAAACTTTTTATGAGAAACTATTCTTATTTGCTTATGATTATCATCTAATTAACAGTGCACATCAGCTCTACAACCAAATTAAGACTTCAATACAAAAAAGAAACTTGGGGAAAAAAGTTAAAAAGCAATAGTCAACTTGATTTTCTAATGTATTTCACCTGTCCATCAGGTGTGGCACTTTCATTACAAGGCTTTGCAACTTAGAATGTCAAAGAAGTTTTCTAGCCTTCTTTTTTTGTACAGTTAAGATAGTGCAAATATTTCCAAGACTGCTATGAACCTCGCCAAACTGACTGAAAAGTTGTCATGTTTATTTCTATGCATTAAGTCTACAGAACAAACTTACACAAATATTTATACACACAGGGAATTACTACCACTTACACTGCCTCCAATGTATGCCCCTCCCCCACACCCTGAAGTAAGTTTGCTATGTTGGAGAAGTGCACTGGGATATCATTTCAGTCCCTGAAGCAGAAGCAGGACTAATGAGGCATAAGCAACACCAGGAGGCTGTGCCAGGCCTAAGAGGCCTCCAGAGCTGTGGTCAGCGTAAGTGTCTGAGAGATGGTAGCAGCTGGGCATTCAACATTCCTACATTTTTATGGCTTTCCAAGCAGAGAACAGAACAGTAAGAAGTAGACCCCAAAAAGTTGGGGGTGACTCAATGACAACATCTGTGGTAAAGTAGTAATTTACCAAATATGTCTGCTCAAAATGCCAAAGCACATATTTTCAAGGTTGCGGTCTTCTGCACTAAATACACTGCTGCCTTCCTAAAACATGACCCACAAACCACAGGTTGCAGTATAAAAAGTCCATCTTGAACCCTGTCTGTGAAAGGGTACCAGAAGAAACTGTTATAATAATTAAGACATCTGTATGGAGTGCTTTACGATTTACAAATCACATCTACTCTGTTTTATTCGACCTTTCTAATTATAACTACACTACTTTACCTGACTTAATAGTCACAATGTGCCTGGTAGATAAATGCAATCTGTCTACAAGACCTGAGTTTTCCTCTAGATCATAAACTTCTTATGTGATTTTTATGACATGGACCCCCAAAAAAGCTGTCTATGGTGCCCTAAGGTTTATGCATCTAAGAAGTACATGAAACACAGTTTTTAAAAAGAATCTTTTGAGAAATATCTGACAGCCAACCATATTTAAAAAATGTGAAATTCAAGCTTGCCTAATTTGTACAAACAATATAATGTAGTATTTTCTAATAATCTAAAAAGTACTTTTTCCCAAGAGCCTCACTGTAACTTTCTCAGGTGCAATGACACCTGGAGGTATATGCTGAAAATATACCTCCAGGTATTTCAACAATTGTTCTTTTACATACTCAAAATCAAATACATATCTATAAGTAGATATATCTCAAATTCTGCCTACATAATTATGTTGCATCAAGGTTTCAAAGTACTGAGTCCTTTGTTCAAAAAAATATTTTCCTTGAGCTTCTATCAAGTGCTGGCACTCTTCTAAGAATACATAAATGATTAAGGGAAAAAATGGTATATGCCACCAAGCAATGAACAGCATTTGAATGTGATAATTACAATTTAATAACACATTTCCAAAAGAATCAAGCCAGTCCTTTAATTACACACAGCAAGAACACAGTACCTAGCCTGTTGATTCTGGATAGAATATCCTGACCTCAGTCTTGAACAATAACCTACTACAGATCAGTAGTTTGGATACATCGTTATGCATTAAACTGCTGGATATATAAAAGGAACTCCAAATTCTTAAATACACTGAATATGAAGAAAGAGAAAAAGGCAAACAATTTAGCTGGAGAAGATGCTAACAAAATGTATACTGGGAAACCCACAAGCCATGCCAGAAAACATTTTTATATGCACTTACTGTGTGCCAGGAATTCTACTAAATGTTTTCATGCATTATCTCATTTAATCTTCACAGCCCTCTGAATTAGGAATAATTATCCTGCAATTGATGAAAGAGGTAAGGATAGGTTAACTTGACAATGCTACTGAGGTTTGAAGAGGCAGAAACAAATGAAATCTGAGCAGGTTAAATCCTAAATGGAAGCTCATAACTCTCCACTCTGTTGCCTCTTTTAAATGAAGCCTGCTAGGGGGAGCCATTGAAAGGTTTTTAAACTAACAAGTGGAGTGATCAGATTTATTCTACAGAAACACTGCTCTGCAGCCATGTGGAAGATGGAAAAGGGTGTGGATCTAGAAGCAGTAAGAGTCTGTCAATACATCTGTTATAATCCTGGTGAGAAATGACAAGAGCATGAACTATGGTAGTGAGGAGACTCATGAGGGAGGAGACTCAAAGGAGATTGATTCAAGAGATTTTTTTTTTTTTTAGAAGAAAAAACTATAAGTGGTTACAAGAAAAGATTTAATGAGAGAGGAAACCAAAATCCTGGCTTGGGGAACTATATGACAACTGATATCTCCTACCAGGATAGAGAAGCATTAGGCTTCATTCACTCAGTAAACATCTACAGTGTCCCCCAAATACCACTTTCCTATAACAAAGTATCAAGTCTGAATTTATAGTGCAGGCGATTAGGAAATATTGTTGAGAATAAATGACAAAGCATTAAATGTACTAAGACACATGCAAAATTTGTCGTAACTTAACAGGCTTGGCTATGAATCCTGTGAAAACATTTTGTGCTACCTTTTTAAAATATTACTACACGCAGAAAACAAATCAATAGAAGAAAGGCATCCCATAACATTACAATGTATTATTACATTTGAGTTTGGTAGCTCTTTAGTCTCTTACAAAACACACAAATACCACCCTGTAATTTGTTTTCCTTGTCCCTCTCCCTAAGTTTATGGGGGGGAGAAGGGGGATGTATCTGTTTCATTACCCAAACTAAAGTACATATTTGGGTTTTTTTTTAATCCCACTATCATTGCTATAACTTGCCAAGAACTGAGTTCATAACCTTCTACTTGACATTCTATAAAACATGACCTACTTCACATTAACTTATTTCAGAAACAATTCCTAGACCATAATCACACCTTTCACCCAAGGATGCTCTCGGTATATCTTAAGGCAGAGCGATCCTGTGCAGATGTGGCAAGTTATTACAATCCCCATTTACTACAGAGTTAAGAAACTGGCCCAGGGGAAGTAAAATAACTTGGAAATAATCACAAAGCCAGATGCCAAAAATAACAACTTTTAGTCAATCCATGAGAAAATACTGCCCCTAGTTGAAATAACATGAAATTTAGTATTAGGAGGAAGCGAAATGCAAAATAATGCTTTAAAGCCAAGTCTTAAGTCTTATTTCTAAAAATGACCGAACACCAGAATTAAGATCCATAAGAACTTTCAAACAAAGCCATCTTTTCTAAATGCTTTACTCATCCATGGTTCCAAAGATTACTTAATCATTACATCTGGCAAGAGTGGCTTCTCCCCAAAAAACAATTTTTTTTTTTATCTTACTCATTTAGAAGACAATGGTAGAAATCTGTCTGTATAAAGCAAGAAGTAACTTTTTAACAAACTTTTTAAAATGTAATCCCTAGAAGCATATATTAGAACAGATTTGAAAATACTGCAAGTGAGCCTCTGATATTATCTTCTAAAAATATACTCCCTGCAGTCCCATTGTAATATTCATGGATAATAAACTCAAAGTTTTAATAGTCAATATTCATAATGAAAGTTTCCCAACCACAACTTTTCCTATATATTTCCATACATGCTGCTGTTTGATATAAATTAAAGACACTGTTTTATTTGGTCATGACATAAGTCTTAACATTATTTAGGAACTACACAACTCAAACTGTCAAAGTGACTTTATGATACCTGCATAATCATTCTTAGATGCACAAATCGGAGCAAAATACTTTCTATTATTATACAGTATTTATACTTTACATAGTCAGAACCAAGTAAGCTCATGATTTTACCTTCAAAAGATTATATACTAAGAACAAGTAGGGGAGACAACAGTTATTGGCAAAAATAATTCATGAACTTGATTGCAAATTTTCACAAAAATCTCAGGTATTGATCATGAAAGCCTGTCTTTCCTTTAATTCGAATCCAACCTATTAATTCTAATCACTGTCTTAACAAAAAACAAAGAAAAGCTTTCCAATGTGCCAAGATTTCCTTTTAGCAGATTCTGCATATCCTCTATCAGGAACACTCTGTGTGGAACTTCAGTGTATAAATGAAATGACATTCCAAAAGATTTTACCAGTAACATAACTTCTAAAAATAGTTGAAAAAAAAAACCCCAAATTCATGAAAAATATATTCAGTATAATAATCCTGGTAAATCTAATACTTTTTATTTCTGGCACAAGATAATTCAGGTCATTCACTTACAATGCCCCCACCCCCACAGATATAACCCCAAGCTTTTAACATTATTGTATTTACAAATAAGAGCTGAGAACAATTTAATACTCCTTTAACATTAGGAATTGCCTTTAAGATAACCTCACTTAAGGCTATTACTTCTGTCTTTTGACTGCATGTGATTAATATATTCCACAAAGATCCTAAAAGCAGTATTCATTAACTAGAAACTGCACTCTTCTGTGTTTAATCCTAATGATGGAACAGAAGAGTTGACATACATCTAAAGATGCAAAAACCACAAGCTGTAAACACTAATTGCAAATGACAACGACTGTAAATTGCAAACTGTGGTTAAGAAAAAGCAAATCATTTATATCAAGTTCCCAAGCAGGATAACTCTCCTTATGAAGCAGGAGTTACTGGCAAAATAAACTGTACAACTAGATTCTAGAAAATGCTCAAATCGTCCACCCCAACATTCACAAGATTTTAACACTGAAATTCACTCGATTCCTATTCACACACCAAATGAATAGCCATTATGGATATCTGAAACGATTCTCAAACATCAATAGGAAAGAGGAAAAAACAACACCTTTCGCCTACCTCTAATCGTTCTGCAATGCCCTGACACCCAGCCACAGGTAACCCAGATGCAAAGCTACGACAGACAGCTGCCCTTGGCCTACGCTGTCAGGAACAGCGGGGTGTACGTGGGGGGCGCGGATAACCATCAAGAGACTAAATCTTTTTTCCAGAGCTACTGTTTCCAAGCAAAACCACCACGGACCCAAAGAGATGGCAATGAAAACTGGAGTCACTTTAACCACCTCCGGGGGGGGGGGGGTACACATAATCCCGAGAGAAAAGGGTGCGGAGGGGAGGAGAGGGCTGGGGAGGAAACTAAGTATCCCCAAGCATCCTTCAGACTCTCAAAACAACAAGCCCTACAGTCTGCCCGCACTTCGAAGCACCAGATGGAGTCGACGGGGCTGAGACAGTTCAGCAGACGTACACGGTGGGCAGCGGATAAATCAAACGAAGACGGGAGGGTAAGGGGGATGTTGAGAGAATAAGCCACTATGAGAGGGAGACAAAGCCTCTGGGGGTGATCAAGGACCAAAGAGAAAGGTGAGAGGTGAGACACACGAGAAAGACAAAGAAAGAAAAATAAAAACAGGAATCTGGTGCCTGGGCTGCGGCAGGTCACTGGGCCACCGAGAAGAGAGGAACACAACAAAGGGGCATGGGAGGAAGGACAGCGGAGGGAAAGAGATGCAGAAGGGATGCGGGGCGCCGCGGGTCGGACAAAGCGCCCAAGGCAGCGAAACAAAGGGCCGGGGGTAGAGAGTCGCGGGGGGACAGCGCGGAAAGACAAAGCGCCCGGGGCCGGGGGCACCGGCGGGGCGAGGAGGCGACGACCGCCCCGAGGAACAAAGCTGCGCGGGGCCCAGAGCCAGGGCCCGCGGGCGGCGGAGCGGGAGGCGCGCGGCGGGCACGGCGCCCGCGGGCCCCGCGCGCCCGGCG
>JAJEJO010001840.1:0-67490 GCA_020662805.1 Glaucomys volans | reverse complement strand
AGCGCACAGCCACACGCCGCCGCGCTCCGCGCACGCGACGCCACCCCCGCCGTCTCCGGAGGCCAGGCGCGCCGCGGCCCCCTAACCTGCCGCCCTCCACGGGCTGCCAGACGCCTGCAACTTTCCCGGTTCCCAGCGCTCGGTTCCCCCAGACTTACCCTGTCACAACAGGCGCCATCTTCCACAAACTCTCGCCAAAACTCCAACCCTCGCGAGATTCCCCTGACGCCTTCCCAGGTCCCTCTCCCCCGCCCCTTCCCTTTTTCCTCACTCCTCGATTCCACCCAGCCCCCGCGCTCCTTTTCCCCTCGCAGCCGCCGCGAAGAGCCAGACGCCTCGCGCCGCCCGCGGAGTAGGGGATCCTGCTCTCTGCCTTCCTTGGAAACCTACCCAAGCGATGGAGCATGCGCAGGCGGCTCCTCCGCAAACGAGCCCTCCGTGTGGTCCATGGGGAGCGCTCCGGTTATCCGGGTTTTGGGACGCGCCCTCAGGGACGTACGTGGAGACTGAGGAAAACCGGAGGGGATTACTACAGGGACAGGGAATGGAAGGGTCAGGAGGCGGGGCCGAGGGGTAGGGAGGAGGGGTCCTGGGAAAATGTGCCGCGTTTCACAGGCCTAGATGAAACACCTCCTCAAGTGGGTGTTTTCCCTGTGGCTTCCCGCTCACTCTGGATTCCCAGCCCTTTTCATTCATTCAGACGTTCGTTGGACACCTTCTTTATACTAATCTCAGCGTTAGGTGCAGGAGCTACGAGATGACTGGGGTTCGGAAGAGGGGCATGCTAGGAACTACCTTCATTCATTCGACCCCCATGCAAGTGTGGAGACGGACGTGATTACAAAGTGGTCCGACCCCTCCAGAGCCCTGTAGACGGAAAACTTTTGCAGTTGAGCTCTGTTGTCTTAAGCTCCTTCTTCTTGGGTGCGAAATGTCAGCCGGAGACCTCTAGCAAAGGCACCCCTAACGTCGATCTCACATACACACAACCAGATTGCTGAGTAGTTATCTCCAGAAGTGAAACCGGGGCTGGAATTGAAAGCCACGCTTGCCACCCCCGGCTCAGACCAGAGGCCCGGCTCAAAGCTCCTGATGCACGGGACAGAGAGCTGAGCTCCCCGCAGTGGGCGCCTCCAGCTGTGTGTGAGCTGATGAGTATATGGAGATGCACAGAAGAGCGATCCTCCCGTGGGCCCGAAGCAGCCGAGGACACTGCTCGCAGCCTGAAACTTTCTTCAGGCGGCCTAAGTACGAAAGCCCCCAGCAAACGGGGCCAGCAAGGCATTTAATGGCAAGGTGTAGGGCCGTAACCCCGCCCTTTCCCCCCTACCTGCAGCACCTGTTTTCCCCCTCCCTCGCCCTTTCCTTTCCTAGAGATTCCCAGATTCAGCACGGCCTCCCACAGGGAGCCAGAAAACCCGGAGAACTGGAATCCGCCGCCTGAAACCTGCTGAAGGAGCTGCAGGATTGGCGCGGCACGCGCAAACGACATTGCGCATGTGCCCAATGCAGGCAGTCCAGTCTCACGCTACACCTCCTTCCTACCGCCTTCCACTACTCGGCTCAGACACAACACAGGCCGTGGGAAATTTCCTAAACCTCGCGAGAACGCGTCCCCCTGTTGTCTATGCTTTCGCCTCAAATCTCGCGGAGCCCAGGCTGGACAGGTGTCTAATGCAGCTCCAGGCGCTGTTCGTGCCGCGCGTGCCCGGGCGGCGGGCGCTGGCAGGGTAGGAAGGGAGCGGCTCGCCGCGGAGGCGGGGCGAGTGGGCGCGTGGCGGGGAACAAGGGGCGGGGGGCGGAGGCCCGACGTCTCGCACACAGACACGCACACGCCCGGGGAAGCTTGGTGGAAGAAACGGGTGGGGGAACCGGGAGATTAGGAACTTTCCCTGAAGCCCCGAGTGAGAGGTTAGGCTCTAGGGCAGCAGGAGCCCAGCCCAGACTCCCGGGGAGGTTTCCTGTCGCCTCCACGAGCCTGGTACTTTCCTGAAATGTGTTAGACGCCGCGCCCCCAGCCTCCGGGAGCTGACAGCCCCCAAGTGTCGGGTTTTAGTCATGCCTCTGAGTCACCTAGTCTGGCCAACACTTCACTTGCTTTAAACAAGTTCCGATTCCCTTAGCAAATGTTCTACTTTTGCAATGGATGGTTTTCTGATCTCGCTGGCCTCGGTATAAATGGGGGGGTGGGGGCGTAATAAAGCTGATTCGGCGCTCTCACATTGTTGCCTTGTATAAAAATGACACTATTGTTTTTTCTTTCTCTCCCTGTTTCTTTCCAGCCTTATGAAGTAATCACTACGTTCTTTTTTGCCCCACTAATATGACTTAAAGTAATGGTTTTGCTTTCCTTCCCCTTTCCATGCTTTTGTTGTAATAATCAGCCCGTTTTAGGAATCATTTCATTAAGTTCTTTAGTTACTACCATTTTAAGTATATCCCTTCTTTTTGAATAATGCCTAATGAGTTCCTGATTACATTCTTAAGTCAGCTGCTTTTCAGATTGACCCTGGTGTGGTTTCCAATCAGCCTAGCCTAGCATAGTCCAGGAACTGGTGCTTTTCTGATACCATAGACCTGCAAATATAGAATTGAATTGGATTTTTATATTTGGAACAAAGTGAATCCGGTAATAGAGGCCCAGTTTTTGCTGATTATGTAGTGGGCAGGAAATCAAATTTTTTAGTTGTTTTCAGGGTTTTCTGTGTATGTGTGTTTGCCTATTCCTTTGATTATATACTTGGCACAGAAATAGGAAATGTAAGAACATTTAATACAATATGCCATTGCAAGTCTTATTTGGAAAAGGAGAGCTCAAGAGGAGGTCAGTGTCCTTGGACACATTCCTTGAAGCCTTCATCCTAAGGAGTCATTTCAGCGATGGTCTAGGACAGGCCATTGTTCTAATTTGGAACCATGGCCACCTGAGAGTCCCAGGAACCTCAGAAAGCTATTTTAACACAAATCTAACCACAACACCTCACCTTCAACCTGAAACAGCTTCATGCATCTTTCCCCATCTCAATAAACGGCAAATCCTTCCTTCCATTTAAGCCAAGAACCTTGGAGATATTCTTGCTTGCCTTGTTTCTCACACCCAAGAGTCAATGATACAGAAAATCATGGTGTTTCCATGTATTAATCCATTTTCTGCAACTGTAACTAAATGTCTACTTGACTCTAGTGAGGACCTGATGGCAGATGTTGCCACAATAGTAGGAACACGTGGAGACAAAAGAGATCAATTGCATGGGGTGAGAGAAAACCAGAGACTAGAAAGGAACCAGTCTCCTTCATTTTTTCTTTCTTTCTTTCTTTCTTTTTTTTTTTTTTTTAAACCCAGTTGCACTTTACGGCGGAGCCACATCCCCAGCAATATTTAATTTTGAGACAGGGTCTCAGGAAGTTTCTGAGGCAGGTGTTGAACTTGCAATCCTCCTGACTCAGCCTCTGGAGTCACTGAGATTACAGGTCTGTACCACCTCATCAGGTTGTCTTCATTTTTAACAACTCATTCTCATTCACACCATGAGACCAGCATTAGTTCCTTCTGAGAGCTGTACCCTCAATGACCTGATTCCCCATGTGCCAACTCACATCACCACCCCAGGGACCAAGATTCTAACACATGATCCTCGAGGGGACCCCCTTAAACCATATGCAAACCATAGCTCTCCCCCTTCAAAAGGTACCCACCATCTTAATGCCAGTCCAGTCTAATCCATCTCATTTCCCACCTAGTTCACCAGAAGCTTCCTGATTGGTCCATCTTTCTTCCATTCTTACCTTCCTTTAGTCTGTTCTCCATGGGCCATTCTGAGATACCCTCTAGAACTCTCCAATGGTTTTCCCATCCCACTGTGAGAACTGCTATAACCCAGGCTGCCACCTCACCTCTCTGACCTCACCCCACTTGCTAAGCACTGTCTGCCTTTCCTACTGTTCCTGGGACACACCAGGCACACTCAACACCAGGCTTTTGCTCTTTTCTCTATCCAGAATGCACTCCCCTCAGATACCTCATGGCCCCATCCTTTGGTCTTAAATGTCACCTTCTCATGAGCCTTCCCGGACCACTCTTCACTATAGTGGCTCCCATTCTCCTTATCCTCTTCCTTCTTTATTTTGCTGGTGACATTCATCACAAAGAAACACCATAGATCCTACTTGTGTGTTGTGTTCATTGTCTGCCTCCTCACATTTTAATGTGTCTTTCATGAGGGCAGAGACTTTTGTCTGTTTAGTTCATTGTTCAAGCCTCAGCCTCTGGAACAATGCCTGGTACATGGTAGGTGCTCAGAACTGTTTGTAGAAGGAATAGGGTGTATCCCACTTCCAGGCAAAGTAGATATGATTCTGAAAACTCACCAGGCCTCCTGATTCAAAAACAATATTGGGGTCACACCAATAATGATTACCCCAGTACCAGCCTGCCTGGGGAGGAGAAAAAGAATATGGAACTTTCTGAAGAAAAAAAGAAAGAAACAAGTCTTTACTTCTGAGATCAGTAGATGAGGATAAAGAGTTTACTATACTCTCCGTTTTAGAACCTCAGAACAGAAAATGCTTAGCAGAAGATGAAGAACTAGCTATTTTAGTGGAAGTAGAAATGAATGTAATCTCTATGGAAACCACTTTGGCATATTTATCACTACCTATTAATCCTACAAGTCCACTTCTAGAAGTTTAATACTATAAGTGCACTTGCACATGTGTGAAATTACCTATGCATCGCATCATTATTGAAGGTAAAACATACTGGTAACAACCTAAATGTCAATAGGGTATGTCTTGTATTGAACTCAAGGCCCTGGGTGTGGCTAAGCATGTGTTCCACTGCTGAGTTAGTCCATCCAAAAGATGGCTTATTCTAAAACATATGATAAATTCATTCATGGAATGGAATAGTATCTATTAATATGTAAGACTGCTTTTAAGTTACTTACATGAATGGATCATAAAGTTTAAAAACCATGCAAAACGGTGATAGATATACATATGCATATTTGCTTATATATGTCTTAAATAGTTCTGGAAGAATACATTAAAAAGTAACAGTGACTGCCTCCCCACAAGGGACTCAACTGCTGGAGAATGTAGGTGAGAGGGTGGTTTCTCTCGTAGTCTTCTTTCTTGGATCCTTTGAACCTTGTTCATGTGCATGTATTGCCTGCTCAAAATATAAAACATAAGAAAAGGAGAGGAAAATAGAAATAAGTGGAATAAATGTGAAATAAGCAAAAAAAAGGGGGGGGCAAAATTTTTCCTTTCTTCTACTTTAGAGGAATTATTTTCTAATAAAAGTTATGTATGTGATCTATCTCAGTGTAATTAAAATGGCAGAACTGACTCATGGTCCTTTCCATCAGCATGTTTAGTGTACCTACCACTACAGGTCAGGCATCTTCAGTGTTTTACAAAGATAGACAAAAAGACCCTGAACTCCAGGGGACTCCCTGATTACCAAAGTGCACAGACCAGTTGCAATATCACTTTGCTGGAACAAAGGTCTGAATTAATGGCATGGAATACAATGGAAAAAGCTAACTTTTCTTGCCTGATGGACCCAGGAAAGGCTTTGCAGAGATGACTCTTGAGCTAACTTATTGGAGTGGGAGTTCAAGGGACAGTAAGAAGAGGAAGCTTGACAAGTACAGGAAATAGCAAGCTCAGGCTCAGAGGTGTGAAAGTGCCCCTTGCATTCAGGGGAACTCCAGGTGGGGGATCCTGCATATGGAGAGGCTCAGGCCTTCTAAGCAAGGTCATAAGAAGGACCTAATTGACTCATGTCCTAAGAAGTTAAATGGGCATCAAAACCATCTGGGTCCCACTCTCTAAGATTCTAAATGAGTGCAAATAACAGGCATTTAAATAGGTGGGTCAGGGATTCTGATACATGTTGTCCATGAAATCACGCTCTGAGAATCATGTTATAGAACTTGAATATAACCCAACTCCAGGAGTTTATATAATCCAGAGAGCAATGGCATATAGGCTCTCTTTATAATTCAGTAAGTGAAATATTTAAATAGTAAAAAGGATTAATTGGGGAGACCCTGAGTGTGTCTTTAGTGGGCAAGGGAAGCAGTTAGTAGCTAGTTAGAGGTTCATTACCATTTGCTTAAACACAGCGACACAGTTCAACTCTGGCTCTAGTGCCACATTGCCTGGGTTTCCAGCTGAAAGACCTTAGGCAAGTGATTAAAAGGGTAATAGTATACATTTCATAGGGTTAATGTGGGGATTCAAGTGTTACTACATTTAAAGTACATAGGACAATGCTGTAACATAATTGCTGTCGTGGGATCTTGCTAAATTGCTTAGGGCTTCACTAAGTTGCTAGGGCTGGCTTTGAACTTGTGATCCACCTGCCTCAGCCTCTGGAGCCACCACACCCAGCTATTATTATTCATTATAACTTGCATTTATCTCATCAAAATCCTTAGGAAGCATGTCAAAATATCCTTAGCACTTCAAAAGTCAATCTTTAAAAGGCCAAATAAAGAGATGATTTTATCCAGATGAGTGTTAATTCATGTCTTTACTATATCCTATAGAGTGACAATATCATTATTAATATTTAATTTCCAACAGACTCACATATCCAAAATGTCTGGGAACCCTGCTGTGGATGGTGATGGGAGCCTCTGAGGATGTTTGTGATCAAATGATGCAGCTAAGAAAGCCTCACTGATAAAATTAGAAATTAGGATCCCTGGTGTTCACGCGGCAGCCCAGGTACTAAAATTGGAATGATACAGAGAAGACTGGCATGGTCCCTGTGCAAGGATAATACACATTCACCAAGCATTCCATACTTTTACAACTTGAAAGGAAGGAAGGAAGGAAGGAAGGAAGGAAGGAAGGAAGGAAGGAAGGAAGGAAGGAAGGAGAAAGAAAGAAAAATGAGGAGCCCCATGCTGCACAGATGTTTCTAAACTCCTGGTTTTCATTCATCTTTGTCCCTCCCTTGTGTTCATAACATTATCATTTTCTACTATTTGTTAATCAAGGTTAGTAAAATACACAGGCGATGGAAAGAATGCCAAGAAGGAGTCCATCCGATTGTGAAATTCTATAAGACAAATAAGCTCTAACTCCAGAATTTAAAAAAATAATGAGAACTGAAAATGAGTCACAGAGTGGGTCTCAGGTGGACTTGAGAAACAAAAATAAATATTCACCCTTTCTTTCCAAATGTGTTTGATTTTTTTCAGGATGCTTTGGCCCTGGCAATTTGACTTTTTTGCAGACCTGAGTTAAGCTTTGCTTAGCTTGCTAACATGTGCAGCAGTTCCAGAAGGTAAAACAAGAAAATGAACAGGCTGTTTACTCTAGTGATATGGAATGTGAATGGAATCAAATGCACATTTGGTGAGAGGAATGTGTACGAAGCTAGTAATTTGTCAGAAGTTTTCATAGCAAATGTAATTGAAAGACAATGTTTCCATGTGTGATTGATCTATTTCATTCTTTCTGTAATGTGAAAAACTACAGTTTTTTATCACTATTACACTAGCTACACAAACAACAACATCATGTGAATCATAAAATTCCAGTTTTCTGTTTGTAAGGAATGTATTTAAATTTTGATTTCCTAAACTTTCCCTACTTTTTCCTAGACGTTTTGTACTTTGTCACATATTGTATATTGCAGCAGTTTAAAACCAGTGTTAAATACCTGTGGTCTTGAAAAAAAACAGCTGGGATATGAGTGAAAAAACACTGAACTAGCTCTGTTATCAAGTCCTCAGGCCTCCACCACTAACTAGCAGGTCAACACTGGACAATTTTATTTTTCCTCTTCTGCAAATGGGGCTTATAATCCCATTGCATTTTGAGAATTAATTGAATTAATACATGAAATAACTAGGTACACAATAGGTACTAAGTAAATGTTATTTCCGGAGGAAATTCTCCTACACATCAGTTTTCTTATCTTTTGGATAGGCTAATACCACCCTTTGTTGCATGGATAAAATTAGATAACAAAATGAATAATTAAATGGAAAGAATTGTGTTTAAGTATTGGTGTTTAATTTTTGGCTGACATATTACCTTTATTTTTAAAAGGTTGACTGAGGTTATATAGCAAATCATTAGAGCAGAAAAAGATCCCTGCAATTTCTTCTCTGGCCCATGTTACTATTAACCTTGTACCTTGATAAAGATAGTCTTAATCACTTTTTCTAAGAAAGCCTATAATGTAGGTTTCACTCTTTGCATCTGTATTGTTTTGTGTCATAGATGGTGTAATGATAAGAATGATAAGTATCAATTTATAGATATGACCTTTGTGGCTAGCACCCTTGTCCAAAATAGAGTAAGGACTAAGAAGCTTAACCTTGCCACCTGTACATTCAAGCACTGACAAAACTAAGACATAAAACAATTTCCAGGAAATACTTAACTTTGTCAAAGACAGCTAACTAACCCATAAACCTTTGAACATCCTAAAGTTGTACATTATCTCATCATAATTGTCATTATGTCCATTCTTAATTTTAATTAATTTAAAAAATTTTAATTTGTCATGATGTCAACATGCAGGATATAAAAAAGGAACTTGTGTGAAATTATTGCAAGAGAAAGGCTCTATGGTAATTTCTAATTAAGCTATTAGCAGATATTAAATATGGACTTGTTGATATTCAATAGATATTCTTGAAAAGTTTCATCTCAATCTAATAATGATGTATTTCATTTGAAATAATGCATTAGATAAACAATTTAAATAAATTCTTAAAGATTTCATGGTAGGTATTATAACTGGTACTATCCTGTACGCAGTTTTTATCACTTAAGTGGCTATTTAACTAAATTCTATTATGATTAGCATCCTGTGGAAGTTAAAATGTTATGAATATTTTGCCAATGAAGAAAACATTTCCCAAATTCATAACTACAAATGGCCTCTCATCTAAGTGCTTTGAAAAGATTTGGAAATTTATGCAAGCTACTTTTTTTTTCCTTCAAACTTTCCAAACACGTAGTCCAAATTTTACCCTCAGAATTATTTTTGACTTCAGTGAGAGTTATAAACTATCATCTGGGAGAAGTACTTGGCTCCTGGTTTTCAATTCATCTAAATTTCTGCAGAAATGTTCTTTTGAAATGCAAATCTGATTTTCATCAAAAAGTTATACCTATATAGCATCATATTTTCCTTCACCAGCAAACACTAAGTATTTTATTTTTAACTAGCATTGCTATATCTGTATTTGCATGGTACTTTCCAAGTTTCCAAAATAAGCAACAAGTCACAGAATCTAGGCAAAAAAATAGAAAGACATTAGAACTGAAAAATAACTTTAAAAAACAGAGTACAAAGCATTCAGTTTTTATGCAATAGAGGCTTTTCAAAAGGTTGCATGTAATGTAATATCTTTCTGTTCACAAAGATGATACGATATATAATTTGTGAAGTAATAATAAATATGATTGAGTCTACATTGTCCCAAGCTGTCTCAAGGACATCAATCATCTCAGTCCATCCTCAGGACAATGCTGAGGATTTCTCCCTATTTTTACAAATGAGCCTCAGAGAACATGATTTATACATGTTCTAGTCCTACAAGTGGGATTTATGATTGACGGTAAGTTCTTTATTTTTTGGCTATAGAAATTTGAATTCTATTATTACAAACCAATAAACAATATTTCGTGTCAAGTACTCAGAGTATCAGACTATAATTTTAATAAGTTATGTACAAAAGTGTGCATGGTAAGGCACATAGGAAAGATTTATTTTAAATAGCTGTAATATTAGTTTTTTTGAACTATATGAACTGGTAACAGTGAGTGGCTAAAGATGATTAGCCCAGCCAAAATGAAGACCTAATACCCATTTGGATTTTTACCTTGTCTATTATTTTAAAAAACAATTCACCAAAAAGATCATAGCAGAAGAAATCCATGAACCAATACCTCTTATAAATATAGACACAAAAATCCTTAACAGAATACTACCCAAAGCCCAATAAACTAGGTATAGAATGATTCTTCTTTAACCCAATAAAGGGCATCTATGAGATACCCACAGTCAATATCACATTTAAGAGAATGACTGGTGCTTTCCCATTAATCACTAGAACAGGCAAGGATTTCTACTCTCACCATTTCTATTCAACATTTTACTGATTGTTGTAACCAGGACAGTTATGGAAGAAAATGAAATAAAAGACATCGGATTGAAAAGGAGAAAGTAAAAGCATCTCTTTTGCAGATAACATTAGCTTGTACATAGAAAATTCTATGGACTGCACTAAAAAATGATTGCAACTAATATCCAAATTCAGTAGAGTTGTAGGATACAAGATGAACATACAAAAGTCAACTGAATTATGTTTCTTTGCAATAAACAACCTGAAAATGATTTTTTTCATGTTTTACTTTTATTTTTATTTTTTGTACTGAGCATTGAACCCAGAGCCTCATGCATGCTAGGCAAGACCTGTCTCTACCACTTAGCTACACCACTAACCCATTTAATCTTATTTTGAGATAGGGCCTCACTATAAATTGCTCAGACTGGCCTTGAACTTGTTCTCCTGCCCCACCTACCTGAGTATCTGGGATTACAGGTGTGCACCATGTGCCTGATCTCAAAATGAAATTTAGACAACAATCCCATTTATAAAAACATCAAATAATAAAATACTTAGCAACAATTTTTTTTAAAAAATGCAAGATTTATGCTCTGAAAACTACAAAACATCACTGACAGAAAGTTCAGAAGATCTAAAAAAATGGGCAGACATCCTTTGTTCGTGGATGAAAAGATACTATTTTTTAGGTGACGACCTTCCACAAATTGATCCACAGATGGATTCAGTGTCATTACTATCAAAATCCCAACTGATAGCTTTGCAGAAATTGATGAAGTAATCCAAAATATTTTCATGGAAATTAGGGGAAGCTAGAATAGCCAATCTTAAAAAGAAGACTGACATTTCTTCATTTTGAACTCTCTGCAAAGCTGCATTAATGAAGACTGTGTGGCTTAAGGATAGACATATAGATCAGTGCAATAGATCTAAGAATCCAGAAACAAGCTCTCATATTTATGGCCATTTGATTTTGAAAATGGTGCCAAAAGCATTCAATGGGGAAAGAATATTGTTTTTAACAAATGGCACTAGAACTATTTGCAGAAGAATGAAATTGGATCCACACTTCACAACATATATAAAAATCACCTTAAACTAGATCATGCTTAAACTTAAAAATCAAAATTATAACATTCATAGAAAAGAGCATAGGGTTAGGTCTTCATGATCTTAGATTAGCAATGGGTTCTTAAATATAACATAAAACACAAGAAACAGAAGAAAAATAGATAACTTGGATTTTATCAAAATTAAAAATTTTTGTGCTTCAAAAGACACTATCAAGAAAGTGAAAAGGGGTTGGGGATATAGCTTAATGGTGGCAAGACCTTGGGTATGAACCCCAGCATCACCTAAAAAAAAAAAAAAAGTGAAAAAGATAACCCCAGAATGGAACAAAATATTTGCAAATCACATATTTGATAAAGGTCCAGTATATAGAATATGTAAGGGATTCTTAAAACTGAATAATAAAAAAGAAAAATAGCTCAATTTAAAAATTGGCAAAGGGAGTTGGAGGTACCACTTGGCAGCAGAGGGCTTAACTGTCATTCATGAGGCACTGGATTAAATCTCCAGGACTGAAAAAAAATTTTTTTAAATGGCAAGAGACATTTTTTAAAAGAAGACATTTCTTAAAAATGTGTTTTGAAAAACACTCTGATGTTTCTATAAAACTCAGCAATTTCACTCTTAGGTATATAACCATGAAAACTGAAAACATATGAAACATATGTCCATACAAAAATATGAACATTCAAAGCAGCATTTTTCATAATAGCCAAAAAGAAGAAACAATGCAAATGTCCATCAACTGATAAGTGGTTAAATTCAATGTGGTGTATCTATGAAATGGAACATTATTAAGCTATAAAAAGAAATGAAGTACTGATAGACATTACAAAACCTTAACAATATGCTAAATGAAAGAAGCAAATCACAAAAAGATCCTGTATTCTATCATCAGTTTATACCTATGTCCAGAAAAGGCAAATCTATAGAAAGTTAATTAGTGGTTATCTGGAGCTGATGGGTTTATGTGTGTGCAGAGTAACTGCTACAGGGCACAGGTCTTTGTTTGGGGCAATGAATATATTCTAAATTGTGATGATGGTTACACAATTCTGTGAATATACTATAAAACACTGAGTGTGAACTTTAAATGATTGAATTACATGGTTTTGTGAAGTGTATGCCAATAAAGAATGTGATCATGAACTTTAGCATAGTAAGTCATATGCTGATATAAATGTCCAAGTAGGGACAACTAAATAATAAAACAAACTCCACAGGACACTCTGTTAGTTGATTTACCCTCTAACTTCATAAATTTGCAATTATATTTCTGACGAGGATAAGATTCCTTAACATTTCAGAAGTGAAATGATCTTAAGATAAAAATAATAACTGGAATTATTAAACAACAACTTAATCCAAGGGACTTCAACAGACATGAGCTCTTTGGCTCCTTCTTCAACCTGAGTAGGACTTCTACTCATCACCCTAGCACATGGTAGTCAAGTGCTCTATCTACTCTATCACTGAACTACATCCCAGGCCTTTTCATTTTATTTTGAGACAGGGTCTGGCTAAATTGCCCAGGCTAGCCTCAAACTTGTAAGCCTCCTTCCTGAGTCTCTGGATTATAGGTGTATACTACCATACCATGCTCTACTCCCATTTTTAAGGAAGTTATGGACCAGAGAAAATAAAGAAGGAAGGAATTTCTCTGGAAATCCAGAAGAATTAAGTAGCTTTCCTAAATTCACACAGCTACAGATAAGGGCTGGACTGTGTACTGCTCCAATCTTTCTCAATAACCTGCTTCATGCTCTCCTTATACTCTCCTACCACTATGAATTAGAACCCAAAGGCCGGGGCAGGGGGGACTTGAAGGACAATTAGATCAGTGTGATAATGTTACTTGAGGACCTAAGAATTAGGATACCACTTCTAGGCTACTGCAGAGTGCTGGTGATGCTGGGGTTGGAGAGTGGAGAAAGAATGGAGTTGGAAATTGAACTTATTTTTAAATGTGGAAGAAAGTCTGAAAAAATTGAAAGAATGCCTCAAAGTTTCTTTCCTTCGAACTCTAATGGTCCATCAATTTAAGACTCTACCTGGAACTGAAGACAACCTGAAATTCAGAGGTTTTTTTCTTGCTCTCCTGACTTAGCCTTGTCCCAGAACCCATGATTGACGTGCCTCCTTCAGAGCTCCAGTGACCACAATTCCACCAGCAAGTGTTTTCAGATTTCTCCCTCTCCCTTTTCCTGCTCCCTTCCACCCATGGGCATGCCTTCAAAATCATCTTTGAAAATTTAGTCCTTTTATACTTATTTTTCCAAATTATCCTTAGGTCTTATATTTAAGTTTAACCTATGTTTCATTCCAGTCCCTAAGCAAAATTCCTCCTAAGCATGTGACAAATTACAGAAACAATTTTATTTTTAAATTTTCTAGTATTTTTTAAATGGGTAATACTTGTACATGGAACAAAATCTGAAATTTATAGAAGGAACTGTACATAGACTTGCTGGATTCGTAGATAAAAGTACAGAACACCCAGTTACATTTGAATTTCATACAAGCAAATACAATTCTAGTATTGCGAATCTAGAATAAAATCAATCTAGTTGAAAACAAAAATAAATTACTTTTATTTGGGACTAAATAGGATTGCAATGCAGGAAGACACAGATTCAAACTGACTTAAAAATGTGCTCCAAGGTTTTGAAAAATGTTGGTTGTATTTATATCTTTAAATGGTAATGAAACCATTTGTTGGTCAGGATTTTTGGTTAGTGTTTAGATAGAGTTTAGTTATCTTGTAGGAAAGATATTGGGTATGGTCTTAGTCTCTGGGTGGTTTGGGGGAAGGGGCCGGCTGTACAGAAGGTCAGCAGGGCTTAACAATGTCTCAAAGGTCAACTAGAATCTAGCCTGGGTGTGCCTGAGTCCAGCAATCAAAGTTCCACTGCAAACAAGTCAGATCTGATTAACAGTGGCCTCCTGATTCCATTTTAAGTGCCCTGAAACAATGTTCTTCCATTCGATTTCTTATCTTTGACAGTATAAATTTATACCATGCAGCACTTGATAAATTCTTATACTAAAACTTGTTTGTTGTTTATCGGAAATTAAAATTTAATCTTACATTTGTCTGACAACCTTACGAGTACAAAGAAATTAGACTCCCTTTGACCATGATCTCCCCAAGGGACCCAGCTGGCCTCTCCAAATAAAATCCTATTACCAGTTTTGTGAATATCATTCCAGGAATATTCTAGAAACAACTTTTTTTTTTTTTAAATAGCAATCAGACTTATCTGCCCCAGAACAAAGCAGAATCTGAAAATGAAACAATGTCAGTGTTTGATTTGGATTCATAAATGCTATTGGAGGTCAAGTTTCTCAGGGGGAAGGGTCAGATCTTTGTCCATACTGAATCCATATGTTCCTTAACTTCTGAGACCATTGGAAAAGGAGGGTGAAAATACTGATATTCACCTCATCCGTTAGTCGTGAATAACAAGTAACACATGTAACACACATTGCAAAACGCCTGGCAGAGGTAGCCCTTGGATCAGAAGTCCCTTCCTGTTTGGATGCTTTAGGGTATTCATCTTAAGAAGTTAATTGTGAAGCCCTCTGCCTAGAGTCACAGGCCTGATCAACTGAAGCTGAGTACCTTTCTAAATTTGCCATCGGATAGTCCTATTGTCTCCTTATGGTTCTACTCCATCAAATACTTGTATCATTCCAGAATCTAATGGTTTCATTTAGCCTATCCCTCTTTCACATTTTTTTTTTTTTTTTAGTAAGTGGATTTGCTTTACTTCACATTGGTTATTTGAACTCCACTGAATTCACTCACTCTAAAGATATTTATTCAAAATCACATTTCAGTATCTCCCTTTCATCTTGTATTTTTTTCTGTCATCCACCAACTCAAAAGTAAATACTTGCTGAACATCCACTAGGAGTCAGGTACTGTGCTAGGCTCTGGGGAGACAGCTGAACAGGAGGTCACTGCCCTCAGGGGACTTGCATTCAAGAATTCAAGTATGGAGACAGATAATAAAAGGGTAACAAATAAGTAAGGCATTTTATTAATTATAAAATCTTTGTAAGAAATTAAAAAGAGGATGAATGCTAGTGAGGGAAGGAAGCTGATTTTTTTATAGGTCAACTTTTTTCATAGGTCAACTTTTTTCCCTTTACTTAATAGTAAATTCCGTTTACTTAAGATGCACAAAGGACTTTTAAGTCTGCATTTCTTAAAGGAAGGTTTTCAAACAAGGTGAATGGAGAACAACAACCTTTGCAATTTTAAGCTCTGTCTTCAGGCTTTAGCACTGTGTTGAACCAGGCTCTTTGAGAACTACAGACTTGCTATTTCTTCCCTTTTTTGGTTCAAGCCAATGGAGGAACAGGAAGGTGAGGGTCATTGAGATTCTGGCTGGCAAATATAAAAGGACAAAGCCTGATATCACCTATTAGCACCCCCACCTCACCCCAACATTTATACCCTAATCTGCAAGTTGGTTATTTTTAACCCCTATTTTATTTTATTATTTTTTTATCCCTTTTTAAAAAGTGCAACAAATAAGTCCCAAACTTCAAGTGATACCCATCTCAGAAGCAGACAGAAGTAGGACTGGAGTTGTAGCTCAGTGGTACAGCAAGTGCTTAGCACATTGAATCCCTGGATTCAATCCTCAGCACCACCAAAACCCAAAAGTGAACATTACTTGGAAGCCATCTTCCTATCTCAGAGTCAAGAGCCTTTTTACTTGTATCAGTTAACCTACAATTTTGTGCCACTTCCACTTCTCCAAAAGACTTACTTCTTCATTAAAAGGTTTACATTTACAAAAAAATACTGCAATCAGAGTAGAGTGTGTTAAGGAAGTTTAGCATGAATGCTTGAGCATCGGTGAGAGTCCAATATAATGACTTCCCACTTCATTTTGCCTGTGAGGTCACATATCATCAAAGCTAATATTCAGAGATAATTAGCAATTTGTAATGGTGATTACTGAATAGTTTTTAAAGCAGTTTCTGCTATCTTTTCTGAGAAGCTGCTCATCATTTGCCAGGCTAATGCAATTCCTGTTTGTGTATTATAAACTTGGCAATTTATATGCAGAAAATCTTTTTCTTTTGTTCCTTCCAGTGATCTGATGTATTTTCATGATGATTAAAAGCAAAACAGCCTAGAATGCTATATTAGTTCACAAAAATTTCTCAGAATAGCATGTTCAAATTGAAACTGAAGCACATTATGAAGGTGTTAAAATCTACTCACATTCAATTATTTATGAGCAGCAAGAGTACCTGAAGATCTACACTGTTAATAATGATATTAAAAATAAGCATAAAATGTGGGGCGAGTCCTCTAGATAAGGCTGTTTTTTTAATTAGGTTCTGAAGAACTGATGAATTAATAGACTAGTAATTAACTGAGTTATGAAATGAGAAACACATAAGATATTATCATATTAAACTTTGCTAAGAAGATAAAAATCATTCTGAAAGAATTCTAGTTTTTTAATCACTTCTCCTCCTGGCCTGACCCCCAATTTTTTGTTTTTGAAGTATAAAATATTTCACTGCCATTTTCCTTTTTAGGAGTTCTTTTCTTTCAGTTTTTGGAATGGGAGAGATCCCATTCCAAAGATGAACAGTAAATTAGCATTCTGTTTTAAAATTTAAGGCAGCATTTAAAATACAAAATTACCCATGGCCCTTTCTCCTGCTAATAAATTCTAGACTCCACTCCATTGCCCCCTTTTTTCTTTATTTTAGAAATTGATGCTAAAGAACTCTCAAAGATTTTAGGGAAAAATGATTTTTTAAAACATAAGTTAGGATTTCTTACATTCAAATTCATTACAACTTCAAGATTTTTTGAACATTGCAAATGTTTCCATAGGACAGCTTGCATATTTTGAGGTGCCATTACAGCTTTCTCTGACCTACCTGTTCTCTTTGAAGCCTAGATTTTAAATGCCTCTAAAATGGTTAGTCTTAATTCTACGTAAGTTAATTTTCAGCAATTTTCCAGAATATTCTTTTTAAAAGAACTTTTTCAGAAAATGACTTGGTATCTCAATATCTCCACTGATCTTACTGCTTCTAAAATTTGGATTTGCCTGGCTTGACAACATAATTTTTGGTACTTGCCATTGGCCTTTCCCATCACCCTCCCACCCTGAATCAGTCTCCACTTAATAATACCAAACTAATGTGCTAAAGAACAGGCTTGTCAAGTGTGGTGCTTTGAACTTGAGTTTATATGAATTTATAGGACAGAATGTTTCCTCAATTTATGGGTGTAATGAACAGCTATTAGTTACTAAGAAGATCCTTTTAATACCTCATTTTCCTCTTCATGCACTGTCAAGGGTTTGGTTTCTTTCAAAGGCACTCAACAAATGTGGAATGTAACTTTGCTCCTCTCGTGCAAATCCCTGGTAGAGTTTGTGGAACGGGAACCCAAAATCCCCTCTTGAAAACACACACTGATTACTTGTGCTTCTGCTAGTTCCAAATATTACAATAGTTCCTGGATTTTTGCCACATTCCTTTCTACATGGTCATTTGGGAGACTTTGTTTATAATGTGAGTTTTGAATGAAATTTTAAAATTCCAAGACCACAGGATGTAAGACTCAACTGTGGCTTAAACTTGATTTGCATTTTTTCAAAGAGGACCTACTTAGATCACAACAATAGAAAACAGTGAATATGAAACCAAAAATGTTATGTTGTTTTGTTGTTTTTCTGTACCAAGGATCAGTGTTGGAAAAAATATAAGAGCACATGCTATTTTCAAGGATTAGGAAAGGTTGTCGAAATGGCCTGTAGTATTCAGCTGGTGGTTCAGGTGAATTAAAACATTAAGCTGCTTTATGAAATTAAAAAAAAACATTTTCTTTAGTGATTTTGCTAATTGTGATTTTAAAATCAAAGACAAAACCATGAATTTAAAAATAGCATCTCCTTCCCTCAAAAAAGTAAAACTCATAAAAATGAACAGTAAATTAGCATTCTGTTTTAAAATTTAAGGCAGCATTTAAAATACAAAATTACCCATGGTCCTTTCTCCTACTAATAAATTCTAGACTCCACTCCCAATGCCCCCTTTTTTCTTTATTTTAGAAATTGGTGCTAAAGAACTCTCAAAGATTTCAGGGGAAAATGATTTTTTAAAACATAAGTTAGGGTTTCTTGCATTTGATTACAACTTCGAGATTTTTAAACATTGCCAATGATGGACTATAAACTGGTTATGTCTGGTTTTAGTTGCTTTATGCTCTGCCCCCTTAGTCTTCTGCCACTTGGATGTATTCTTTCACTCTCCACTATTCATAACAAAGATAACAGAAAGTGAACACAGTAACACAGCACAGCACATGGAAGTGAAGGCCAACATCTTCTACGGACATTCTCAGCTCACATTCTCTCTATAAATGGCGCACATGCACGCACATACACACACAGAGCAGTGATTTCTATGACATAACCTTTCTGGAATTCTATAAACACAGGATATCCAACGTGGGTTAACCACTTGTCTAGGAAAGAAAATAAGCAGACAGTTGCCCACAGAACACATCTTACATTTGAGCTTCTACATATGCCAAGAAAGTGATTGCCTTGAGTTTCTGCCTGAATAACAGGACCTTAAAAGCATGATTGCAATGAGGTGGGTTGTTTCTTACTAACAGAATGCAGACTAAATTATGGCCTCTGAATTAAGTTATTATTGACCTTGATCTTCAGAGAGGGTGTGGTAGTTAGCCAATGCAAATATGAAGTTCATATTAGGCACAAAGGAAAATATTCTACCTAGAAAAAAGTAGGATATAAACATTAATGGAACTGGTTAAGATAAAACCATTTGTTATTCATCGAGGTTAAAAAATAAGATATTTAATTGCTCACATGTGGCAGCCCCCTAAAAACTTTTGTGAAATAAAGTAGCAAATAAGTGAGTAAAGGAACACCCTAAGTCTTGCTCTTCCTTGCCAAACCACTTGTCCCATACTGAGCCTGATGAGCGTGGCCCTAACAAGGGACACCATCTACAGCTCTAGGCTGAGCAGCTGCATTCAACAGTGGAGTCTGGGCTCAAGTCTACCCCAGTCATCTAGGCTGAACATAGAGCACCCGTGGTGCAGGGTGAGTAAGGACGGATTAACTGCTTGTGTCCCTGTAATCCTAATGGGAGACCACTGTGCTCAATATTACCAATTTTTCTGTTCAATAGAAAAATGACATCACGAAGCTCTGCAGATACTGGTGATGATGAAAACTGCCAATTACAGAAGTCAACTAGCCCCTCGACACTCACTTTAGACAGACCCCAGGGGAAGATCCTCAGTGAAGGAGGAGCGAGGAGTGCCTTCTCTCCATCTGCCTTCCCAGCGTCCCTGGGCCCAGGTGCTGCTACAACACTGCTGTAGGGAGGAAGTTGTTTCTCAGATACCTGTATCCAATAAGCACTGCAGGAATAGAGTGAGTTCCTGAGGTTGTATAATTAAGCTATTGCTCTCATTTCACCCAAAGGTAATTCTAAGGCATCAAAATCTGTAGATTCAGCAGTGGGGCTAAATGGTGGGGATGGGAATCCCTACCAGGCTTCTCCTTTCTATTAAAATACCCTTGACCAATGGACCAGCCCTCATCATGGAGTTGAAGATCCACAACCACTGTCCTCCTCCAACTCACAAATCTGCCTTGAGCTTGAGTCATTGATGTGACAAGGTCACTGGAGGAGGAAGTGACCTACAGACAACTTGGTATTTTTTTATAGGACCAATTCTGAGAACTGGGTGTAGTCAGGAAAAATGCACATTTGGAATCCCCTGGCCCATGCTTTCCCTTCTTCTGCTATCAGTATTCCCCTCTCACTCCCATCTCCTCAGTGTTGTGGTCCTACACTCCAACACATCAGTGCTCAGCTCTCTGCTTCCTAAAATGACCACTGCTAACCACATAAAGCAATTCACATGGTCAATGAGAGAGAAAAAGCACCCCTCCTGCACATACATGCACATGTGTGCATGCACACACACAAACACACAGATGTGCGTGTGCATGTGCACTCTTCCTGGGTGGCACCCATACTTGCTATCTCACCCAGCAAAGTTATTCTCATGGAGGAAATGTAAACCTAAGCAAGAAGAGAAAAATGATCTTGTCATTTCCCTGTTTAAGTATTTTCAATATTTACAGCTTTTCATCCCAAATCCCAAAGCTAGTCAAGAGGAAATGCCTACAATGGATCATTCCCAGGAAAGGCAAAACTTGGAGCTGTGGTTTGGGTGGGATTTGTCATCCAAGAGTCCATGTATTGGAAGTGTGGTCCTCAATGTGGCAATATTAAAAGGTGGAAGAACCTCTAAGAGGTGTACTGGAAGGTGGTTAGGTGACCACTGGGGACAATGCCTGTTATTGTTTATGATGTGTCCCCCCAAAAGTTCCTGTGTTAAAGCAGGAATATTCAGTGGTGAAACAGTCAGATTGTGAGAGCTGTAACCTAATCAGTCCATCCTAGTTTGAATGGACTAACTGGGTGATGACTGTAGACAAGTTTAGCATGGCTGGAGGAGGTGGGTCACTGGGGTAGGTCCTGTCTCATCTGTGGCTCGCCCCACTCCCCTCTTTCTGCTTCCTGACCCAACCCTCTGCTGGGCTTTTCCCCCATGATGTGCTGTCTCATCTTGGACCCAGAGCAATGGAGTCAACCATCTATGAACTAAGACCTCTGAAACTGTGAGACCCCCCAAAACTTTTCTTCCTCTGAGTTGTTCTGGAAGCTAGAAATCTGAAATCACCTTGTCACAGGGTCATATCTCCCTGAAAACCAACAAGGCTATTTTGGTTAGCTTTTGCCTTGTTGTGGCCAAAATACTCAACACAAAATCTGACTGAAACAATGCCCTCAGAAGAGAATGATTCTGTTCTTGTGGGACCCCAGTTAGGTTCCACAGAAGTAAGCTGTAAAAAGTGCAAGACTTGCCTTTCTTTCCATTAGACTTCCTGTCACACACACTCCTGCCATGGCACCATCTACTATGGTAACCTCCCACCGGAGGCTGAAAAGATGGGGATGCTCAGCTTTAGACTTTCATTCTTCCAAACTGAGCTCCATAAACTTGTTCTATCTATAAAGTATCCAGCCTTGGGTATTTTGGCATAGCTATGGAAAACGTCCTAATGTACCTGATAATTGAACCACACCCATCCAGGAATTTAATGGCGCATCTTCGATTCCTCTCTTTCCCTCATCAACCCTATCCAAATCAATAGTTAATACTATTGGTTTTATTCTCAAATTATGCTCCACATCTAATAATTTTTATCATCCCTCCCACTATGTACTGGACCAAAGCATATCACCAACCTTAAGGTACCTGTATGACTTTCCCACTTCTCCCTAATTCTACTCTACTTCCACCCCCTACTACTGTCCATTCTTTACAGAATATCTGGAGTGATACTTTAAAAATGTAAAACAGGGTTCTCTTTTTCTTCCCATTCAACAGAAAGTCACATCTTGCACAGTGCCAGCAGCATCCATGAGACATGATGATGAAGGTTGAAGTAAATGCTGTCAGTTATATTGGGCACCTGGTCACCTGGACAGCTTTTGACTGGACATGTCATTATCAGTGACTCCTTCATTAACCTCAGCTACATGGTCTACATGTTCTAGGATGATTCTACCTAAGGCAAGTTCAATGGCACAGTCAAGGCTGAGAACAGGGAGCTTGTCACTAATAGAAAGAGCACTTCCATCTTCCAGGAATAAGATCCCGCCAACATCAATGGGGTGATGCCGGTGCTGAAGGTGTGTGGAGTCCAGGGGTGTCTTCACAACCATATAAAAGGCCAGGGCTGGTTTAAAAGGCAGTCAAAATCACCTCTGCCCCTTCTACTGATGCTCCCATGTCTGCAATAGGTGTGAACCAATGAGAAGCACAACAACTCCCTCAAGATTGTTAGCAATGCCTACTGCACCAACTGCTTAGCACCCCAGGTCAAGGTCAGCCATGACAACTTTGGCAACCTGAAGGGACTCAGGATTACAGTCCAGATCATCACTGCCACCCAGAAGATCATGGATGGCCCCTCTGGGAAACTTTGATGTGTCAGCTCTAGGCTTGCACAGAACATCATCCCTGCATCCACTGGTGCTGCCAAGGTCCTGGGCAAGGTCATCCCTGAAATAGGAAGACCATGGGCATGGCTTTCCTTATGCCTCCCTCTGACCCATCAGTTATTGGTCTGACCTGTTATCTGGAGGAAGTTGCTAAATATAATGACCTCCAGAAGGTGGTGAAACAGGCATCAGAGGGTCCCCTAAAGGGCATCCTGGGGGACACTGAAGACCAGCCTGTCTCCCCTAACTTTAACAGTGACACTCACTCTTCCACCTTTGATACTGGGGCTGGCATTGCCCTCAACAATCATTTTGTCAGACTTGTTTCCTGGTAGGCAATGAATTAGGCCATGCAGCGGGTGGTGGACCATATGGTCTACATGGCCTGCAAAGAGCTTCCTGGACCACCCACCCGGCAAGAACTCAGAGGAGGGGTCAGACCCTCAGCTGCTGGGGAGTCTCTTCCCTGACTCAGGCCTCAGATACACTAAGAATCTCCCCTCCTCTCAGTTTCCATCCCCTAAAGAAAGCAGGGACTTAGGGGGCCCTGCTCTGTCACCCACCTTCAATAAAGCCCACTACACTAAAAGAAAAAAAAGGAAATCAGATCATACTCTTAAATCTACAACTCTCCTATGCACGTCTATCATGTTTGTTGTCCCTAAGGAATTGTGTCATCATAATTGACATTGAAGATTTTTTAACAAAAGATATAGTTTTATAGGAAAAGGTTGGTAACTGAGGGCACCATGTTCAGATGTAAGAGGTAGGGTGTTAAAGAGAGGAAAGAGCAGGGGGCTGTGGCCAAGGAAGAAAAGAGAGTGCTGACTGACTGGACCTGAAGAGGGGGCTAGGTGGAGCAGTAGAAGGACCCCTAACTGGCCCATGAGGCCCTTCAAAGTGTGGCTTCTGTCCACCTCTCCAGCTGACTCTCCCACTCTCACATCCCTCTCCAGATCCCGTGCTCCTGCTATACCCAAACATCTGTAAACATCCATCGGTGCTCTCTGCCATGCGCCTAGCAATTCATTTCTGCATATATATCTGAAGAAACAAAATCAGTATCTCAAAGAGATATCTGCATGCCAGGTTCATCAGCATTATTCACACCAGCCAAGACATGGAAACAACCTATGTCACTGAATGAAAAAAGAAATTGTGATGTGATGTGTGTGTGGGTGTGTATGTATGTATACATGTGTGTGTGTGTGCACTAGAATATTATTCAGTCATCCAAACTAAATAAATCCTGCCACTTATTGGATTAAAAACTTAAGGGCTAAATTATACTAAGTGAAATAAATCAAAGAGAGAAAGACAAACACTGTATGAGCTCATGTGGATTCTAAAATGTTGCACTCAGAAATGGAGAGTAGAACATGGCTACTGAGGGATGGGGGTCTGAGAGGAGGGGGGAAATGAGGAGATGATGCTTGAAGGTAGAAACTTTTAGTTATAAAATGAATGAGTTCTGCAGACCTAAGGCGCAGCATGGTGGGGACACACCCTCTACCACTGAGCTGCAGCCCCAGCCCTGCAGTCTTTCTAGAGACCATGAAAATTAATGTTTGCGATTCTATTTGGTGTAAAAAAGATTTCACTGAACGCCTTCTGTTGAATAGGAAGGGAAACCAGACCTTAATGGCACAGACATTAACCCATGGCCCAGAAGAGAATCAACATACTCACCATTTCAACAAATAACTTCCTGGACTGATCGCTTCCTTTCTGGATTATTCCATAGAGACGAACAGGCATTTTTTTTTACCTTTCCCATGTATGTTAGTTTTGTTCCTCTGCAACACTTCTCAATCACATATTAGAGAAATGCAAGTAATGGAGAACGAAGCCTTGTAAGAGAATACCCATTTAGTCTGAGCAAATGAACTGGTCAAGGGAATGCTTCCTACTTTTTAAAATGAAGTCTTATTTCCTTTCTTATCTGTCTACTTCTTGGAAGGAAGACCAATGGCTTCAGACAAGAAATAAGGGCTATTGATTTTTATGTATTTCATTTACCATTCTATTCTGAGAGAGGTGACCCATTAGTAAATGCAAACATTTGTAACAGCTAAACTATTATAACATCTAAATGAAAGTACACTGTCATCTGATTTGGGGGGAATATTTAGACAGTATCTTCAGCTAACTGAAGAGACCTCAGGGGCTTGAAAGAAGGCGCAGTGCTACTGGAACTAAATTTGAGTTCTTTTATGGCAGAGCAAGACAGCTGCTTGCACCTGCCTTAGCGTTTTTTAAGGCTAAAGTTATCTCAGGATCCTATGTCATGTGGTATAAAGCTTTGGTTTCAATTAGTCACTAACACAGAAGCTTGGGTATATTTGAAATTCCTTTCAGGGGGGAAAATTGGCTGAGGCTTTTGATAGCACTGCTTCTCACACCATGCCAAAGTGGGCTGACTCTTCTGGGGCAAGAAGACACATTGGCATCTCAGGGTTTTGTTTGTTTGCTTGTTTGTTGTTTTTTCGTTTTCTGTGGCACTGGGGATTGCGTTGAGGGCCTCACACATGCTAGGTGTGTGCTCTATCACTGAGATACACTGCCAACCTTTTATTTATTTTTTTGCACAGGGTCTGGCTAAGTTGCCCAGGTTGGCCTTGAATTTGTGGACTCCTGCCTTAGCCTCCCAAGTAAATGGGATTACAGACATGCACCAACCACTGTGCCTGATAACATCTCATTCTTAAAGTCACAGAATCATAGCATCTTGATTCAAAAAGGGACCATCTCTTCCTCGAGTTTATGCAGTATAACTTATTTTACATTTTTCTGGAATATACTGGACTTCCTTGTTCCTTTGCAGCAGGTATGCAGAGTCCCTAATTTAATTGACAGTATAGAACATTTGGATTAGAGGTACCTGTTAGAAGATGTCAAGATAAAAAAGATTTAGCAGTTCTTTCATGAACTGCCACTTGAGATGGACTAGCAGACAGATTAACCACTCATTCACATATATTAAGTATTATTAAATATTATTCCTTAATTTGGAAAGGAAATAGAAAGTGAGGTGCCTGGACCACATTTCCTCAGTTTCTTCCTTAAATATGTTCACCAAATTATAGGCAAACTGAGTTTATATGCAGGATTAGAATGAGAGTATTGGTTGGAGAGAAGTCTAATTGAAGATGTTGACCACACCGTCAAATGTGGTCATCTCCATAGAGATCCATATGATGAAGTCCCTCTTGAATTGAGTTTCAAGCAATGATAACACGTCTTGTCAGAAAGTGGAATCCCTGTCACCTCTCATGTTTCTCTTTTCACCATTGCTGCCAGAAAAATATCAACTAAATTTATGGTCAAGTGTTGTAATCTGATTGACTCTGGTGCCTGGAAGTATTTTCTCCTTCTTCCTTCTTCTTAAATATTTGGGAAACTGCCTCAAGTACTTTTAGAAGTAAGCTGAAATAATACTTTAAATTAATAAAATGGGTCGAAACAATTGTGTGGGAAGGGAATAGCCAAGCCTGCCATTGAAACTAGTTTGTGCGGAGGTCTTTACGTCAGTTTCCTCATCTGAAGGGGAGGAAGAGTCCTTATGTATTGTGTTAGAAACTCTGGGCTTCATTCCTAGTATACAGCTTGCTAAGTGACCTCACAAAAGTCACCTTGCTTCCATTTCCTTATTTCTAAATGGCAATTTAATGTTTTCAATCCATGGAGGGGCTGTGACAACCAAATGAGAGAACGTGGGGGAGTGTCTTCTGAATGGTGTCCCACTCAAGGATTGCTGGCTGCTGTTTGCTGTAACTCCCATACTCTGTGTTGCAGTGCTGACCAACCCTAATTTAACCATTACATGTTAGCAGGAGATCATCACTAAGTTCACAGATTCCCAAAGAAATTCAAAAATTCTTTCATTCTCCTCCTTTCAAAAAGTAGAACCCAGTTCCTCTTCCCTAGAATGTGGCTGTAATTAGCAAGTCATTTCTAGCAAATGGGATATGGCAGAAGTGACAAATGTGTAGCCCATGACACTAATAAGTATGTTAAGGGTTCTGTCTTGCTCTTGGATCATTCATAACAAGTGAAGCTGACAGCCAGTCATGAGGACACTCAAGTAGCTCTGCAGTGAGAGCCACATGTGAGCTGCTGATGCCTCTTGCCAGCAGTCCTGTGAGTGTGCCATCTTGGAAAAGTATCCTTCCAATCAAGCTTTCAGAACTCTGCTCTCCCAGTAAACTTCTTGACAACAAGTTTCTGAAAGACTCCAAACCAGAAACACCCTGCTAAGTCACTTCTGGATTTCGGATTCTCAGAAACCCCGAGAGAATAAATTTATTGTTTTAAGCTCCTAAATTTGGGGGTGTTACATTGCGATAGTTAACCAATTAAAAGTTCATATTTAACTATCCTTATGGATAGTAGAGAAACACTACTGATCACAAATAGCAGATCTTACTCTTCCCAGATGTTATTAACGGAAACTCAAATTCCCAAATATTTTAGAATCATTAAGAAATTGCCTCAGAATCTTGTGCAATTATCTCATTTTGCAGATGGAAAAATTGAGAAAAGTAGAGGATCAATTAGATGCCCAAGGACATTTAAATAATGAAAAATAAGGACCAGACCATTCCCTGATCTATTACCATTTGATGGCATCTTTCTCTTATTTAAAAAAATTTAAGTTTTGAGGAATCTTCATACTGCTTTCCAGAGTGGTTGTACTAGTCTGCATTCCCACCAACAATGTACAAGTGTACTTTTTCCCCAAAACTTCACCAGCACTTAGTATTATTTGTATTCTTGATCACTGCCATTCTGACTTGAGTAAGATGAAATCTTAGTGTAGCTTTGATTTGCATTTTAGTGATTGCTAGAAATGTTGAACATTTTTTCACGTTTGTTGGCCATTTGTGTTTCTTCTTTTGAGAAGTTTCTGTTTAGTTCTTTTGCCCATTTATTGATTGAGTTATTTGGGTTTTTTTTTTTTGGTGTTAAGTTTTTTGAGTTCTTTGTATATTCTGGATATTAACCCCCTATCCATGGAGTAGCTGGCCAAGATTTCCTCCCATTCTTTAGGCTCTCTCTTCATTCTTTAAATTATTTCCTTTGCTGTACAGATGCTTTTTAGTTTGATGGCATCCCAGTTATTGATTCTTGGTTTTATTTCTTTCATTTTCGGGGTTTTGTGAAGGAGGTTGGTGCCAGCACCTATATGATAGAGTGTTGACCCTCTGTTTTCTGTTACCAGTGGCAAGGTTTCTGGTCTAATTCCTAAGTATTTGCATCATTTGTTAAGGAGGCTATCTTTTCTGCCAAAATATATTTTGGGCACCTTTGTCAAGTACCAGATGACTATAGGTATGTGGATTTGTCTCTGTGTCTTCTTTTCTGTTCCATTGATCTTCATGTCTGTTATGATGTCAATATTACTCTGGAAAGCAGTAGGGTAATTCCTCAAAAAACTAGGAATGGAAATACCATCTGACCCCGCTATCCCATCCTTTTGTATTTCCACCAAAGATCTAAAATGGCATATTATAGCAATACGGTCACCTCCATATTTGTAGCAGCAAAACCCATAATAGCTAAATTATGGAATTAATTCAGGTGCTCATCAATAGATGAATGCATTAAGAAATTGGGCTACATGTACAATGGAATTCTACTTAACCACAAAGAAGAATGAAATTTTGGCATTTACTGGAAAATCAGTGAAAATGGAGAATATCATGCTAAATAAAACAGGTCAAATTCAGAAACTCAAAGGTCAAATGTTTTCTCTACTATGCAGAAGCTAGAGTAAAATAAAGAAAAGGAGGAAGTAAGGATAGGATATCATAAAGATAAAGGAGAGATCAGTAATGTAGAAGCAGGAGATTGACAGGCAGAGTGAAAGGATGGGAAAGGGGAGGCAATGCAGAATGAATTCTTAAAAGATCACGTCTTGTGCATATATAAATATACCAACAGGGAACTTCGCCTTTACGTGTAAGTAAAAACAACCAACCCAATGCAAATAAATAGTTGAGTGAAAGGAAGTCTAATAGAGTAGAGGAAGAAGGGGGAAGGGGAGAAAGAATGAGAAGGAAAAGGGGGATGGAAAGGGGGGATCATGTACAGAAATGGAATTCCATGCACATATGAGTTTGTCAGGATGAACCCAACTACTATGGATAACTATGAAACTCTAATAAGAATATAAATAAAGTGCTGAAACATAAAAAAAATCTAAAATGTTCTTTTATTTTTGAGCACAGGTCTCAGAACAATGGTATTGTTCAAGATCAAAACTTTCTTTCTACTCTACCATGTTATCTCTTTCCTTTGCTTTTTCCTCCGACAAATGTGCCAACCAGTAGCTTGTATTTACAAAAAGGTGCTCCTGAGATGAGGAAAATAACAAAATGAATACATGTTAATGTGAACACCTGATGTTTATAAGGTGCTGCATGTAATCAAAGAAGATTAACAAAGCCCAAATTCCAGCCCTTGAGGTCCTCACAATCTGGTGGGGATGGGATGTTCTAAGTTCAGTCGGAACAATGAATTATGGGGTCTTGGAGAACAGAGAGTTCACGTGAAAGACAGAAGAATTTATTTGGCCAAGAGCCCATTGTACAATTCTGTAACCACTCTCCCAGGGTGATATCTAAAACTAGGCTTCTAAATTAATATGTTAGGATGAGAAAGTGTATATTTTAAAGATTTTTAGACTAAACTCCTCAACGTACCCTTGGTGGGTAATTACTCACACATTCAACAAACTGCTGCTAGGTTCTGGGTGTACACATAATAATTTGTGTTCAGACAGGGATCACACAAGAATGTCTGTGAAAATAGGACTAAGGGAGTGGCAATTTGGTTGGAAGACGGTGCTGGGGACTTGTCTGGAATCTGCATTTGGTAAGATGCTACTTTTTCCAAGGGGCTTTGGTGTGGGGTGCAGGGTTGAAGGCAGTCATGACTGAACTGCTACTATGCATAGACATGATTGATAACCATGGATTTCTTTGGCACCAAACCATACCCTTCTCCCTTCCCTTACATTTTCTGTTTTCAAATAATGGAAGGAACCAGGTGGCAATATTTATTTGCTAAAATTTCAAGATGGAGAATACTTGGAGCAGACGCTGAAATGACAGTAGGGATTTTAGAAGAACAGGAGATTGACAAAGCCGCTTCTATACTAGGAGTAGGTGAAATGGAGAGCAAGAATAATGAATGCTGATTGTTGGTTTAAGATGCTAAGTTTTGGGGTAATTTGTTAAGCGGCAAAGATGACTGAAAGAAGGTGCCAAATGCACTAGTCCTAGAGCATCAGGTTCGAGTGTCATCATGGTAGTGGTGGGGCCAGAGTTTAGAACATTTATTTGGGACGGGGACTGCCATGCAGAAATACCTTTCCAGAATTTGCACATTAGCACATGTATTTGGAGAAGCATTTAAACTGAACTTGTTCTAGGGATGGAGGACACACAACAGACTTTTTCACCCCAAACAAAAGAGAGAAAAAAATTATCCATATGGACCAGAAAAAATGCTTTGGGGTATTCTGAGTTGGTAATATCCATTTTAACCAAATTATTGTTAGTCACTCACAAAACCAAACTTTATTTCCACTAAGCACGAAGATGGGATGAAGAATTTTAAGTAAAGTAGAAGACAACATGGAAAAATGAAACAGTGGGCTGGAGGGGTAGGTAGCTCAGGGGTAGCGTGCTTGCCCAGGCTACTCGAGGGTTCTATCCCCATGACCGAAAATACAAACAAAACACCATCAAGAAAAGACAGCTTAGCTAGTCTGAGGAATTAGAGCACGAGGTCATCAGTCTATATTTTGCAGCTTCTACTGTCCCCATTTTTCTTCCGTGTGGATTCCCGAGGAATATTAATAACAATGAAATCAGTCCTAGTAAGAACATTCCAATTAGAGAGGTGCTTTCAATAATCTCTCTCTCTCTTTCTCTCTCTCTCTCTCTCACACACACACACACAGTACCAGGGAATTGAACCCAGAGGTACCACTGAGTCACATCACCAGCCCTTTTTCTTTATTTTTTATTTTGAGACAGGGTCTCCTGAGTTGCTCAGGGCCTCACTAAATTGCTGAGGTTGACTTTGAACTCTCCATCCTCCTACCTCAGCCTCCTGAGTTACTGGGATGACAGGTGTGTGCCACCATGCCGGGCATCATTACTATACTTAACCCAGTAGTTTGGATATTGTGTGAGAAAATAGAGACTTGTGGATTAGATAACTTGTCAGTATCATTTGTCTATAACTTAGATCTTACCAAACCATTAAAAATCACTTATTTAAATATATTCTGTAGGACAGAAGAGAAAATCTGTAGCTTCTAACTCTTTTTTGCTTTAGAAAATCCTGTAAGATATAGTTAATGAAAAAAAACAGGAGTCTACATTTAAAAATCAAAGGGAAAATATTTTTCTGGTTTCAACTAAATAGTTTCTTCTATTTTAATATAAAATGATCACAAAATATATGAAGTTCACTTGACACAATAATTTAATTTATTGGCTGCTTATTTGAATATGAAATGTATCACTCATCTCCCCCACAACCCCATGCACAAGTTTGTTTTGTTAACCAGATGATTTTTTTTTCCAATTTCCTATATTTAAAACTAAACTGGAAGTTAAATTCAAGTGGAATCTCCCAGTGGCTGTAGGACTTGGACGTGGCATTGGCAGTGTATCCCAGAGGAAATAAGTCCCCAGACACAGATGTGCTCCTTTTCAAGGGCTTGTTTCTCTTGGGGACACAATCCCACTGTTCATAGCAAAATTACTTTTTTGATGATTCATGGGCAAGATTTTAACAAAAAGAAAAGGAGGATTTAGGATGAAGGCAATTATTTACATCTTGTAGAATTTCCCAGATTTTGATAAAACTCTGACCTTCTGCCTAAATAAATATATACGTATGTACAAGTACAGTTTTCTGGAGATCTGTGGGGGAGGTCTTCTCAGGTTGAGAGAATTTTTTTTATTCTTCTTTTTAGTTATACATGACAGTAGAATGTATTTTGGCAAATTATGTATACATAGAGTGGACTTATTCTATTTAGGATCCCACTCTTGTGGTTGTACATAATGCTGAGTTACCCTGGTCATGTATTCAAGTGTAAGGCTAGGTAAGTTATGTCCAATTCATTCTACTGTCTTTCCTATTCCTCTCCCCTCCTTTCCCTTTGTTTCCCTTTGTCTCATTCGGTGGATTTCTATTATTCCCCTCCCCAGCCTTCCTTGTTTGGGGTTAAGCATCCACAAATCAGAGAGAATATCTGGCCTTTGTTTTTTGGGGATTGGCTTATTTTACTTATCCTAATATTCTTCAGTTCCATTGATTTACTGGAAAATGCCATTATTTCATTCTTCTTTAGGACTGAATAATATTCTGCTGTGTACATATACCACATTGGCTTTATCCATTCATCCCTTGAAAGACACCTAGGTTGTTTCCATAGCTTGGCTATTGTGAATTGAGCTGCTGTAAACATTGACGTGGCTGCATTACTGTGGGATGCTGCTTTAAAGTCCTTTGGGTATAGACAGAGGAGTGGGATAATTGGGTCAAATGGTGGTTTCATTCCAAGTTTTCTAAAGAATCTCCATACTGCTTTCCAGAGTGGTTGCACCAATTTGCAGTCCCACCAGCAACGTATGAGAGTACCTTTCTCCCTACATCACAGTTTGAAAGAATTTGGAAAGAAGAAAGCACTGTATTTGAGAGAGATCTTATAGTTTAACTAGAAAAGAGGGCTAACTTAGAACAAAAAAAGTTTAAGAAATAATTTTTGTGAGATCTGCCAAATTAGCACATCTTTGAGAATCCAATACATCTGATTATTGAAGATGGGGATGGACTTATTGGATCATTTCATCTTTTTTATTTGCCTATTATGAAGATAAATCTACATCTTTCATTGGCTACCAAGAGTGACCCCACAGAATATAAATCTTTTTCCAACACTAAATATTATGTAATTAGGGTAACAAATAAGACAGAGTTTTAGAGATCATATTATTAGAGTGGGTTAAAACTTTTTTTTTTTAGAAAACGCATTAGGAATTTCAAGTGATATCTTAAAATATAACAGATTTGAAGGGATTTTTTAATGCATTTGTTTTAATACATTAACATTAAAATAACTCCTTATTATAATGTTACCCCAAGAGATTCCTGTTTAATACAAATATTTACAAATAGAGCCTCAGAGAAGCTAGATACAGCCTTGTCATCCTATTTGCTTCTATGTTGAGTTTTGGTTACTCAGTAGCAATAACATTCTCTCTTTTTTGCAGTGGAGAGATTTTGCACATGCTAAGCATGCTCTCTACCACAGGCTGCACCCCCAGCTATTTGAACTATTTTTAAGTGTACAGTTCAGGGGAATTAAGTACATGCACAATGTTGGACAACCATCACAACCATCACTACTATCCATTTCCAGAACTTTTTCATTTTCCCCAGTCTCTGGCTTTTTTTTTTTTTTTTTAAGTACTAGGGGTTAAACCCAGGGGTGCTCTACCACTGAGCCATATCCATAGTTCTTTTTAGTTTTTATTTTGAGGCAGGATCTTGCTGAGTTGCCCAGGTTGTACTTGAACTGACAATGCTCCTGCCTAGGTTCCTGAGTGGTGAGCATCACAGGTGCGTGACACTGCATGCACCTGCTTCAAATCATTTGGTTTTGATAATCAAATTTTTAAGCAGCTAAAAATGGAACTGCCTGGGATGCAGTGCTACCACTCATGGTTAGGCCAGGGTGGGATCAGATGCTCTTAGAGGATCCGTTAGCTTTTTTGTCACCAAAATATCTGACATAAACAACTTGGAGGAGGAAAGATGTATTTGAGCTCATGGTTTCAGAGGTCTCCGTCCGTGATCCATTGCTTTGGGCCTGAGGTGAGGTGGAACATCATGGCAGAGGACATGGTAGAGGAAGGCAGTTCAGCTCCTGGCATCCAGGCAGGAGGGAGGGGGAGAGGATGGATAGATGGAGAGAAAGACAAAAGATAAAGAGAGGAAAAGGATGCAGGGACAAGATATATTTTCCAATGGCACATCCTCAGTGACCTACTTCTTCTAACTCTGCCTCACCTGCCTATGGTTTCCACAGCCTCCCAGTTGGTCATCAAATGGATTAATCCACTGATGAGGTCAGAGCTCTCATGATGCAATCACTTCCCCAAAACCCCACCTCTGAACTTTGCTGGATGGGAACCACACCCTCAATCTTGGTCTTGGGGGGCACTTCTTATCCACACCATAAAACTTGGTCGCTGAACAATGCTGATTTTTCTATTCTATGTTTCCATCCCAATCAGCAACGTCTTTTTATGCTTTGAGTCTCTTTTCTCTTCTCTGCGGTGCTGGTGATGGAACCAAGGGCCTTGTGCTTCCTAGGCAAGTATTCTGCCACTGAGCTACATCCTCCGCTCTCTTTTAATCTCTTGCAAGACACTTTCAACTCCAGCACAGAAAAGTTTTCACCTTTCCTCTACCTGAAAAGTGTGAAGTCAAATGTGGCAGGTGAAAACCTGCCATCTCCTCTGGAGGTTTTACTGAAATTCCTTACTGCCTGTCTAGTCTGGTCTTAGAATTATCCTTCATTAAAAGCAAATCTAAGGGCTGGGGTCATGGCGCAGGGGTGTGAGGCACCGGGTTCAATTCTCACACCACATATAAATAAATGAATAAAATAAAGGTCTATCAACATCTAAAAAATATTTTTTAAAAAGCAAATCTAAGAGACCACAGGAATTGGAGTAAACATTTCAAATATCCAAGAGGGTAATGTGGTTGGCAAAATTTGCTCTCTTCTCCCCAAAGTGGCTGCTTATCGCAGGCTTGGATCACCATTCCCCCTCCATCCATTCATCTGCTTTTCTGCTCAATGAGGCTTAATTCAGTGGTATTTATTAACAATCACGAGGCACCACGGACATTTACTCCAAACAATTAGCTAACATTTATTGAGCATCTATTATGGGCCCAACACTGTGCTAGGTATGTCACATATTATGTTCTCCACACAATCCTATAGGCAGGTACTGCTATTCTCTCCACTTTAGAAAGGAGGAAATTGGGGCTGAGGATATAGCTCAGTTGGTAGAGGTGCTTGCCTTGCAAGCATAAGGCCCTGGGTTCAATCTCTAGCACTGTTAAAAAAAAAAAAAAGGAAATTGTTGCAAAGGGAGCTAAGATCACACAGGTGAGCAGCTAACCTGCTTCCAAGGAGCCCCTCCCTAGAACCTTAGTCCTATGGTGCAACTTGCACTCTGCACACCAGGGGCAATCCAAACTTCCTGAAGTCCACGGGATGCCATGCAAGTAGAGTTCTCAAGAAGGGCTCTTTAAAAAATGGACTGATTGTGTTTTCTCAAACCTGCAGGAAACTGACAAGGCTTGAGATGGATTTGCTCTTTGCAAAGCCTCAGTCAGGAAACTTATCCAAGACTTGAAAATGGATCACTGGGATCCCCGGATGCTGCCTAGCAGACTTTCTGGAAATTATTGGTTTCTATGGGGATATGAACCTTTGACTATCTTGGATTGATTCTATTATTTTATAATTTATCTTCTGCTAAGTTGTAAAAAACTAATAACAATGCAATTATGTCCTATCCATGATAACTTCAAAACAGTGATTTTTGTTTTAGAAATACACATAAATTTTATCTGATAGAGATATAATGTATTTCTACCTAGCAGACAACCCAAAATACTATATATTTTGCTCTATATGCTATTAGCCAATTTTCAATCTATTAGTAAATTCATATCAGCTTTCATGTTGCCTTCATATTTGTTTTTAGGATTGTCCTTTGAATTGGCTTTAACATCTTTCTGGGTCTCTCATGAATTCATGAGTCAAATAAAATCTTTGGCACATGTTCATTTTATATTTGTACAAGAGTCATGATTTTATCTTTTGAAAATTTTATCACCCTATCTTTAGGTCAAAAATTGAAGATGAATATGAAGTGTATGTGATAAAATAGCTAGAAAGCAAGGGCAGCAAGAGAATGTAGAGGGTCAACCCACTCTGAAGGTGTAGCTCAGTGGGACATGTATGGTCACATGCACAAGGCCCTGGGTTCAGTCACCAGCACTGATGATACAACAGCAATAAAATGTCTACTTTTGAAGTCTTGGACTTTTCCCTTAAGGAGTTCTATTTAGAATGTCAGTGCTGTGGTGTTCTCATTCATGCTATACACAGTCCTTATCACATAATAGGTGCTCAATAAATAGCAAAGGCATGAGTTTGAAAAATAAGATGCACACACACAAAAGAGGAATAAACAGCAACTAGAAAAAAACCATGAAGACATCATGTGAAAGTAACTTGTAAAGATGACACAGATGCTGAGTCCAAATTTTATAAGCACAATGGGAGACTTTGGGGACTAGAAACACATTTAAAAATACTAATCATTCCTGCAAAATTCTTCCTCTGGGCTTCTTGGGCTAGAGAGGGTCAGGAGAGCATTGCTCTCAGGGAAATGAGCCCATAAACAAACCACGTCTCTTGCCTACTAGTGCTTGCCAGCAGAGAGTTTTAAATCCTGTGAAGGAGAACAGGCTCCTTCCACCCCTGCAAGACTGTGTCCTTACACCCTGCACTCATGAATCAGACTTTCCATGGCATGGCCCTGGTTTTCCTGGGAGCCTACAGCTTGCCCAGGCTGGTACTTTACCTTCAGGGTCACCCCAAAAGATCATGCACTGAAGAACCCAGGCCCCATTGCTCTCAGGCTTGTTTCCTATCTGGTCCCAAGACAGAAGAGATATCACATCTGGTGGGGGTGGGGAGTCAGGGAGAGATTCCTAAAACATAACTTAAGGAATTCTGTAAGTGTTGAATTTTTCATGAGTGCTAGCATTTCAGAGAGGGATCAGAATGAAATCTTCTCAGATTTGGCTTTTTCACTTGCAGAAAATGAGGTGGCCAGATGATTTGGTGCTGGTCAAGATAGAAGACCATCTAGGAAGCTGGGCTTGGTAGAGCACACCTACCAGGTACCAGGATGCTAAGGAGAGGATGGCAAGTTTGAAGTCAGCCTCAGGAATTTAATGAGACCCTAAGCCACTTGGTCTAAGCCACAGAGTCTCAAAAAAAAAAAAAAAAAATTAAAATGCATGGGGGTGTAGCTCAGTGGTAGAGCACTTGCCTTCTATTCAATCCCCTGTACTGCAATAAATAAATAAATCACAGAAAAACATCTAGGTAAAAAAAAAATCATATATAATTTCACCAGTTGAGGAAGGAAGGCATTATTTGACATAGAGATACCAAATCTGACACTTTAAATTCACCAGAGTTTTTTTTTAAACATAAGTGTGTGCTCAATTAAACAATCAATCAAACATCAATGTGTGCTCAATTAAACCGTCCCTACTGTGTATCCAAAATCATGTGCAGCAAAGATGGGTATTTTTCTTTCTCATTAAAATGATATTAAGCGTTTCACCTTCAACATTTAATCACTGAGCCTGTGAAAATAGAAAAATAAGTCACAGGGACAGAGTTCCCACGTGTTCCAGAGTTCTGTCTAGAGCAGGTACAAATCTGGAGACCAAGGTGGCATTAGGTTTTTCATAGATGGTCTTTTTTCTGCTGAGTGGGTCATTTCAAGGGTGATTTTGCCATCCATCCCCATTCATCTAGCCTGACTCTAGCAAGAACCCTGGTCCCCAGAGACCATCTAGAGTCCTGTTTCTTTCAGTCACCTTAAATGTAGGGTTATTTTTAAGTCCAACACTTTACCAGTAGATATTCTGTTCTTATTGCTGCTGTTATTTTGGTGCTGGGGATTGAACCCAGGGCACTGTACATGCTAAGCACATGCCTATTTATTGAGCTACACCCCAGACCCAAAGTGGACACTTCAAGTTGACAACAGTTTTAAAGTCAGCATGTCACGTAGTATTTCTTTTGAACTATAAAATCTGTGGTTGGAAGAGGAGATGACAAATGTGATCTGTGAAGACACCTCCTGCCTGGGTGGTTTTCCTCTGGACCACTGACTGCCATGTTGCTTAACCACACCGTGAGTCACACAGTCTTCCTGGGGCTTAATTTCTTCCTCTGGAGTTCTTAGTACTTGTTTCTTTCCGACCCCATCAGGTTGCTGGGAGGTGTAAATAGTCCTAGAATGCTAGGTCCCCACCTTTGCATTTTCTCCACAGGGAAAGCAGGTACTGTAGAGACACAGAGCCCTGACGGCTGTCATCCTGCCCACAAGTGGCGGAGCTGAGATTTGAGTCCAGGTCCTGTGCATTTCAATGGAATCTGCTTAAGGCTGCCGAAGTGTTAGAAATAACAAGGTGCAGCAAGAAATCAAACTGAAATCGAAAATGAGTGGGCAAGCAAACTTTTATTTCTGGCAGAAGGGTGTGCTACCGGAACCTGGTTAGCAAGCACACTAGGGCGACACACAACTGCCTAGATCTAACCTACCGCAGCACTGCCCCTCTCTCTGATTGGAGGAGTTCGGGCCACAATCGATGCGATTGACTACTTTTAGAATTAGGGCGGGCAAAAGGGAAGGGCTACACCAGGATCCAATTAAGGTGGAATACTATATTCTGAAAACGGACCACCAGATTTTCTATTTTTGGCAAAGTACCAACCTTAGTCCCGAACAAGTCAGGGAAGGGCAGCACAGGGCAGAGTCTGGTTATAGTCAGAGCGCCTGAGCTTCTCTGACACCTTTTCTTTGACTTTGAACAAGTTGTGTGAATGTTCTGTGCCTCGGTTTCTTCATTTATGAAATGTCCATGATGACATTTAGCTCACTAGTTTACGGTAATTATTAACAGAGAGCCTGGCTGTGCCCTTGTCACACGAATACCATCTTTGCACCTTCTGATCCTGTCCCTCTAGTCCTGGTACTTTGGAGACTATCTCCTGGATCAAAAAACTGTAACTTTCTGGTTTCAGAAATTCCTCACGTTCATTCATTATCCAATACATACTTGTTGAGCACCTACTATGTGCTGTTTTAGATGCTATGGATGTAGCAGTGACCCAAGTAGCCCAAATTCCTACACCCTGGAGTTTCCATTCTAGAAGCTTAGGGAGCATGGGGAGGGTTGGAGCAGGTGGCAGAAGAGATGAAGAGACTCAGGTGAGGAATGTAGACAGGACACTAGGAAGGAACAGGTGATGCAGAGGAAAGCAAAGCACAGCAGTGGATCAGGGTACCTCAGTGGAGGGGCTGCGCCTGTGTGCACCTCTCTGACAGTGAGGCCTCTGAGCAAGGACCCATGGGTGGCAGGGGAGTGGGTCAAGAATAAGCAGTCTCTCTTCCCCCAAACCAGAGATGACACAGCACCTCCAGCAGAGGCAATCTGGGCCTCCGGTGATTCCCAGAGAGAGGCTGCATCTAGGCTATGTTCCCCTTGGAGGAAGAGGAGAGAGCCTTTGGTGCATTGAGCTCTGAGCTCCAAGAGGGTGGCTACAAAGGGCGCTGGGAAAGGCTGTGGTTACCACTGATGAAAACAAGCAGCCCACTTCCCCAGTCTCCCTGACAGCCTAGGAGGGGAGGAGGCTGTGGCGCAAATAGCTCCCAGCCCCCAGATCCTCTAGGTTTTTCGGCAGGAGGGTGTGAATCCCCAGGCACAAACGAACCTCAGAGTGACTCTTCCCTGGACCAGTGCAATTTATGCTTTTTCTTAAATTCCAGAATGGCCTTGGAAATTTACGCCCCTCCCTGCTGCTAACTTCCTTTTAGCCAGCCAGGGCTGGAAAGACCTTGGTCCTTGCTGTCTGCCAAGGCCAGGAGGCTCTCTCTGCTGTGAGACAACTTACCCTCCTGTAGGCCACCAGTTAGCTCCCCAGCCTTGGAAAACAGGGAGCTTGGAAAAAAAAGTCACTTGAATTTTATAAAGTGGTAACTACTTCAGGTCTTTATGTAATTAAACCTAAATGCCATTTTCCTCCTAAAGCTCTGGGGTGAGGTAACAGTTCTCTTGAATGTCAACTCAGGAAGTTTTACCCAAGAAAAAGGAGGCAGGGGAGTGGTGTTTGCCAAATCAGGAAATGTGAATTAACTGACGAGGAACTTACCAAAAAAAAAAAAAAGAAAAAGAAAAAATAAGAGACTGAGGCAACGGAGAAGGGAAGTGGGAGAGAGCAAAAGGTAGCTGGTCCCACACATGAGTAAACTCGGGATATGCAGGCCAGTTTTCATTTCATGTAAATTCTATTGGCTGAAACTTGTTTTTATTGTGGGTTGCTTTGAAAAACTTGGAGGAAAAGAAAAATCCCAAAGTGAACACAGTCTCGGTAAAAGGAAAACCTAAGGTATTAGCAGGAATTCCAGCCCCCGCCATGTAAACACCCACCTTGGGCATGGAAACTTCTCTCAGAGCTGCATGAGTCCCCTGTTTGGCATCACAGAACTAACCACAGCTTTCTGTACAACGTATGGTTTTAAACAATGAATACATTATGTACATCAAATGGGAGCTCCTCCACCCAGCAAGCCCTCCCCGGTATTAGACCTACCTCATGGTTTCAAACATGGCTGGCACGCCCCAAGGACAGAGAAAAGAAAGCCCTGTTTTTAAGCAGGTGTTCAGGAACCCAGAGGAATGAATCACTTTGGAAAAATGAAGGCAGAATGCAGGTTCGTCTGTCACCAAATCTGCAGTGAGTTTCAGAAAATACAATTAATCTTTTTCATTCCTCTTTCTTGCAAGTATCTCCTGGTTTTATTAAGAACTAGAAGTCAGGGGCTGGTATTGTAGCTCAGTGGTAGAGCGTTTGCCTTGCATGTGTGAGGCATTGGGTTCCATCCTCAGCACCACATAAAATAAAGATGTTGTGTCCATCTACAATTTATATATATAATATATATATATGTATATATTTGTGTATACATATATATATATATATTTTTTTTTAAGAGAAGTCAAAGGTTTGCTATACAAGATATTTTTTTCCAAAGCATTTTTGTCCTGGAAGCCCCCACTTCACCACTATTCTTCCTGATTTCCAGACTCAGTCCTGGTTAGGACTGCCCTAGTCAGGAGGCATTTTAAGGGACAACATAAGTGACTCTACTCACTGGCACTGCAGGGATCTGGTCTGGTGTGTGCATGTGCCACCTGCCTGTGTTTATGCATATGTGTCACCTGTCTATGTGTGGCTGCACATGTATGGTGGCAGTGACACTGCATAGAATCCATCGAAGGACATAAGAGCCTATGTGCCGGAGTCTCATGGGTCCTTCCAAATTGATAAGCCTGCTTTCACACAGGAGGTCAGGGCTCTCATAAAACACCTCCCTGCTAACTGGACCCGGGGGGAATAACCAGGGGTGAAGGGCTCAGCAAGGACTGGGTCAGGTGTCCGAGACACTGGTGAAAACATCTCACGGTCCCACCCCCAAAGGTTCTGACTCCATTGTCCTGCCTGGAGCTGGAAATGGGCATTTTAGCCAATACCTCAGCCGCTGCACATGCTAAGTGACACCAGCTTACTCTAGAGATTCTTCCTGTCTCCACACAATGTTCAGCTGACTTTAAGTGTGTTCCTTCCTGCCACCCAGAGACTGGATCCTTCCTGAAAACAAATGTTAGCTTTGCCCTACATAATTCAAGATGCCAGCCTTAACTCTTGGTTTGAGATGCCAGTTTACCTCTGCCATTCTCTCCTTGAGTTGTTCCTCCCCTTCAACTCCTTTCCTCCACTTCTCCTCCTTCTACCCCCTCACCTTTTCCTTAGTTTAGTTCAGGAAGCCATTTACTGAGCTTCCACAGAGGTGATAAAAATGAATGCAGGCAGACAGCTGTCCTGCAGAGGCTGAAGTCAGGATTGGGGCGACGGGTCACACAGACCAACAGGGAGAGCTCCCTGTTGAGATAACTGAGGTGTGGGCTTTTCCAGCAGTCACCTGGGTGAGGAGGCCCAGAGGGAAGTGTTCTCCAGAATATTGCAGGTAACCAAAGCTCCTGGTCCAAGCATCCCACTTCCGACCCCCACTGAACTAAAACACGTGGTTTTCTAGTTGCCAGTAAGCTAGGAGAACAGCCCAAGAAGCCAAATATCAGAGAAAAAGAGCAAGATTGATTCCAAATCATCACTGAAATGACATGGTGTCCTGAATGTCCAAGAATTGAACACGCGTTTATCAATACATGAACTGTATTCTAAACAGATTTTCTAAATGTAAATTTTCACTGTCCCCATTTGCATGGAAAGGTGGATGAAGCAGAGGATTTGGAGAACTTAACCTGCAGCCCCCATCCCTCCACTAGGCCCCTGTTCCCTCCCCTTTTGACCTTGCACAAGACACTGGATTTTTGGTTTTCAACTTGTAAGGAAGGCATGAAGAAGGTCTCTGCTTCTGGCTGTTTGACAGTGACAGATTTATGCACCGATTCTGGCAAAATCACCTGGGCTTGCTGGGTTTGTGAATAACACATGTGCCTTTATTGAGGAAGAGAAGGGAAGAAGAGCAGGCACCATTTATTTCACTGTACTTCTTGCTGGCTAATTAGAAAACAGAGTCATTAAGACTCAGGCCCAGAGAAAAAGCCCAAAGCGTGAAAAGAGACCAAAGAGAATTACATCATTTCCTCTGCCTCTTCCCTAAGGGCATCCTGGTATTGGAGAGAATGACTCAGGCCATAGAAATGAAGCAAAACAGACCAATTTCCAATACCGATTATTTTGGACCACAACCTTACACAGAAGAGGAGAATTTTTTTTTTTTTTTGAAAAAATAAAGGAGTGAGGCAAACAAAGAGCATGGTTTTCTGACTGGGCTGAAAATAAAACAGAGAGAATCGTAAGTTAAATCATAACATGTGTAGTACTTTTCCTTCTCTCTGTAAAAAATCAAAACAATTTACAGGTTTGACCCAATGAAGTGTTGGGACATTTAGATTCCATAACATTCTTGAAATATAAGTCTTGCTTTAAGAGCTTTTATGTGTGCATGTATACACACATATATATATCTCTAAATACACACACACACACACATATGCGTATGTATGTATTTGACCTTGGACAAGGCACTGTTGTTTTGGTTTCCAACTTGTAAGGAGGGAATAAAGAAGACCTCTGCTTCCAGCTATTTGATAGTGACACTGAGCTTTATGCACCAATTCTGGCAAAATCACCAGATTTTTAAAATACATATCTATCTATCATCTATCTATCTGTCTATCTATCTATCTATCTATCTATCTATCTATCTATCTATCTATCTAGTACTGAGCATTGAACCCAGGGCCTTGTGCTTGCTAGATTCTTCCACTGAGCTCCATCACTAGCCCTGGACTTTATTTTTTTAATTCACTTTTTATTATTATAAGATTATCAGATGTAATTGGAGAGATGAATTAAGTCAGAAGACCTTTTCATTATGATTTCTGCAAGTAGCTGTTACTTTTATATTGAATTTGTAGTTTCTGCCACGTGAAGGCCTCATTAACTTCATTCCTTTGCCTCCAGCAACAGGATGCATGTACAAATCTTTTGTTCAGCTCAGGTGATGATAGAATACTGACATTTACTTAAGAAAACAAGCTGCTTCTTTCTTTCAGTTAACTCAAATACACTTCAAGGAACCCAGGAAAAATCCCTGGGCAGCATCCATGGCAAATTCCTAAGTTGGGAGTCTGTTGTTCTGGCCTCTGAGTTGCATTCACTCTGGGAGGCTGGACTCTGGACAAGCCTTGTCCCATCTCCAAGCTCCACCCTCTCCAGACTCCACGACTCTAGAGCACACACAAGCCAAGGCAACCCTGGGGAAAATGAGGTGCTCTTACTATTGACAGCTTGAATTTAGAAGTCCATTAAACCCCACTGAGCCCTAGGAAGAAGAGCTCTCACCTTCTCTACCTTGAACTCAAGAGAAGAGACAATCACCTACTATTTGTATCATCAGAAAATGCCAGATTTAAGGGTGCTTGGGTTTTTAAAAATTAATGATATGGGAGAAGGAACCTCCATGGAAATTTCCATGGAAATTTTGCAACAAGATGATTGTTAAGAGGTTCAGATTAAGGATGACATTTGGAAAACTTCTTTGATGGTGCCCATTTCTATCTATCTCTCTATCTCTCTTCTTTTTGGTGGTGTTGGGGACTGAACCTAGGGCCTTGTGCATGCAAGACAACCACTCTACCAACTGAGCTGTATCCCAGCCCCATTTCTATTTTTAGGAGAATTTTATCTGAGAATTGTGCTTCCACTACTGAAGTTTTAGCAGATGCTGCTAGGGATGCCTGATCTTGAGCTCAGTGGCTCACAACTCTCCCAAATGTCACATATCCATTCATCTATCCACTGACAGGGTTCAGGACAAGCTACCCCAAAGTACAGCATGTTGGCATTTGAAAAAACAGCAGAAGCAGGGCAGTCACCACCTTCCCTTCCCCCTAAAGCAGCTCACAAACACCTCAGAAGCCCTGAAGCAGGTCATAGGTCCCTTACTTAGGAGGTGTCCTCCCTCTTTAAAAACAAGGGTCACAGAGAACAATCTGAACAAACAGGCCTTGTTACATTTCCCCCAGTTTCTTATCCTGAGTTCACATCCTTTTTCCAATCTTATTTCTTCACAATTTAGGTAAAACTTAAGTAAACGTGTATGCGTTTCTCCTTCTGTGTCTCTCCTTTTTGAAAATTTTAATACTGAGATGAGGTCTCACTACGTTGCAGGGGTTGGCCCAGAACTCCTGGGCTCAGATTGCCCACACCAGGCCCTTGCCCCTGCAGACCAGACCCAAGCAGCCAGGACTGCAGGTGAGCAGTCTTGTACCCGGCTTGCTTTTCTCTTTTTAATCTGTCTTTTGTTATGGATGTCTCAGCCATGAACCTAGGTTGGAAGAGAAAAAGCTATTTTTCCTTTCTCCACACCTGTCAAGCCATGGCCTTTTTCTGGGAGGCAGCCTGTGCTAAACAGCATGTAAAGTGCTGGGGGCACCACGGGGAATCTGATGTGGTAGGAAAGTCTGTGGAGGGGAAAGACTTGAGAAGTTGCCAAACCATAAAACACCTGCTACAGTGGGCAGAGGGCTGTGGAAGCACAGGGAGGGGCACGGGCACCGTCCTGGAGGCTGCGGTGTGTGGGGGGGCATCTCCAAGTGAGAAGGCCAACTTTAATCTGAAAGCCTGTACTCAAGTTCCTCAGAACCTTCTCTTCCCAGGCCAGTTTTTCTCCCAAGCCTGTCACTCCCAGATTCCTAAGAAATCTGTAAATCTCTAAGTTACTGTAAATTCACTCGCTTATGAAAACTGCCACGTGCACTGTTAATTAGTGAAAACCATGAACGAGCACATGTATTCTTAGACAAGATGAGACAAAGGGAGACACACGTTCTAAGAAACCTATAGCATTGGGTGCATTGCAAATGCTACCTGTCGATCAGATAGAGGAGACAAGGTCGACCTAAAAACCTGAGAATGGCCAGACCACCATCAACCATCTCGGAATCACCAGGCTGGAAGAACGTGACTCTAGATCGCCCCCCACTACCCCCCCCCACCCGCCGCCCCACTCCCCTAGGTTCTCTTCCTTTGAGCACCGACTGCTTTCCTTGGCACTGTAGGTCTGTCTGGACCTCACTGCCGATGTGAGCTGAAATCCTTTTCTGCCATGAACGTCGAGGACAGAGTCATGCTGAGTCGAGGCCCCCCTCTCCTGGATATCTTCAGACCCCCTCCGGAGGGCTGGGGCTCAGAGAAGCGTCAGTGTGTGGGTCCGTGCCGCTGGACTGGGCCGGGAGAGCGGACAGGTGTGCGCCCCTGCGGCGGAGCAAGCAGAACCACGGTGGAGGTGAAGCCGGATCCTGAACACAGCACGGTAAGAAGTTTGGGGAGCGACTGAATTTTCATGTAAAGAAAGTGACAGGATTTGATGCACAATTTAGAAAGATGGCCCAAAGAGGGGCAAAGAGGAGAATTCGGAGGGTGCTCCAGGGCCCCCACGAGCCGCACCAGAGAGCTGCGCGGGTACCTACCGACTGGCTCACTCTACAGAGATTTGTGGAAGCTCCTTGGGGCCAGCTTGTGAGGAAGGCTTCTTCCCTCACAGAGGAAACAAACATTAATAGCCTACTTGAACAAATAAATGGAAAATGACAGCCGTGTAGGATGCTGTTGTGGTGTTAACCGAGTTCCCTCCAAATCTGCTGTTTGCCTGGGTCACATGGACCGCTGAACTACATTCCCCAGCTTCCCCTGCGGCGAGGGTGGCCACGTGACTACAGTGTAGCCAATGATATCTAAGTAGAAGAGATGGGGGTTGGAGTAATGAACTGGGAGGAGCCTGGGCCTCTGCCTGTGCACTGACGCCCTGAGCACCAGCCCAGGACTGTTTGGTGAACCGGGTATACTGGCTAACAGAGGAGCAGTGATCGACTGTGTTAGGGTCTAGTTGCCACATCAACTTAGCATGTAATTAATAAATAAATTAGACACACACACACACACACAACAAAAGAAAGGCGCAGAGAAAAATGAAAGCACCAATTGGGGACATAATCTGAGGATGAAAAATCAAAGGTTTCATTGTGGAATTCTAGAGATGTATAGGACTTCGCTGGGATGGATAGAAGTGGACAATTCAAAAAATACGAAACATGGAAGACTCTGGGGCTGGAGAACAGGCTGTGCAGCCACAGAAGAACTGAGATACCACGCAGGCTTCTGCTCTGGGAAATCTGAGGGATGATAGTTCTAGCACAAGAGCACATAAGAAGAGGAGGTTTGGGGGGAGAAGATAAGGCCAACTTTGGACAGTGGGGCTGTGGTGCCCAAGGAGCACACGAGAGAAGTGAGGCTGTTGGGAGTAGGACTTTGATGCTTAGTAGGGAGAGAACATGTGGCATATGGAGCCTGGGGAGTCAGGTGCCTCTGAATTATAGTTGGAACGAGGGAAAGAGAGCAGATGATGCAAGGAGACAGTGTAATATCAAAAAAAAGAAAAAAAGAAAGAAAAGCCGAGAGTCAAGAAGGAACTCTAATGGAATGCCAGCAGAAGGGAAGAATTTAGGAAGAGAGGTCTTTGAAGGAGGCTTGGGGGAATTAATCAAAGTGGCAAAAGAAAACTGGGGCAGGAAAGGTATCCTAAAAGCCAAGGCAAAGATGTTACATCTCTCTTTTCAGTTTAAATTTTGATAGAAGTAGAATAAATTTTTCCCTTACAATTTTGCAAAGGAGGAGGGAATGAATTTGTTTCTGGAATGAAACAAATTTCAGGATGATCACAAAACATTTCCAGACTGGAGTTCTGGTTTAAAATGGTTGAAAAGTTCTTACATAATGACAAAGAATTTAAACACACGTTTTATTAATTTTGGCTACAACTATCCAAATTTGTGTGCGTGTGTGTGTGTGTGTGTGTGTGTATTTTTACCCAGGGTTTCGTGCATGCTAGGCAAATGCTCTACCCCTGAGCTATACTTCTAGTCCTGTACATAATTTTTTACTCAACCATTGATGTATCACATACTTGGTCCTGATTGGGTGTTATTTGGGTCCATGTTGCTGTTAGAATATAGCTGAAGGTAGAAGTAACTTTAAAAGTTACTTAAGTTACTTAAAAGTTAAAAGTTACTTTAAAAGTTACTAGTAAAATATTCCAAGCAAGAAAAATTTAATTTGGACTCCAAGTTCCTTTCATGTGGTTTTCGTTTTTTCCTTTTGATTTTGCAAAGTCGTTGAAAACTGATTGCATTTGGAATCATTTTAATAACCAAAAAAGGATCTGACCACTTCCCTCTCTTCTTCCCCTTTATCCTTATGTACTTTTCTCAGTTCTCTTACCTTTGACCAAGGGATGAAGCCTTCCTCATTTCTTCTCTACTTCCCAAAGCCCAAATTAGCTCTTCGGGTTGGCAAAACACATTTTCTTAAGGAGATTATAAAAATGCTTTTCTGGCCTTTTCTTCTGCCTTTGTCCCTGCTGCCCCCGTCTTAAAAACTTCTCTTCCTCCTTCCTGTTTCTCCATTCATCTCAGCTCATCTCCTAATGACAAATCTTTTTTTTTTCCCCCCTTCTGGTCTCATCTAATACTTTTTTTTTCCTACTCATTTTTTTCTCATCGGCAATTTCCTTTTACCTCTTCTAACTTCAAATAATTTCTTTCTTTGCCTTTTTTTCTCATTTCCCAAGTGGTGTTTTGATTTCTTCCTCTCTAAGGTGGCCATGATGGTGCCTCTTCCACCATCCCTGTTTTCCATACCTTCTATATGTGTCCAAGATACTCTCTTAGATAGTTTAGGGAATAAAACACTGGTCATTATCTCTGCTTTCAAGTTATCGTAAAGAAACAAAAATTTATGGTTTTCTTAAATAATCATAGCAAGAGGTGTCAGGCATAAATGGCTTAGGCAATGATAGAGAGATGGAAAGGTTCAGGAGCCTAGGGAAGGCTTCAGGGGCTGGAAGAGGAGCTGTGAACAGGACCTCAGAAAATGCTTAAGCATTCCTGGGATCCCAGGAAAGCCTAAGGGAGCAGGAGAGTGGCATTTCAATGAAGAGCCCTTCAAACATACTGCATACTCTGCCTCTGCAAGGTGTTCTTATTCCTGTTTCCTTGAAAATCATCACCATCAAAAAAGCACCTTCAGCCAGGCGCAGTGGCGCCTGTAATCCCAGCACTTGGGAGGCTGAGGCAGGAGGATCACGAGTTCAAAGCCAGCCTCAGCAACTTAGCGAGGCCCTAAGCAACCCCGTGAGACCCTGTCTCTAAATAAAATACAAAATAGGGCTGGGGATGTGGCTCAGTGGTAGAGTGCCCGTGGGTTCAATCCCTAGTACCAAAAACAAACAAACAAACAAACAAACAAAAAAACAAAACACCTTCACCAACCTCCATTGTTTGACCATTTTGAAATGTGGGGTTTGTCAGACCTGCTGGGTTACAGCAGAATCAGCAGATAACAGCTGCTCTTTTATATTCTGAGTCAACTACAATTTTTGACCATAGATTTAACAAGTAAGAGAATCTGGGATCGAGGGCATAAAAAATGTATGCCCTAGAGTTTAAGTCCAATTCTGAGTATGCTACAGCTAAAAATGGAATTCTAGCCAAAGTCTACAGCAAGAGACTAGTTGGCAGTGGCCCTTTGTTTTTATTTTTTACCCTAAAGGTTAATATTGTTTTTTCTCAGAAAGATCAGGGTCATCAGAACATTAAAGATTTGCATTTGTACTAGACAGAACACACAAAGGGCTCACCATTCTCACAATTGTTTTTCTGAACACAGAGGTTCATGCTTTGTTTTACCTAATCTTCTCACCATGCCACAGCTGAAGGACCCAGAAGTGTTCTTCCCCTAGAGATGGAGGGACAGACACTCCTCTACAAACTTCAAGATGGCCCGATGTGAGAACTCTGCCCAGTGGGAGCACAATCTCCTGGGTCTACTCAAGCACCCAGACAATATCTACCTTCCTAATGGAATTTGATTGTGAACCCTCCAGAAAAGAACTCAGGTGGAAAATAGAGTCAGGCAGGAGAAGAGAACCCCAGGGTAGAGGCAGAAGATAGAGTAGGTAGGAGAGGAGAATAGAAAGAAGTCAATCATGGTGAGCAAACTGAGAGACAGAAGACAAGCAGAGAAGCCAAGTCACAATCAGGTGGGCAGCCAGCCAGCTCTGCAGTTGAGCGAATGATTCCCAGTGCAGCCTGAAGCAAATGAACAGAGCTCCAGGAGACCTGGCTGTGCAGACATCGAGACCATTTCCTGGGCTTCCTCACTTCCCCTGGTATTCCTACAACAAATCCTTTATAACAGCCGTAACATGAACGTGTCTGTTTCTTTGTACAGAAAGACTTTAACTAGCAGAGTAATTTAACAGATTATGTTTTCAGACCAAGTCACCCTGTGCAGAAAACATACCTTCATGGGTCATAGCCCTAACCTGGTGACATTTAACCATTGCTGACATCAAAACCAAATCTCAGATTGTCTAGGTCATTCAGACTGCAGAACCTGGGTCCAGACTTCTCTACTCTTTGGTTCCTCTGTCTTTAAATGTCTCTATACCAGTTAGTTTTGAGATGGCTGGGATGCAGGGAAAAGATAACTCAGGGTAGCAACTTGTTATTTCTTCCAACAGTTTGATAATAGGAAAATAGAAACTAACGAGTGGATGATATAGCATAAAGAGCTAGCACATGTATTGGGTTAAGTGTGTGTGCTTAAGTTTGAGCATGAGCATGACTCAACCTCTCTGACTCAGTTTCTTCACCTGTAAAATAGGAATAATAATAATAATAGTACTTCATAGGATAGTTTTGGGTTTTATAGTAATTTACAAAATACAATAGGCTTAGAAAAGTGCCTGCAACAAAATAATATCTATTAATATAGGTGATTCTCATTATTATCTACCCCTTAGAACTATTGTGGGCACTAAATCGAATAGTGGAATTAACACATATGGTTTAGTACCTGACTCATAAACTAAACAAAAATTAGCAGTTATGGGACTGGTGATGTAACTTCGTGGTAGAGTACTTGCTTAGTTATGAGCAAGGTTCCTGGGTTTGCACCATGAAAAAAAAAAAAAAAAAGCAATTACTAGAGGAGCAGCATAGCAACTAATACTATAATTCCTAAAATACTTTCTCAGTGAATGGACTGACTTTATATTCTAGTCTACCATGTTCTGTGACTAGTTGGGCACACATGATTGAAAGTGGCTGGTAGCTACAGGGTCCCATAAGGGCAGAATATTGTAAGAGAAAAGTCTGGAGCTCAGAGATTTAGTTCCAAGATTCAGCACTAGCAAGTTATGTGTCTTTGGCCTGGTCATTTGGTCCCCCTGAGTTTCAAATTTCTCATTGTTCAGTGAAGACCTAATGTTCTTCCAGCTCATAAATTTTCCTGTTGTAAGTCTTCATGTGGTTTTAAATTTTAAAATCTTGGTGTGTAGATGTGCATTTAAAAGCAAATTAAAATCTGTTCTTGCTACTAATAGTGACTTCAGTTTTTCCAGACATGAAATAAATTCCTCTTTTTATTTCCTGAAACTGTTTTTTTCCTGCAGTATCTGAAATGAGGTTTTAATATAAGTTAAAGTGTATAACTGATCATCTAATCATCACAATATTATTTTGTAAAGTATATTTCTGGCATATTATACACTAAATGGCCAAAAGTTAAGCAAGAATTAGACTAGTTATCTTAATTATGTATGGACTGGATATAGTGACTTAGAAATTGTCTCTGGCAATGCAAGCAGTCCTCCCTTTTCAACAAGGGGATTATTTAAAAACCGCTGGTAAATGCCTGAAATGATGGGTAATACTGTACCCTATATACAAGTGCAATGCTTTTTCCTATGTGCCCTGTAACATTGCCACTTAATAGCGGTTATTTTTTCCTCCTATGTTGTATGCATTCGTGCCCTCTTTGAACTATTACTCTTGCATTTGGGGGGGGTCATTATTAAATAAAATAAGGATTTCTTGAACACTATGATATCACAACAATCCACTTGATAACAGATAGCTACTAACAAGTGAGTAGCATATACACTTGAGTACCCGGACTAAGGAATGATTCATATCCCAGGCAAGATGGAGTGGGATGGCACAAGATTTCATCATGCTTCTCAGAATGACTCAAAATTTAAAACTTATGAATTGTTTATTTCTGGAATCTTCCACTTAATATTTTCAGTTTTGGTTGACTGTGAGTAACTGAAACCCTGGAAAGCAAAGTCCCAGATAAGCGGGGACTACTGTCAAAAATACCATATCTCTCTTTCTTATCATCTTCAGGGACTTTATCATATGAAGAAATTTTTATGATATTTTTGTCCTGTCGGCTGCACCTGGATTTCTCCAGAAGCATCATGCCAGTTAAAAATCTGTGCAGTTATTTTTTTTCCTTCCAGCAGCAGGAGATCCTTCTATTTCATATTTCCCAGGGCAGGGTTGAACTGGCTTGGCAGTAGAGGGTGTGGTTTTGATGGGGTTGGCAAGGGAAAATAAACACTGCAACATGTGGTTGTGATGACAATTTAGTGTCTAGAGACCATCGTACATCCTGGGGAGCTCCAAGCTTATGCGTCAAATATCTTCAGCTGATTTAAAACTATTCGTGAATCCAAGAGATGCTGGTAAGAGAAAGACAGGAGGAAGGTGCAGAAGGAGGGGGGGACTAATGCTTTAATATGAACCATGGAAATATCAAACAAGAAGGCCCCTTAAAGATCATCTAGTGCAGCTTACTAATTAATTATTCATAAAGGAGACTGAGGTCCAAAGAGATTCAATACGTGTCAGAGGTTGTTCTGCTACTCAAAAACAAAACCAGGATTAGAACATAGGTGATTTCTGATACATTCAATAATGTTGCTTCATTCATAGAAGCAATATCATTGAGTGACTTCTCTGCATGGCTGTCACATAGGCATCGAGAGAAAAGACACTCCTGCAACTTACATTCTAGGGAGAGAATGCTATTGCATACACTAGTTTCCAAATACATGGCAAAGATGAAATCAGAGTCTTGAATGCCTGAAAGAAAGTAAAACACCGTGTTGGACACAGGGTGATGGCGGGTGCGTGGAGGAAAGGCTTTCTGAGGAGTTGGCTGGAGGCCATGAAAGGAAACAACCAGGCAGAGACCGTGGAACAGAGCCCCCCAGGCAAAGGAGACCCTAAAATGGGCTTGTATTTGGAGTATTTGAAGAAAGCAGGCCTGGGAAGCTGCAGCACAGTGAATGAGTGGCTTAGTGGTGAGGCGACAGACGGAGGTGCCCACCAGATCAGGGACTGCCATATGCTGTGCAGTAGAGGACGGGCTTTATTCTATACGCAGTGGAAACCATGGGAGTTTGAAGCAGGTAGGGATATAATTTGATTTGCAGTCAGGACAGCTCCATCTGACCTATTATGAGGAAAATAGATTGAAAAATCACTGGATCAGGAGCAGGGAGACTAGCTGGAATGCTGTTGCACACACCTGGCTGCAGAGGAATGTGGACCAGGCTAGTGGTCATGAAGGGGAAGAAGTGACAGATCCTAATAATCAGAGAAGGCACAACTGGGCCTATTTCCAACTTTGTGACTTAACAGTCTTTTTTATCAATAGGACAAAGATGGAATTTATAAGTAAAACAAAATTTCAAAACATTTAAACATGGTTATTATCATGTTTAAAGATATGCTTAAGATATGATCATGTATAATCTTGCTTAAGATATGATTACTATTTGTAAACTCTGAGAGACCAGAGTCTCCACCCTCATTACACTCCAATTTTAGCATTAAAATATTCAATCACAAGATAATAAGCAGATGCCAGGGTTTTCATAAAATGCAAAGATAAGCTTTCAGTTTATGATATGACATCCATATAGATTTAGCTTAATTTTGTATATAGTTTATATGCTCACAACTACACAGATATTCCCATTTCACTAATTTTATCATCACCATGGTGCAAAGGTAAATCAACAAAATATACTTTATGAAAGTGAACTGGAAGATTCTATAAATATGTTCAATGTTGAGGATTAAAATAGCTGCTTTAAAAATTTAAGAAGAAATATATGATAAAAATTCCATTGATTAGATCATTATCCAAGAGTTTTAATTTTGTTTTGTTTGCATTTTTGCATCCCATAATAGCCTTGGAAAAGACAGTTTTAATTATATGTGCAATCCTGGGTTACCAGGCTTAGAATATTTTCCCCAAATGTAGAAAAGGATTAAGCATGACATAAAACTCATGGAACACACCAAGCTCAAATGTCCCTGTAACATCAGTGGCTGTTGTTGAAAACCCCTAAGACGGCCCAGATGCTTTAAATATGTCAAATGTAACACACGCAGCAAACATGCAAGTTTGGTATTACTATCAGTCTCTAGAGAGAGTGCAGCTGAGGCTTGCATCTAGGAGAACCAAGTCAGGAAGCAAACAGCCTAGTTCCTAGGCCCTGTCTTTCTCTTGTATCATTTTTATCAATTGCTCATTCTCTGATTCTGGAGTAGAGAAACATGCACATACGAATTCACACTCAAGTTCCCCAACTGACATTTCCTAACACAAATATCAATTGTGCTGATATTTCCCCATTATGATGACCCTGATCTGAATATTCTGCATCAACTTGGTGTTTCTCAGCTTTGAGCAATGTCTGAAACTCTAACAGGGAAGAAAGATTTATTATTGATTTAAATAGGCCCTTAAAGAATATGACTTTCAAGTGTGTGAACATGATAAAACTACTTATAAACTCTTTATGCTTGCAGTTTTTACATATGCAGTGATGGAATCTAGATCTAACTTAAAAATTATATTCAAGCCAAACTACTATTTTGCAGTTCATATCACTGTCAATTTGCTTATTTATTTATTTATCTATCTATTTTGCTATTAATACTTGCAGTACTGGGGTTTGAACTCAGGGTCTTGTGCATGCTAGGCAAATATTCTACCATTGAGCTACATCCCTGCCCTTTAAAAAAATTTTGTTTTTTGAGACAGGGACTTACTGAATTGCCCAGATTGACCTCAAACTTGTGATCCTTCTGACCCCAGCTCCTAAGCAGCTGGGATTACAGGCGTGTGCCACCCTGTATGTCCACATCATGATTTTTTTTCTGAAAATCAGTCAAGGACCTCATCATGAGGACATCAGTGTTTCCAGCTGTAGAGTTTTACCACTTGGCTTTTCTGATCCAATTCTGCTGCCACTTTTCTGTATCCCACCTGCTTAAAAACATCCCTATAGTGAACATGGTATCATTTGGTCATTCACTTTCCCTACATTCCCTTGAGTTACCCCTGGGTTTGGCACTGTTGCAATCAGGAACACAATAGAAAGTCAGAGTACTGGTGATACTTGGATATCCGCACATCATGCAGCTGATCTAGGTAATGCTTATAAATATTTCAGATGTCTCAAAAATGAAAGCAAAAAATTCATAAAGAAATTGTGTTGACCTGCAAATGCATGTTGCCCTAATGTTTCTACAAATTTGGCTTTGAAAAAACTTGCATTTACATTATTCAGTGTCAGGTTTGTGGAAGATAAAGTTCCCTCCCCCAGAATGTCAGCCTCAGATCATACTGTGGAATACAAGGCAATTGCTAAAAGAATAAGGTAGCAGTGTCCATACTGACTTGAAAAGATGTTCACAATTCATCAAGTGACAAAGGCAACATGCTAGAATTGAAAACAGGGGCTCAAATAGATACTCGTACATCAATATCCATGGTAACATTATTCACAATAGCCAAAAGGTGGAAACAACCCAAGTGTCCATCAACAGAAGAATGGATAAACAAAATGTGGTGTTTACATACTATGGAATGTTATTCAGCCATAGAAAGGAATGAAGTTCTCATACACATTATGACATGGGTGAACCTTGAAAACATTGGGCTAAGTGAAATAAGCCAGACGAAAGGGCAAATGTTACATGACTCCACTTACATGAGATACTTAGAATTTCTAAATTTTTAGAAATGGTTGAATAGAGATTACCAAGAGCTGGGGGATGGGGAGAGCCAGGAGTCATTGCTTAATGAACATGAAATTTCTGTTTGAGATGATGAGAAGTTTCTGGAAATAGATAATGTTGATGGTTGCACATTATGAATGAAATTAATGTCACTGAATTATACACTTAAAAGTAGCTAAAATAATGGGGCTGGGTTGTGGCTCAGTAGTAGAGTGCTTGCTAACATGTGTGAGGTACTGGGTTTGATTCTCAGCACCACATATAAATAAATGAATAAAATAAAGGTCTATAAACATCTAAAATTTTTTTTAAAAAGTAACTAAGTGATAAATATGATGTCATAGATATTTCCACAGTAAAATTTTTAAAAAAGAAATACTATGTTATAAATGCATGTGTATATACATCTATATATGTGTATACACATGTACACATGTATATTTGTAAATGCATAGAAAATTTTCTGCAGGACACATACGAAATGGTAAGAGCGAAGGGTGTTGTTATGGGTTGAACTGAGTCCTCCAGAAAAGCCATCTCAAAGGCTTAACCCCCAAACCTCAGAATGTGGTAGTATTTGAAAATAGAGCTGTGTGGGTACAGATAGGAGTTCATACTGGAATAGAGTGAGTCCCCTAATGCAATATGTCTTCTGTCTGTATAAAAAGATGTTCACATGAAGAGAGAAACACAGAGGGAATGGCATGTGAAGACAGGGAATGGGGAGGTGCATTTATAAGCCAAGGAACGCCAAAGTTTTACCAGGAAACCACCAGAAGCGAGGCTGAGCAAGGAAGGAGTCCTCTTGCTATGGTTTGGATAGGAGGGGTGTCCCAAAGCTCCTCTATATTTTGCAGCAGTGTTTGGAGGTGAGATGATTGGACTATGAGAGCTGCAGCCTAATCAGTCCATCCTAGTTAAAATGAACTGACTGGGTGGTAACTATAGGCAGATGGGGCATGGCTGGAGGTGGGACACTAGGGCCCTGGAAGGGCCCCTTCCCTGTGGCCCCTGCCCGCCTCCCTCCCTCTCTGCTCCCTGACCCTTCATGAGTGGAGCAGTTTTCCTCTGCTGGACCCCTGTCCATGCTGTACCACCTCACATGGGCCCAGAACAATGGAGTTGGCAGACTATGGACTGAAAGTCTGAAACTGGAGCTTTAAATAAACATTCCCCCCTCTGAGTTGTTTCTGTTGGGTATTTTGTTCACAGCTATGGTAAAGCTAATTAAACACCGCTGTAGGTTTTAGGGGAAGCCTGGTTGTGCTCACATTCGATTTCAGACTTCTATCCTCCAGAACCATGAGAGAATAAATATCTGTTATTATAAGTCACCCAACTGTAGATACTTTGTTATTGCAGCCCTAGAAAACTAATACTGAGGACTCTATTTTTGGTACTTTGGTATTATTAGACATTTTATAGTGGACATAATTTAATTTTGTAGCCCCCTAAAATTGACTTAACCTCACTAGCCATCTGGGAAATGAAACTTAAAATTACATTGTAATACCATTACATATCCCCCAGAATGGCTAAAACAAAAAAAACATCTGATGTTGGTGAGGATGCAGGATAACTGGAATCCCTATGCACTGGAAATAGGAATGCAAGTTGGCATAAACACTTTTAAAAACAAATTTAATCTGAACAAAAAGATTCCTGTTCCAGTCCTCAATGGATACCCTCCAGAAATACTTACATATGTTCCTCCAGAGACATGTAAAAATGCTCAGAACAGCATTATTCTTAATAGTTCCATCCTAGAAATATCCTAAATGCCCACCAACAATAGAATGGATAAATAAATTGTGATATATTCAGTGGAATGCTATAAAGCGATGAAAAAGTAAAGTACTCCTATATGAAACAACATGAAGGAATCCTAAAATTTGCTCAACACAACGTTGAGCCAAAGAAGTCAGATACAAAAGAGTATATACTGTATGCTTTTACTTATGTGAAATGTAGAAACAGCTAAAAATAATCCATGATGTTTTCGTGATTACCCTGAGGGAAGGTAATGGCAAATGGGGTAATAATTTACTGAAATGTATGATTTATTCACTTTTCTGCATGTGTCTTCTGTTTTAATATTAGAATTTGTCCCATTTTCTTTGGTTTTTGAGAGGCTATTGCTCATTTCTCTTTTTCCTTTAACAAATGTTCATTGAACACTAGCTGTATGCAAGGCATTGTGTGAGGTAAAGGACTCTACCACTTCGACAGGAAAGTGGCAGCTCGTATTTTGAAAGCTTGAAAAACTCTGCCTAGAACCTGTCAAGACTTTCTATTAATCCTCACGTTTCTTTCCTATCAGAGCTTCATATTCCCTCATTGACTTCTGCATAAAACTGTTTTGACATAGTTGTTACCTCCCAGCTGGTGTTTTTGGCTTTTGCCCAAGAATATCCTGCTTGCTGATCTCTGGTTTCTTGTTCTCCCCAGCTGTTCCTAATCTTTAAACTCTTCATCTGCCATTTTGGATACATCAGATTCTTCCTGGATCCTCTCTTCCATCATTATCCTTAAGAATTTAAGGAATGAAAAAATTATTTAAATCTACATTTCTAGTCCATGGGGACTCGGATTTGTTCTGCTCTTAGAACATTATTTACTATATATTCTAAATGCAGTTATTGTTACATCTAGAAGGGACATAATTTACTTTCCTGCTTTGTGTTGACTACAAAATTTTCAAGAACAAACATTCCTGACTTCAATAATAGGTAAATGAATATTACCACTACTATTCAGTATTATTTGGGAAGTTATAACTATGTAATAAGACAAGAAAAGTAAATGAGAATTTCAAATATTGAAAGCATAGTTATTACCATATGCATATGATATAACTGTATGCCTAGAAATACCAAATGACTCAATTAAAGATATTAAAACTAATAAGAGAATTCGAAGAGTGACTGGGTATAAGATAAATATGTTATTTGTTTATTTGAGATGAATCTTGCTATGTTGCCCAAGTTGGCCTCTGCTTGGCTTAAGGGATCCTCTGTCTCAGCCTCTTGTGTAGCTAGGATTACAGGTGTGTACCACTACACTTGGTGAAGATAAATATTTTTAAGAAATCAGTAACTTCTTGGGTTTGATGAAATAACTCAGTGGTAAAGAGCTTGCTTATCATGGGTGAGGCCCTAGGTTCAATTCCCAGCTTTTCGAAAAAAAAAAAACCAAATAAAAACAAACTCTAGTAAGTTCTCTTTATAGTGGTAATTCTGTGTTATACATAGAAATCACAGAATAAATGCTTTAAAAAGAGAATCGTGAAAAAAATGCAAAAGTTTAGAATGTATATGAAGGAAGTTTAAAATTAAAATGTTATTAAATCAAATAAAAATCCCCTGGCCATCTTTTAACTTAGGACATGAAAAAAATAAAAATTCAAAAATTGTGTAGAGAATACTGAATAAGAATAATAAAGAACAATTTTTTGTACCATATAGTACCATATAGTACTATGTATCAAAAGTACTATGAAGTGACTTCAATAAAAATAGCATAGTATGTCCAACAGATAGCAGACAATACTTTTATAGTCCCAGAGACTGGTTTGATGAACAGGGTATTTATAAAATTGAGCCATACCTGAACACAACAGTGACAGAAACCACTGATCTGTGTGACCCTGAGCTTTCTCATTCTCTGCCCTCCATGTAGACTGGGAACCAGGCAACAGATCTAGAGTAGGCAACTGAGGACCTTAGAGAGAGATGCTATCAGACCCTGCTCCTGCTCTCAGAGCGCCTGAAGTCCAGTGGGAGACCCTGGCAGCTACTCTACTGAACTACAGCACACTTGCCCGTTGGGTCTTGATTTCCATGGGTCTACCTGAGCTCACATCTTACAGGTTATATGTTTATAGTCCTTAGCCAACATCAGTGACATTTCCTAAAGAGTCAAATTGGTCAAATTTCCAGAAAGGTAAAATCAATATCATTGTAGCAGGCAGTGAGACGTGAATTATATCTCACTGGAGCAGTAGGTTTCAAACTTTATGGTTTCAGGAAGCAATACTCTTAAATATTATATTAGTGTAATGGACCAAAATCAATTTTCTTTCTGTGCACTAGTGATGAACATTCTGGAAATAACATTAAGAAAATAATTCTATTTATAACACCAAAAAGAATAAAATACTTCAGAATTAATTGAAGAAGAGAAGTACCAGACTTGCACACTGAAAACTATGAAACATCACTGAAATAAATTGAAGAAGACCTAAATAAATGGAAAGGAATTTCAAATTCATGGATTAGAAGACAGTTTAACTAAAATGGCAATGCTCCCCCAAATGATCCACAGGTTTTAATGCAAACCCTATAAAAATCATAGCTGGTTTCTTTGCAGAAATCGACAAGCACGTCCTAAAAAAATCACATGGAAAGGGAATGGCCTCAGAACAGTCAAAACAATTTTTAAAAAGAATAAGAAGTTTAGAGGACTCACACTTTCCAATTTTAAAACATATTGCAAAGCTACAATAATCAAGATTGATTCAGGCATAAAGATGCATGTATGGATCAAGAACCCAGAAAACTAAATTCCCTCATTTATTGTCAATTGAGTTTTGAAGGGGAGGCTGACCATTCAATGGAGAAGGAACAGTCTTCCCCAAAATGCAGCTGAGACAACTAGATATCTACAAGTGCAGAGATGAAGTTGAGCCACTATCACACACAAAATTAACTGAAAGTGGCTCCCAGTCCTAACTGCAAAAACTAAAACCATGAAACTCAGAGAGGAAAATCTAGAAGTAACTCTTCCTGATCCTGCGTTGGCAATGGTTTCTTAGAAATAACACTGGAATCACAGGCAACAAAAGAAAAAATAGATAAATTGGACTTTGTCAAAATCAAACTTTTGTACTTTAAGGTATACTGTCACAAAATTGACGAGATAGCCCACAAAACAGGAGAAAATATTTGCAAAATCATGTATTTTTGAAAGTGTCTAGTACTTGGAACATTAAAATATGTCTCATAAGTCAATGACCAAGAGACCAACAACACAATTTTAAAATGGGTAAAGAATGTGAATAGACATTTCTCCAAATATACACAAATGGCTATAAGCACACAAAAAATGCTCAACATTATTAGTTATCAGAGAATTGCAAATATTGTTTCACATCCCATTGAATGATACATTCAGAAAGACAGACAATAGCAATGTTGTTGGGGTTGTGGAGAAATTGAAACCCTCAGACGCTGCGGGTGGGAATGGGAAATGGTGCACCCTTTTGGAAAATAGTTTAGTCGTTGCTTAAAAAGTTAAGCATAAAATTACCTTACAACCCAGAAATCCCTCTCCTGGGTGCATACTCAAGGGTTCTGATGTCACACAAAACTTATACTGAAAGTTCAGAGCCCCAAAACTGGACAAAACCCCCAAATATCCATGAACTCCTGAATGGTTAAACAAGTGTGACATGGTCAACCTTCATTATTGTGGATCCCATTTTTGTGAATTAACCTGTTTTCTAAAATCTCCTCACCCCTAAATCAATATTCACAGTATCCTTTGTATTTTAAGGTCATTTGTACACATGCCCACAACATGAACACTGAGTCACCAACATGTGGGCATGTCCCCTGTGAGCTGAAGCAAGTGCATACTTAACCTTCTTGTTTCAGCTCTAGTACCACAAATAAGTGCTCTTTTCATGGTCTGCCTACAACTATTGTGGTGGTTTTTTTTCCCCCCCATTTTGTGCTTTTTTTAATTTTTTACTTTTTTAAATAGCCTCCCATGTGTACTTCTTTTTTTTTTTTTTTTTTTTTTGCGGTGCTGGGGATTGAACCCAGGGCCGTGTGCTTGCAAGGCAAGCACTCTACCAACTGAGCTATATGCCCAGCCCCCAAGTGTACTTCCTAAGCGCTGTCTTGTGTTCCTAGGCCAAGAAGACTATACGGTGCCTCATGGGGAAAAGATATGTGTCAGAAAAGCTTCATTCGGATATGATTATAGTGCTGTTGGTCATGAGTTCAATGCAAGCAATCAACAATAAAATGAAATGAGATGTCTTTAAACAGGAGCATATATAAAACTAGCTCAGGTGTTGATTGGTTCATGAAAATGTGACAAGAGGTTCACAAGAATCTAACCTTACCATTTACCTGGGAATATTAGTTCAGTATTTTCCAATTCAGTGTTGGTAGTGACTACAGAACCTAACTACCACAAATAATAAGAAACAACCACTTACGTACAATAGAATATTATTCAGCCACTAAAGGGAATGAAGTGCTGATATATACAATAACGTGGATGACTCTTGAAAATATGTTAAATGAAAGAAGCCAGGCAGAAAAAGCCACAAGTTGTATGACCTTACTTATCATATGTTCAAAATAGGCAAATTCTTAGAGACAGAAAGTGATTGGTGATTGCCAGGGACCAGGGAGAAGGGAAAATGGGGAATCACTGCAAACGGTAGAGTTTCTTTCTTCAAGTAAAAAAAAAATTGTTTTGGATTTTGATAGAGGTAATTGTTGCATAATCTTGGCAATACACTAAAAACTACCAGATTTGTATATATGAAGAGGGTGATTCTTATGGTATATGAATCTAAATATTATTTAATATTAGAAATATTAAAATTAAATATTAATATTTTGTTTTTTAGATATTAGAAATTAAATTGATGTTTTAAAATATTGATGAGAAAAAATAATTGTAATTTATTCAGTCATTTAAAATAACAAAAGTAAACTTATTACATTTAGCATATTTTAATAAAAATAACTATTTAAAGATAAAAACATTTAGTAAGACAATAGGCATTGTTTGACATTTCAGGAAATGTCTTTATTATCTGAGTTAATCAAACACATCTGGAACTTCACTTCTGCTTCTTGCTCTCAATCTGCTGCTATATGCCTTTGGGTTGGATATTAGGAAAAGAATCTGCCCTTGCACAGATTCATTTTTAGAAATGGGAGTATTTTAATAGCTTTTAAGACACATGTGGATATTCTTCTTTGATACTATACCCAAATTTAACAGATTACAATTTCTTAAAACTTAGTTACAATGTGAAATCTCAAAAACCAAATAACCCAATTAATAAATGCGCTAAAGAACTGAACAGACACTTCACAGAAGAAATACAATCGATCAACAAATATATGAAAAAATGTTCAACATCTCTAGAAATTAGAGAAATAAAAATCAAAACTACTCTAAGATTTCATCTCATTCCAGTCAAAATGGCAAATATCAAGAATACAAGCAACAATAAATGTTGGCAAGAATGTGGGGAAAAAGTACACTTATACATTGCTGGCAGGACTGCAAATTGGTGCAACCACTATGGAAAGCAGCGTGGAGATTCCTCAGAAAACTAGGAATGGAACCACCATTTGACCCGTGTATCCCACTCTTCTGTTTATACCCAAAGGACTTAAATCGGCATACTACAGTGATGCAGCCACATCAATGTTTATAGCAGCTCAATTCACAATAGTCAAACTATGGAACAAACCTAGATGCCCTTCAACAGATAAATAGATAAAGAAAACATGTTATATATACATATTGGAATATTACTCAGCCTTATGAAAGAATGAAATTATGGCATTCACAGGTAAATGGACGGAGCTGGAGAGTATCATGCTAAGTGAAATAAGCCAATCCCCAAAAGCCAAAGATAAAATTTTTTCTCTGATATGCAGATAAGTCATGATAAGTGGGGGGGTGCTTGGGAAGAATAGAGGTACTTTGCATTAGACAGAAGGGAGTGAAGTGGGGAGGGGCCTGGGGGTAGAAGGATAGTAGAATGAATCGGACATTATTACCCTATGTGCATATATGATTACATGACCCGTGTGATTCTACATCATGTATAACCAGATGAATCAACAGTCATACTCCATTTATGTATGGTGTGTCAAACTGCATTCTACTGTCATGCATAACTAACTAGAACAAATTGAAAAAAAGGATAACAACAACCATTCATATGGACACACTCAATCCATTGGACCACCTTGCACTTGGAGTAGCTCTTCTACCCATGCATGAAGTCACAGCCTCAGACTTTCTCATTTGGAAAATATTAGTTTACTAAGTTATGCAGATTGCCCAAATGTTGGTGCCTTTCAATTCAACACACACACACACACACACACACACACACACACAGAAAACAACAACAAACCCCAGCTTGAACTGATCTCACTAGAAAGTCTTGAGAAGTGTCAAACTCACATTGTGGATCCAAGCACTCCAATTTTCTCTCCAAAGCCCAAATTCAATCATTGGTACAACATACAGTCAGTTGTTTCTGTTAAAGCGATGGACCAACTTAATTTTCAAAAAAATTTTTGTCAAATACCTCTGTATGAAGAGCAATAGTTCCACAGTTGACATGTGCTGTTTTGGATGTGATTTGTCCCCTAAAAATTTACGAGCTGGAAGATCAGTGGGGTGGAGTTGAGGTATTGGAACTTTAAGAGATGGGAACCAGTGGAAGATGGTCGGATCATGGCAGTGCTGCCCTCAGAAGGATTTCATCCTTGTTTCATGGAGTGCATTATTTCCTGATGGTGTGGGTTGTCATGCAAAAGGGAAGCCTGCCTCCTCCACTCTCTTGCTTCCTGTCTTGCCATGTGACCTTTCCTCCATTTTCCTGCCACTGTATGCCATCCACCATGAGGCCCTCACCAGAGCTGAGCAGGTACCAGTGCCACATTTTTGAATTTCCAGAACTGTGAGCTAAATATCTTTTCTTTATAAAGTACCCATGCTCTGGTATTTGGCTCTAGCAACACAAAATGGACTAAGGCAATCTGGTGTTCTCAAAAGTGGCCAGGTAAGCTCACAATCCCAACAATTGCAGAAGGACTTTTCCTCATGGAAACTGTCATACTTCAGCATGCAGCACAGGGACTTTCTGTGTACTTTCCACGCCATTACATAGAACAGTAAAGAGACACAGTCTCAAGTGTAGGGATTGAAGAAAATTAATAATTTTGCCACTTCTTCAGGGAATTCTTAAATGAATTTGGCCAATTTTTTTAAAACTGAAAAATCTCATGATTATGAAGAGAGTGTTGTGCCATTGCATTAATTTATGCTCAGGTACCAGAAGTTTTATCTACCATCAATTTTGTCTCTTGGGGCCAATGTCAAGATAGTCAAAGAGACAAACAGCATCTTGGGATTAGTATGAAGATAGTTATGACCTTGAGGATTTCTTCTCTCCATCTCAAAGGGCATCAGAAAATCTTAGGGGTATGTGGACCACACTCTGAGACCCTCTGCCCTGGACCATCCATCCATGAGGGCAGAGTGCAGGACCTCAACCACATGGTTCACTGTTATATCCCAGAGACACAGGGCAACAGCTGGACAAGAAAAGAGGACTTCAATAACCATTTGTTGAATAAATGTGTGAACAAATCCTACAGAAGGTCCAAGTTTGTATTCTCTAGTTAGATCATGGTCTTGTGGTATTAAGCACCACAACAACTTTCCTGCTAGAAACAGGAATCAGTGAAATATAGTCAGTATCTCTTCAATTCCTTTTTGGAAGTAGGTAGAGTACATTGCTTTTCTTTTTAAATTCTTTCTCAGGAGGAATTTAATTATGATAACATCATGACAGAAGGCCAGACATTGGGTCAGAATTCTCTTTCCTTATGTATGGATAGAATGAAACTGCTGCTTCACCCTGTGATTTTGCCTGAATTTTCTTCATGCTTGATTCCAAGTCAGTTCATCAAACTGGCTGTTCTTCTGCTTAAGCCTTTAAACAATGTCAGCTCTCTTTCCACACTAAGGTCTCACTGACTTGGCAGGCAGATCAGATCATGAAACACTCTGGTCACTTTCATTCAAGTGGGACCAAGTGACTAACTTGTGCAATTTTACTAGAACTTTTGAGCATTTTGTGATGCCTCAGTATGTGTGTGTATGATAGATCTATGTCATAAACAAATATACATATTACATATCATATGTACACAGAAAACTCCTTTAGTATCTATCTATCATGTACCTATAGGTGTCCCTTGGTATCCTTTGGAGATTGGTCCTAAGATACTAAAATCCACAGATGCTCAAGATAAATAAAAGAGCATATAATTGGCCTATAATACATACCCTCCTGTCTACTTATCTCTAGATCACTTATAATACCCAATACAATGTAAATGTTATATAAATAGCTGGTATGCTATATTGTTTAAGGAATAATGAAAAGAAAAAAATGTCTATAAATGTTCAGTACAAATACATTTCCCCCAAATATTTTTAACTATAGCTGGTTGAATCCACAGATGCAGAACTCACAGATATGGAGGACTGACTATAAATATGAGATATATTTTTTGCCAGTTATATAAGAAAATATACATTAGTGAAACTTAATTATGTTTGAATTTTTAGATTAAGGTCGATATAAATTCAAAATCTAAATTTTGCTTCCTGTACATGACTTTGCCCTAAAGATGAGGGCCATGATCAGAACCACCCCCAGAATACTCCCTCCCCTGGAAGGCCTTCCTTCCCTCTTCCTCATCAGTTAGAGTTTCTCTTGTGAGTCATAAGATATTTGTGTTAGCTTCTTATCCCGATGAGGAAATACCTGATACAATTAACTCATGAAGAGGAAGGGTTTATTTTGACTCATAATTTTAGAGGTTCAAGACCTCTAAATTATGGTCAGTAGGCCTCAGTGCTTTGGGCCTGTGATAAGGCAGCGTATCATGGCAGGAGAATGCGGAAAAGCAAAAGTGCTGCCATGATGGTCAGGAAGTGAGAAATCAGAGGCCAGGACCCCACATTACCTTCAAGAACACATCTCTGGAACCTACCTCCTATGGTTCCACAATCCTCCAACAGCGCCACCCTGAGGACCAAGTCTTTGCTACAAGGGCCTTTGGGGGACATTCAACATCCAAATTATAGCAGTGTTATAGAAAACAAAGAGCCTGGGAACACAAATCCTAGTCACACCTTCTGTGTGAAAAATTAAAATTCAAGGGGAAAATCAGTGGGATAACATGAAGGGTCCAACATTAAACCTAGAAAACCATATGGGTTCTCCAGATGTTTCTGGAATGTATCATTTTGTTTTCAGCTTCTGGAGCTATCCAAGAACTCCCTTTGTGAGAGAACTCATTACATGCCCTTCCCTACTCTAGTACAGCAATCGCTGGGTTATTTTCCCCTCATTCAATTCTGACACTGCACTTGGCACTTGGAAGATGTTCAATAATTATAAGTCCAGATGAATTTCTTCTAATGTCTGCCTCAGATTCACTGATACTGTGTGAAGGAAGGAGGAGATTTGTGGAGCATAAGGGATGTGAAAGGAGAGATGGCCAAGAAGGTGTATTCCAATGAATGGCCAGGGAACCTTGTTGTCAGATGGAAACCAGGACACCTCATGACATTTGCATTTCAAATAAACAATGAACACTCTTAGTAGGTATGGGCAATGTTTGCAGCATAGTTAATACAAAAAAGTTGCTAGGTATCAGAAATTTAAATTTAATTGTACATCCTGTATTGGGGGGGGTGGCTAGGGGGTGAATCTGTACTTTTATTTACTAAATCTGGAAACCTGAAATGCAGGAGAGACAAGTTTTGCTCACACTGTCATCTGCCACGGGTCTAAGGAAGGGGTGGTGGGAGTCCTGAGGGTTCAGTCACTTACATTTTTGCTGAAAGAATTTTAGTTTCTTTGTGTAATAAAATTCTTTTACAAGAAAAATATTGCAAGTGGTAAACTTACATTTTATATCCCTTGAAAAAAAATCTTCTGACTTTGAGTGGAACCATGATGGAAACAGAGAATCAAACAGTGTAACTGGATTCACCACAAACACTGAAACAATTAAGGAGACTTTCTCCATTTCCCCATAAACAAAGTTTCACTATATCCAGGTCTTCCTCCACTACCCCCTCCTGTTTTTCTCTGTCTCTCCTCTGGAAATATATACTGGGATCTTTGGTTGGCATTTGCATTTAGTGCAGATCGAGGTCAATTTGGGCAAAGTTTATAAGTCTTTCCTTGATTACATTGTGCCTAAAGCGTTAACCTGTTAGCAGCCACAGCGCAGATCTCTCAATGAGACTCTTGTGCACCAAACAATGTAACTATTTATTTGCGAAGTCAACGCAACATATTACCAACGCTTTCTTTATGTCGCTGTTTCTCTTCAGTAACCAAGAAAAGCAAAACAAAGTACAAATAATTGCTTATTCAGAAAGAAATCTCAGATTGTTCCCTAAACCTGCTCCAGGCAGCGGATTCAGACTTTGGAGCGATCTGAGAAATATGCAAAGCCCTTGGCTGGGATACAAAACCCGAACTGATCTGCCCTGATGGCAAAAGCAGAAATAAGAGCTCAACAATAAAAATAAACGTCTGTGTGACTGATGGTGGCTCTACTGGCTCAGGGAGGGCGGGGAAGGTCTCCGAAGTCAGACTGTTATCTGTGAAGTCCCTGCCTGTCCCCCCTGGCACTGGGGGCGGGGACGGGATTTGCTCCAAGCGCTGCCTCTCGATTGCTGGCTGATTGATTCAGAAAGGCAAAAGGGGCCGCCCCGTCCCTGCCAAGTGTTTTCTTCAGTCTGGGCTCTCCCTGGGTGCCTGGAGTGTGGACGCTCGGTGGCTTCACCCGCTGCTTTGTTCCGACAAAGCCGCCGCTTGCTGCAGCCGCCACGCATTGCTCCGAGCCGTTGTCCCGGCTGTCCTGTGTGTGCAAACCCTGCCTCCCC